>JAABOM020000084.1:17847877-17869370 GCA_011800125.2 Solanum clarkiae | reverse complement strand
AATATCCAAAGAATAACTATAAGCATAAGGTTTAAATATGACACATAATACATTGATCCGATGAGAATCTACAAGATATTCGACAACGCCCCTAGTCATAAGATAGGACGGGGGCCAAAACATGTCCAGGCTCACCCTCAAAGTAAATAACACAAATGGAAGTAATATAGGTAGATGAATGGTGGATTGTCATTGGAAGATAGGACTCACCACAACAATGTCTCAATTCCGATATAGTGTCAAACAATGGATGAAAGTAATCTTCGGTCCCTACATGGTGAGAGCATGTAGGCAAAAGTATGCATTAGTACGTCTGAATGTACTAAGTATATGGGGTGCAATACATGCAACTTACCAAAACCTCTATATAATGTTAGATGGCAAGGGAACATAATATAGGAAGAGATTTATAGCAAGGAATGTAATATAACAAGATGTTCTGAAATTCACGATGTATGAAATGCAAATGATGCTCATATATAGTGAGGATATGACCTCAACCGACATAAGTAAGACCAAGCGAGCTATTACTTGGAATCCTGATGAAATCTCCTCTTCGGTAAAAAAGTGATCTACTTGCCAAAGATAAACCATACTTCACCTTACGTGCAACCCCATTTCGTATGAAGCAACCTTCCTTACGAGCATCCGCATTTCGGATATGATTTTCACATATAACATATCATATCAATGCTTCTCCATACGAGCATCCCCATTTTGGAGGCAACTTTCCTTACGGCCATCCCCATTTCGGAAAGGACCTATGCTAGGTACATAGTTCAAAAAAAAGGAGAGGGCCCTTGGGGGTAGCCCTAACGCCTTCAATCCATCGGTGCTAAGTCATCATCCCACAAGAATACATATATGTATATATTTACATGGTTTCAAAGAGACAATAATTATTTCCAAAACCATTTCAATGCACCCTTGAGTTTAAAGGCCAAAGATCATTCATAATAATTCATACTTAGGCTCAAATGCCAAAATTCATAATTTCATAGTCATAATACTCATGCATAGGAATAGCACATTCATATTCAAAATGGTACAAGCACCCAAAGTATTCAAAGAGTCATAATCATAGACATATATGTGATCACATTATTGTCATAACCCATATCTTATCAAAATCATATCATAGAACATAATTGGGCTTAACCCACTTCATAATTTTCATAATAATCCAATGTCATGAATGCACATGTCATGAATGATGTGAGGAAGGCATGAGTAATTAAGATTAAATCTAAAATCATCAACATAATATGAGATTCAAGTGAAAACATAATTAAATCCACATTTCAAATCATAATATAATCACCAATGTATAAACAAGTTTTAGAAAAGGACATGCATATTCACAATCTCATAGATCCCATGTAATTCATGATAATATGGCTTAAAATAACTTAAAATCATCAAATATGTATAGCCCATACATCAATTTAATTTAATAAATTCATATATTGAAAATTCATATTCAAAGAGAGCTAAATTCATGAAATTTGATTGAAAAGATTTGCGTCTCCTTGATTGGAAGTAACCAAGGATCAAAACCCACATATCTTTAACAAGATGAAGAAAACTCCAAAGAGTTTGAAGAAGAATTGAGTTCCCTTACTCTCAAGTTGAAAATTCCCAAGAGTTCTTAGGAATAGATTCTAGAATGGCGTGAGTGAATTAGTCTTGAATGAGAGTTTCGGAATTAGTGTAGGAGAGGTTTAGGAATATAAAGGGGGAGGGCAGGGGGAGGGGGTTTAAAGGTTTTAAATAGCCTTGTGGATTGGTCAAAATGTCAAAAACACCTAAATAAAATGCCCCTTTAATTTTTACCCGAAGCTTCACACGACCAGCTTCATGGGTCGTGAAGCTCCCCCATCTAGCCCAGACAGATTTTACAAAAAAAGCCATAACTTCTTGCTTCAAATTTGAAAAGAGGTGAGACCAAGTGCGTTGGAAAGTTAATTCAATGAGCTGTAATTGGATAGGTAATGGGTCACCCAGTTCATTTTGTGCTAAGAGATATGCCTATTTAAATTTGACCCTTCCATCGGTAGTTATGAAAAACCTAGCCAATGGAATTCCTTTAAACTTGACTTCACATGTGAGACCCATGATAGCCTTAAATAACAAGACTAAGCTTGATTTGAAAGATTGACAGTTAAATTAGCTTGATATTGAAGATCCCATTCTTAGACAAGAAAATCTAGAAATTGGAACCGTAGCTTGGCACCTATCAAAACTTGGTGAAGGGCAAGCTCCACGGTTGGCCACACGGCCCGTGTGGAGCTACACAGTCTGTTTGGTATGCCCATATACCAACACTTATCAAAAAATACCTCCCACGCTACACTTTAAATGCGACATGACTAGCCATATGGCCACTGCCAAGGCTCACGGCTCACGTGACTAGCCGTACCCCAACACTTAGGCCAAATATTGTTGGCTCAAGCCCAAGACTATTCACACGGCCCTCAATACGGTCCGTGAGGTGTGAGACGGCTCGTGTGGGGTCCAAGTGTGGTGAACCTTAGTACGAAGTCCCACAATAAGGCCACACTCTCAAAATTAAGGCCAAGTGTTGTGTCAATGGAGGCCACATGTGTCACAATCCAAGTCTAGGGCCTAGACGTGACACGTTGAATGGAGAACCCGAAGGGACTCCAATCAAGTCTCTTAGCATATCATTACACATCCTTGGTCGCGGAAGCAATAAAACAACAATAAGGGGTAGTAAAAAGGGAACACGGGGATAAGGGACATCTTTCATATCATAAAACATCAAAAAAGTCAAAGGGAGTCAAAGCTCATAGCATCATTACATACCTGTCCAACAACACCTCTAAATATAGAACTTAGCGAAGCAACAGGGATTACCCTCACAATAATGACAATAGGTAATTCAAATAGATAAGATGTAGTCTAAATATAAACATGAAGGAAGATAGATATTATCCCCGGATATGAGGACTCACCAAAAGCTAACTTGAACAATCTATCTAGCCACGTAGAGGAGAATCAATAGGAGCTCCAGTTCCTACATGGTTATATTATGTAGGAATAGAGTATGCATTAGTAATTTGAATGTACTAAGTATGTAGGATGCAATCCAACAAGAGGTAGACAACATAGTCAAAATGTATAATGATAAGTAATAGATGGTATAATAACAATATGACATGTATGATCAATGCTTAAGTAAATCATATTTTGCAAATAATTAATTTTGCATAGAACATAATGTATAAGTGTGGGAAGAAACCTCAACCGACATAAAATAAGACCAAGCGAGCTACAAACTTAGAATCCCGATATCTACCCTACACCGAAAGAGAGGGGAAAGTTACTTTCCATGGTGAACCTCCTAATGCCTAAGCAGATCCACTAAGCCTTATGTGAATCTGGTACTCGCCTCTAGTTCTTAGACTCAGGTACTTGCCTCAAGCCTGGACTCAAATACTCGCCTCAATCCCTCATATTAAGGGCACTAGCCTCTTAGAGATTTGGGGACTCGTCTCTTAGAGATTTGGAGACTCGCCTCTAATCCCTTCACCTATAGTGGCATGTAGTTTTAGGATTTAGGGACTCGCCTCTAGTCCACTCGGTGCTAAGTCTAATCCCACAGAATACTTAAAAATAATCATAGCTTTAATGACTTGCCATAAACATAGAGACATGACACGAGTAACTCTTAACATTATTGACCTCAAATGGTGAACCTAACTTCAAACATAAAAATGGGTCATCATCAACATTGCCCCTTCATTAACATCAACATCAAATGCTCACAAGAGGTATAATCTTTGAGAAAAGGGGCTTAATCCAGCCCTAAAACATCATCAACATTTTCATGACCTTAACACATCTTTAGAAAACCCCAAAATCATCATGAAGTCTTTCGACTCATAAATCAACAAATAGATCATCAAAACTTTAAGATTCCTTAAAAGACATTTTATCAAACACTTGGTGTGCAATGTTAATATTAAATTATGCAATTCAAGAGTGAAATCATGCAAAAAAAAATCAATACAAAACCACCCACCAATACTTGGTAATATCCTCATGCAATATACATCAAAACCCTTCATCAAATTTCAAGATAGATCATAGATTCATAGCTCAAAATATGCTTAAACAGTCACACTTTTATGAAATCCCATCATAGTTCATAGTCCAATTCATAGTAAGTAAGACCCATAAGTAAATCAACTTAGAAACATGAGATTTATGTAAAAAGGAAGGTTGGGCACCACGGGTGAAAGGACCCAATGGTTGAAACTCACATACCTAGACTTTGGAGATTTCCTTGAAGATAATTTGAATGGAGACTTGAAGCTTGAATGGAATCCTTAGATCTGGAATGAGATTTGGGCACTTGAATTTTGGGTGAATTATTTGTCTTAGTGTTACAGAGGGTTTTGGGGAATGTTTTCGAACGATATGAGGTTGAAAAATGACTAAGTATAGGTGTTTTTACTTATGTTGAGGCTTAGGTCCAAGACCTAAAGACCTAAGACCAGAATAAGAAAACTGGCCAAAATTAACACAGAGGCATGCCCCTGGTGCATCGCTGCTAGGGCGCGAAAACGTCTCTGGAAATCGCCACTTTGGATTTTTGAATTTTGGTGCAGTCGCTCTTAAAATTGGGATTAGACCCATTCCCCACTCAGTTTTCCCCCTGAATAAGAATATAAAGTAAATTTTTTGATATCACGCACGAATTTTGAAATATATGAAAATTACGATCATGGGCACTTTCGAGGTACATTTTTGAGCACCTTTTAAGGTCATTTCAATATCTCCCACTTGGGAATATTCGTCCCTAAATGTCAAAGAAACACATATGAGAGTAATAAACAAGTTGATTTCAGCCCACACAAGAATGCAACAATGCACTTAAACATCATTTTAAAAATCTCAACATAAGTGTCCAAATCAACATGAACTTGTCAATATAAACATGAATGTATGCAAATGGCATGAGGGCTGAGACTTAAGACTTGGAATCATAGAAAAAGGACTTGATGTGGTATCATGAGCTTGAATAGAATGAAAGAGGTACAAATATTACTTCTCCATGCCCGCTCCGGCTCCCCAGAGAGACTCTCTTGACTCGCTGATTCTTCCAAAGGGCCTTGACGAATACTACATCCTTATTAATCAACTTTTCCACCCTTACATCTAATACCTCCATCGGGAACTTCTCCTAAGCCAACTTATCCTCCATAACACCACAACCTCAAAGAGTTCTATAGCACTAGAGTCACCAAAACACCCCCTCAACCTAGAAGCATGAAGAACCGGACGAACCATATCCATATCCATAGGCAATTTCCATTCGTATGTAACCCCACCAATCCTCCTCAACACTCTATAAGGACTCACAAACCATAAACTCAATTCCCTTTCTTGCCGAACCAGACCGCACCCTTCAGGGTTTGAAGTGAACCCAATCATCAACACAAGTATACATGACCTACCTTAGTATCTAATGACACCATCTCCCCCTTGGGAGGAAACCTCCAGTTTACCATCTCTAACCGAGGTCTTCAATTCTAATAAGGCGGGGTCAAAGTCTTACTTAAACTAGACCCCCCTCAACCCAAAGAAGGTTTGGAACCATCAAAACCACTACACCATCCTCAAACTCATCCAACCTCATATGCATCAACCCTCACAACATCACCCTCAAATGATCCCCAAGCTCTCCCTAGCTTCCGGGAATGAATCAACACATCATCACCAAGGACCACCATAAATATAATAAGGTAGGGATTAAAGAACCAATTCATGAGACTTATAGACATAACTAGTGCATAAGTCAAATAAAAAGACACCACCCCAAATTCAAAGTATCGGAAAGGACATTCAATAACTCATTGATCACTGGAAACAACTCAATAGTAATATTTTAGGTTCAACACCCCTAACTCTTATAAGATGTTAAGTGCAACCCTTAGAGATCAATTGTACCTTAAGATAAGAAATAAATTTACCCCTTCATAACAACCTTACAAGCCCCACTCAAAGACGAGTTTATTAGGGAATTGGAATCTAAATCTACGAGCCCTACAATCAATGGAGACACAATATGCATGTAACTAATCTATCCCAATAATGACATCAAAATCCACCACATCTAATTCAAAAAATCACAAAGCAAGACCTAAATGCAATATGACCATGGAAAGTTTTCTATAGACTTTTCTAGCAACAATAGACTCACCAATGATGTAGACACCAATAAGTTCACATAATAATTCTGAACACACATGAAGTCCACTAGCAACAAAAGGAATAGTGGAACCTGAATTTATCAAAATCAAAACTTTTAACTTACTTGGAAGTACCATGTCAAGCCTAGTGACTCCTAGAGGGGTATGGTTGAGAATGTCGAGGACCCTCTTTATGGTTCTTAGGGACCCATGGACAATGTCTCATCTTATAATCCATGCCACCACATCCAAAATATGCACCCGAACCGGCTGAGCAACCTCCCGAGTGGTACCTTCAACACTCGTTGCATGTAGGAGGAGCTTGTCCATTGACACCTTCATCTTGATACTTGGGGATGACCACCCCGACCTTGGAAACCCTCTTGCTTGGAGCATTGTCGAACTCTTGATCTTGGAAGCTACCATCAAACTGAGCCCTCTTGGATCCCTTACTTCTCCTCTTTCTAAGCTTCTTCCCCTCAAGTTGTTCGACATAAGTCATGAGGTGGGACAAATCCATATCACTTATCAACATAGCAGCATGACACTCCTCATTCACCAAATCGAATACTCCCATCACAAACTTATTCATCCTTGACCGCAGAACGATAACCAATTGTGGAGCATATTGGAGAGTTAGTTGAACTTGAGGGAATACTCTCTCAAGTCATGGACCCTTGCTTTAAAATTATAAATTCCATCATTTTGGCCTTCCTTAGTTCAAGAGTGAAGAACCGGTTGAGAAATGTTTCCTTAAGCTTCTCCTAAGAAATAACATCATGATTCCCCTTTCTACCTTCCATTGCACAAACCAAATTTGAGTCACCCTTTTTAGTTAGTGCACCGCCAACTCCACCTTCTCCTCTGAATTCACCCCCATGATAGATAACACCTTGTACACCTTATCGATGAACTCTTGGGGATCCTCATCCACCTTAGACCCACAGAATTTTGGTGGATTCATTCTATCAAAGTCCCTTAATCTCGAGGCCGGAGTATTTGCATGAGGAGCTTGGGCCCCTTGGTTGCTTTGATTAGTCATGACGTGAGCCAACAAGGTAAGAGCATCCCAGAATTCTTCATGAGCCACTCTTCCATCTTGAGGAGCTTGTGGAGCGGGAGGAGGCAGTTGCTCCTCGGGTATACCGGCTTTTCTCCCTTTTGAAATTGACATGTTCTAGAATGGAAAAGAAAATTCGTTAGGGGGAAACCTTACCATAACTTCTATAGCACGATATAGACCATGAAGAAGGAAAACATTTTATAAAACGCCTCATAGCTTCCTATTCATAGTTGTGGTATACTTCACAACCATGAATAAGACTCTAATCAACGCAGTATGTTGGACGTCGAGGACCATTATCAACCTAGTACTTTGATACTAAGTCTGTTATGACCCAAGCCTAGGGCCTAGATGTGTCACGGCAAATGAGAAACCCGAAGGGACCCAAATCAAGCCTCTTAACATATCATTATATATCTTTAGTCGCAAAAGCAATAAAAAAACAATAAGGTGTAGTAAAAAGGGAACACTGGGGTAAGAGATATCTTTCATATCATAAAATATCAAAAGAGTCAAAGGGAGTTAAAGCTCATAGCATCATTACATGCCTGTCCAACAACACCTCTGAACATACAACTTAGCGGGGGCCAAGACAAGCAGCAGGGCTCACCCTCATAATAATGAAAATAGGTAATTCAAATATATAAGATGTAGTCTAAACATAAACATGAAAAAAGATAGATATTATCCCCGGACATGAGGACTCACCAAAAACTAACTGGAACAATCTGTCTAGCCATGTGGAGGAGAATCAATAGGAGCTCTAGTTCCTACATGGAGATATCATGTAGGCATAGCGTACGCATTAGTACATTTGAATGTACTAAGTATGTAGGATGTAATGCAACAAGAGGTAGGCAACATAGTCAAAATGTACAATGATAAGCAATAGAGAGTATAATAACAATATGACATGTATGATCAATGCTTAAGTAAATCATGCTTTGCAAATCATTAATCTTGTATAAAACATAATATATAAGTGTGGGAAGAAACCTCAACCGACATAAAATAAGACCAAGCGAGCTACAACTTGGAATCCCGATGTTTACTCTACACCAGAAAAGAGGGGGAAGTTACTTACCATGGTGAACCTCCTAATGCTAAGTGGATCCACTAAGCCTTGTATGAATTGGGTACTCACCTCTAATTCTTGGACTCGGGTACTTGCCTGAAGCCTGGACTCAGTACTCTCCTCAAGCCCTCATATTTAAGGCACTCGCCTCTTAGAGATTTGGGGAATCGCCTCTTAGAGATTTGGGGACTCGCCTTTAATCCCTTCACCTATGGTGGCACGTAGTTTTAGGACTTAGGGACTCGCCACTAGTCTACTCAGTGCTAAGTCTAATCCCACTGAATACTTAAAAATTATCATAGCTTTAATAACTTGCAATAAACATAGATACATGGCACGAATAACTCTTAACATTATTGACCTCAAATGGTGAGCCTAACTTCAAATATAAGAATGGGTCATCATCAACTTTGCCTCTTCATTAATATCAATATCAAAGGCTCACAAGAGGTATAATCTTTGAAAAAAGGGGCTTAATCCAGCCCGACAACATTATCAACATTTTCATGACTTAAACACATCTTTAGAAAATCCCAAAATCATCATAAACCCTCGACTCATAAATCAACCAATAGATCATCAAAACTTTAAGATTTCTTAAAAGGCATTTTATCAAACACTTGGCGGGTGTGCAATGTTAATATTAAATTATGCAATTCAAGAGTGAAATCATGCAAAAAAAATCAATGCAAAACCACCCACCAATACTTGGTAATATCCTCATGCAATATACATCAAAATCCTTCATCAAATTTCAAGATAGATCATAGATTCATAGCTCAAAACATGCTTAAACAGTCACACTTTTATGAAATCCCAACATAGTTCATAGTCCAATTCATAGTAAGTAAGACCCGTAAGTAAATCAACTTAGAAACATGAGATTTATGTAAAAAGGAAGGTTGGGCACCATGGGTGAAAGGACCCAATGGTTGAAACTCACATACCTAGACTTTGAAGATTTTCTTGAAGATGATTTGAATGGAGACTTGAAGCTGGAATGAAATTCTTAGATTCAGAATGAGATTTGGGCACTTGAAATTTGGATGAAATATTTGTCTAAGTGTTAGAGAGGGTTTTGGGGAATGTTTTTGAATGATATGAGATTGAAAAATGACTAAGTATAGATGTTTTTACGTATGAGGAGGCTTAGGCCCAAGACCCAAAGGTCTTGGACCGGAATGAGAAAATTGGGCAAAATTAACGCAGAGGCGCGCCAGCGCCGCGCAAAAACCTCTCCGGAAATCGCCACTGTGGATTTTCAAATTTTGATACGGTTGCTCTAAAATCGGTGTTAGACCCATTTTTCACTCAATTTTCCCCTGAACAAGAATATGAAGTCAGATATTTGATATCACACATGAATTTTGAGATATATGAAAATTACGATTATGGGCACTTATGAGGTAAATTTTCAGGCAATTTTTGGTGTTGTTTCAACACGGCTCATGTG
Organism: Solanum clarkiae; assembly: GCA_011800125.2. Lineage (NCBI taxonomy): Eukaryota > Viridiplantae > Streptophyta > Magnoliopsida > Solanales > Solanaceae > Solanum > Solanum clarkiae. Next base: position 17,859,561 of record JAABOM020000084.1, on the reverse strand, counting down.
ACCTCACACTGATTGTGTGGTCTCTATTGAGACGAAACTTGATCTAGATTTTGTCCAAAATAAAATTCTCAAGCTCCAATGAAGTCATACGAATATCTGGGTCGTTACATGTTGAGTTAGACTTTATTCTTTTTTAGTACATTTGATGTATTGTTTTACTCAACTATCTTACATTCCATATATTTCAAGCGTATTGATGCCAGTCGATGCTGCATCATGAAATGATGCAGTTACAAGTGGTGAACCTCAGCAGATGCTTTATTTAAGATTCAAGTATTCTAGAGTATTGATGAGACCTCCTTAACTACATTCAGAGGAATTCTTTCTTTAACAATTTATTTCTTTACATTATTTTGAGGTAGCTATGAAATTGTCTTAATACATTCTTATGTGTTGATAGAGGCTTCATAGACTGAGTGAAATGATGTTAGCTTTGAGTCTGTTTTTGAAAAACTGTTCTTATCGATGTAGAGCTATTATCTGAGCTTATATTCTAAGTTATTCTATCTATTGATTGTGATGTTTAAGAGCCATTTAAGTAATTCTGTATTCCATTGAGTCTCACGCTAATTGAACCAGTGATTGGGCCAAGTGATTTGCTTGAGAATTAGCGATGGTCTCTGAGTGCCGTCGACGCACTCTAGTCTCAAAGAGTGATAGAGTGTGATTGTGTATATAAAGTTAAACATGAACTCTACTTCATCTCTATAAAGGATGAGTGATAAGATATGTAACTACTCAAGTAGTGAATAATGTTTGGAGTATTATGAGTAATAGTATCCTTATATAAATAGCGAATTCTTTTCATATGTGACTGAATTTTATGTTTAGCTTATGAAACTTTATAGGTAACCTCTTGTTGCTCATAGGTCGCACGAATTATTTATCTTATGAATTGGTATCTTATTAATATCGTATTAGCTCAGTTCAATATGTGCGTTGGAGATGTTAGACTTCACGAATGATTGATCGCTCATATATATCAATCTGATTTGTGTTATTTTTCATAGATGAAGATAAGATGGAGGTTATCTATATATATTATGGGGAATCATTACTAATTTTTCTACAACAAATGAGTTGCTTCAAATTTCTCTTTGACTCACTAGGAAACAAAGATTTGTTTTGCAAATAAAATTTATATTTGATGTTGATGTTAAATATGAAGAAAGAAAATTGTTTTTGTTTTCAATCCTTTTGGTTTTCTGTCTATTGTATCTGTTGTGGAAGAAGAACTAAGATATAAAGGGAGTTTTATCAGTCACTGTATCCCAAATATTTCAAGCCAGCAGCTAAAATAATTCATCTGTTTTAAAAACTAGGCATTAGTTTATAAAAAATAATATGTACATGTAAGTAACATAAATTCCAAATTAACTCTTTAACTAAGCATAATAGTTATAACAAATGTTTCTTCAATAGTAATTTCTCACAACATATATGAAACCCTTTCATCTATCAACTTCATATTTTATACATTAAATTTCACAGAACAAAAGATAAGAGTTGGTGTTAAGTTTAACAAAATTAACGTTATTTTTTTTTTAAACTATATCCTTGTTTATTATTTTAAAATAACATCACATTAATCATTTGTGTTGATTGCTTTTTTTTCTTTTTGGAGGTACAACAATCAAAATCAATTAATATTACGTTAAAATCACTAAGGCTTTTTCATTGCTAAGTATGCACATTCTTTTTTTTTCCAACTTTATACCGCTGTAGAAGCTTTTTAGTACATAAAAATTTTCAATAGGAAAAAGTACAAGAAAGGGGGGCGAGGGGCGAGGGGCTAGGACTTACCTTACCAATCCTAATAAGGTATGAACCTCTTCTAATTAACAAGCATGGAGAAAATAAGAGCTAGAGAGAACTAGGTATTCTACGACCATCATCAAGTTTGTAATATGCTCAATGATGATATTACAAATGAAGATGCTTAAATAATGATAAAATATAAAATTCAAGAAGAAAGTTGAATTATCAACATTCATCTTCCTTTTACAAATGTATAAATTAAAAAATATAGATAACCCATCTAATGTAACCTGAAGTATTTTCCTCTTGTGTTCTTCTTCAAATTTGTCTAAAACAACTTGATAGTTCATCACTTTTTCTTGGATTTATTGGTTCTTGTTGAATCAATTGACACTGTCATATGAGTTTATTTTGCCAGACACATTGGTAGATGCCTTGGAACAAACTCTTCGGTCATTTTGTTATCTCAACTATGTTGCCTACCATGTTTCTTCTTTTTGTTTTTGTTGCTTCTACTTCCTAGGTGAGATATCCCCATCCCTAGCCACTTTATCAAAGCATTCATCCAAAATATTATCTTCCTCATTCTCATCAAAAGATTCATTATCCTTATCAATCACATTATTATTAGTGGAACTAAATTCCAATGCTAAAAGTTTATGGTTCATTCTTCTTTGCAATCACACTTTCAGGCACAAAATCTAGTGTTGTCTTAATTTGACATTCAAAAAAGGAGGTGAAACCTTTTCTTCTTCATCAACCAAATAAGCCCACATAGGAGCACTCATCTCACCTTGTTTTTCCTTCGAAATACTTAAAACATTTGTGAGATTAGCTTGAGAAGGTGATGACATACCTTTCATCAAATCTTTATCATTCTCTTTGGACAATAGAGCTATCCAGATTTCCCATGAAGTTCTACAACCGACTCCAAAGATTGGGAAAGGACCTCATGAGCTAAGGCCTTCAATGCGACTATGGGTGACTTTAACGTCAAATTGGATTTGAGTATCATGACAACCTGGCATTCTTGAATTGTCTTGTTTACTTTAGAATGAGAAAAGTGTAATCTTGGAGCCATAACATTATCCTCTTTTCCAGTATCCTTCAAAAAAGTATCAAACCTATTCGAAACATATAATAAATCATTTTTGCTGAATCGCTTTGTGAGCCTAGAGAAACATTAGATGGTTCGCTTTGTGACAAATTTTAGGTTGTTTGTTGTGGTTTGAGGGTTGCTGCGTAGAGTTTATTAGGGTTGGTGTTTTGTCTCTCCCACAACCATACGCTGGGGAGAGGGCAAAACAGCCATGGCTGCTATCGCATCAACATCAAAAGCTCGAGGGAGGAAAAAACGTAATGGCTAGCTAAGTATGCACATATTGTTGAAAATCTTATAGAAAATACTTCATCTTGACGAACATAAACATCATCACAAACATGAACACTTCATTATGAACACTTGTAAGGAATTCACATAGCTTGAGTCATGCCAAAAGACATTGTCCTTAAAGATATTTCACCCGGTATAGTTGTATCTCCGGCCAGGATTCTGCAAGCTCTTCTAGTATAAAACTAGGACCCAAAATCTAACAAAGATTTATACTATAAATCCATCCAAAGAAACAAAGAAGAAAAAGATATGTTTTTCCTCATATTTTCCCCTTATCTCTATACAAGAACAAATGAGTATATATATATAGCCAAAGGAGAGACGTTGCTAAGTCTTAATAACAACAATTGAAAGTATGAGAATGAATGTCATCAAATACGTTGAAGACAATTTATTTGGGGAATTGAAGATAATTTATTTTTTGTCAAAAGAAAATACTGCAATAGTTATTTATTTGGCTAACTTTAATGATAATTTATGGGACAATTAAAAGGGACATTAAGACTCATTTAATAACATAAATATAGATAATAATATGATACTTCTTTTTGAGATACTAAAATCACTTTTCCTCACTTTTCCAACATATATAGGTACAAGAGCTAATCCTAAATTAATCATGACAAAAGAAGGAAGAAGATAGATTCAAAAATAAAGGAAAAGTTCAATCTTTCCACAGTGATGCTATAATGGCCAAATGGCTCCAATTACAAATAAGATTGCACATAGGGCGCAAAGATCTAGCCCTTGCCTAAGGATTTATTAAGAAATTCATAAAAATTATTATTTAAGACTAATTTTAAATATATATAAAAAATAATTAGTTTACAATAAATATAGTCATATTTTTATTTAACATAAAAAAGAGGCAAAAGTGAAAAAAGTGAGTTTTAGCCATAGTTTACGTGTGGCTAAATGGTTTATATTTAATCGTGCCTATATATGACAGAAAGGATACACTAACTATACATTATGATACAGTCAGAAAGTTGAATATAACTTACCTATACATGAGATATATGCTAATTATACATTGTGATACATTCAAAAACTGAATATAGCTTATCTACACACAACATATACATTGAAGATACATAATGATAAAGTCAAAAAGTTGAATAAAACTTATTTATACATGAGTTATACGCTGATTATACATTATGGTAAACTCAAAAAGTTAAATACTATAACTTACCTACACACAAAATATACATTATGATACATTCTAAAAGTTGAATATAATTTAATTATGTATAAAGTATACAATGGCTATTTCGTGAACTAATTTTTTCTGAATATTTATTAGGCTAAATAGAGAAGAAAAAAATGATGAAAAATAGTTAAAGGAAAGATTGATTATGAATAAGATGATTCTTGAAGCAAAAACAATTTTATTACAAGTAATTTTACATCTTTCTACTCAATCTCGACAAATTCAAAATATCATCTAATATTCCTAAATTTTGGATGTGAGCTCCTTTCAATATTTTGAGTTTTTTGGTACATAACTGGTGTAAAAATAATTCATTTTTGCTGCACATCAAAAGTTTAAATCAAGTTTTGAAACTTTAATGCCTGACTGATTATGGAAGAAGAAAGAAGAAAGACCGAAAGAAACAAAGAGAAAATGAAGAAGAAGGAGGAGGAAGAGGAATGGAGAAGAAACCATTAATGGCTAAAGTGGAAGAAAGAAAAGAAGCAGTACGGCCTAATGACCAGCTCGGGTAGTTGTAAAAAGGGAAACTTACATGGATATACTATATTAAAAAATATTTACCATCTATTATAAGAATAATTTTTTTTGCTGAACAATTATAGTACAGTTTTATAACATATAATAGAAAATTATTTGTAAAACATATATAATATAAATTTTGCTAACGGATAATATATTTGTTACACACTTTAATACACATTGTGTCAATTTTTTTACCAAACAAGCATAATATATTTTTAAACACTTATAATACATTTATATTGTATGCATAATTTACTTCAAATATAAAGATAAATTTATCATAATATTGCTATAAGTGATAATAAACTAAGTCTGGATGGGTTTATAAAATGTGGATATAAACTTAATTTTAGTTTTTTATTTGAAAACCAAGTTTTAATATATCAAAATGAGAACTGTGTATAACGATTAACTACAAACTATTTTGTATATCAATTTCTAGCATAACATTTACCATTGTTTTAACTATCAATTACTCTATAATATATCTACATAACTCCCAACTTTCTTGCTTAGCTTATTGCTGAGGGAATGAAGTTGGTTATGGACAACTAACATGATCCATCAATGGAATATGTGTTGATAAACATTCAAATATAGAATATTACAAGGCATAATTCATTACTTTTTAAGATTGCTATATTAATGCTATGTCACAAATTTGACTTTGACATAATAGACATTCAAACGAGCACGTGCATATATATATAAAATAAGTAATTCGATATATAGTGTTAGGAAGTACCGCGATGAACAAGAGTGTTGGACTCACTACTTGTTTGTATAAATAGCATATCTTTTCCTAAGCGATATGATCATTTGAAACCTGCTCCTCTCTTATGTCTAACGTACCATAAAAAGTAATAATAGTATATCTGAGTATCGAATACTCATTGAGTGTTTATAAAAAGTATTTATTTAAATAATAGTATATTTGAATACCGAATACTCATTGAATGTCTATGAAAAGAGTTTATTTTATCCTCTAAAATAACATAACTTGTTGTCCATATATGTCCAAACATAAATAATTCAACAATCATGAAACTTCAATCAAAATAAATTTATTATTCAAATCATTTTCCTCTGATAAAGGTATTTCAAAGACATCAATCTATTAAGAAAAACATGTTAAAATATCGAAATCAAAGTTCAAGTTAACAACTCATTCATTCGTTGAAAATATCACATTAAAAATATAGTTCAATAAGTCCTATTCATAGGAAAAAACACATTCATATATCATCGTGTAAAATTAAACTATGAAGGCTTAATGCAAGTTTGTTCACGCATGCACAAATTTTAGTTCAAATAATCTTTAAAGTTAAAGTATATTCGAAAAGAGTCATATTTTGAATTTCGTTAAAAATATTTGACGCGTATTCGTATTCTATGCTAATAAAATTTAGAACTTTGATGAAATTTTATGAACTTTTACTCTTTTTAAAATATTAGGGTTCTAGGATCAAATTTATGTTCTAGATAAATTTAAAAATCTCTCGACATTTATATCACCTTTAAATAAATTACAAAAATTTCTCATCACATACGCTAAATGATATATCAGAAGTTTATGACTAGATATGATTTGCATTTGATATGTGGATTGCAAATTAAAACAAAATACATGGGCCTTCAATGGGATTTTAGAATCTATATGAGACTTAATTATGATATTCTGCAGTCGCATTTATTAGTCCTCATATGCGCTCACTACACTTTCTGATATCAATTTTGTCACTATCTAAAATCGAGGTGAGACATGATTGATATCCAACTTGTACTATTTGATGGTTATTAATAAACTTAATACAATAATAAATATTAATAGATTTTTTTTAGACATCAACAGTTTATTTTAAATAAATATGCCGATTTTAAGAGAAATGCGACATCACATATGCTAATAGCCTATTATTAGGGGTGATAAAATTAAATCAAACTCGTTGTAGTTTGGACAGGTTAATTATTAGTTCAATCCATTTTAACCCATTTAAAATTGGGTTGATATGCAACTCGAATTGATTAGAGAGAGATCTTGTTAAAATATTTTTAAAACACTTTTTTTTTAATTTGATATTATTTTATATAGCCATAATAAAGAAAAATATAATTTGCTTAAGTACTAAAATATTGATAAAGAACAAATAAAATAAGTAAAACGTAATAAAAGTTGGGTCTTGACCCGCTCTCTGACTCACTTTGACCCAATCCATTTTAATCCAAGGTGAAACGACTCCAAAAAGTATTCGAAAATGTGCCTCGAAAGTGCCTGAAATCGTAATTTTCATATATCTCAAAATTCGTGCGTGATATAAAAATTCGACTTCGTCTTTTTGTTCAGGGGGTCAAATTAAATGGAGAATGGGCCTAACCCTGATTTAAGAGTAACCGTATCAAAATTTGAAAATCGCAAAATGCGATTTCCAGAGAGGTTTCCACGCCCCTGGCGGAACGCGCCAAGGGCGCGCCTCAGTGCTTTTTGTTGTCAGTTTTTGACTTCGGTTCAAGACTTTTGAGTCTCGGGCCTAAGTATTCCCATTCGTAAAAATACTTATACTTAACCTTATTTCACCCTCATATCATTTGAGACATACCCCAATACTCATTCAAACACTTAGCCAAATATTTTACTTCTAAACCCAAGTCTCAAAATTCATCTCGATTTCAAGGTTCTTATTCAAGATTCAAATCTCCATCTCCAATCTTCATCAAGTTCATGCATGTGAGTTTCTTTCATAGGTTCCTTTCATCCATGATTCCCAAGCTTCCTTTTTACTCTAAATTGCATGATTTAAAGTTGATTTACTTATGAGTCTTATTTATTATGAAATTCACTGCACACTATGTTGGAGTTTAAGAAATTGTGACTGTTTTACAATTTTTTGGGTAATGAATTTAAGATCTATTGTGAGATTTGATGAAGGGTTTTGATGTATATTGCTTGAGGGTGTTACAAAGTATCTATTGATGGTTTTACATTGAATTTTCTAGCATGATAACACTCTTGAATTACATGGTTTTACACTAGCACTACACACCTGTCAAGTGTTTGATAAAATATCCAGTTATGGATTCTTAAGGAAGTGAAGTTCCAATGCATGTCTTATGAGTTAAATGACTTTATGATGAGAAAGGAAGGTTTATGTATGGTGATTATATAATGATGAAAGCAATGTATATATATGATGATGATCTCAATAGTGTTGGGAATGACCAAGCCTCACTCGGGAGGTTGTAGGCCCGGGTAACCTTGTTGAGGGGTTTGTAGCTCGACCGTCTCGTTCGGGAGGTGGCAGGCCTGTGCAACTTTGTTGGCGGTTTGTACCCATCAACCTTGTTGGACGGTTTGTGCTCCATCAACCTTGTTGGGGGGTTTGTACTCCAGCAATCTCATGAAGAGGTTTGTACGTCATGCGCCTCTCCAAGGAGGTGGTAGGCCTTGGATTGCACTAAGAATGGTCACTCTTTATATATGTGTTATATTCTATATAAGCATGATTTTACTTCAAGCATTATTCATACATGTCATCTTGCTATTATGCTATTTATTGAGTATTATTATGCATTTTGCGTATGATGTCTATTTATTATTGCATTGCATCCTACATATTTAGTACATTTAAACGTACTAACGCATACTCTATGCCTACATGATGTCACCATGTAGGAACCGGAGGACCGCTTGATCATTCTCCCCCTCCACGTGGCTTGTCTCTCAAGCTTGTTAGTGAGTCCTCCATTCCGAGGACGTTGCTTATCATCTCTTGCTGTGTACTAAGACTATCTTTCTTTTGTTTATGTATAGACTATGAGGGTGAGCCCGGTTGTTTATCGTGGCCCCCCTTCTTATCTATGTAGTAGATGTGTTATGGGACATGTTATGTATCTATGCTATGAGCTAGAGCCGTCGATATGGACTAGGCCCGTTGGGCTGGCCTGGCCTAACCCGTGATTTAGCAAGGTTGGTTTACTATTTTTAGAGCCCATTTAAAAAATAGAATTTTTAGCCTGGCCTAAATAAGCTTGCTGATTTGTGGGACTTTTGCAATATGGGTTGGGCCGGGTGGGCTGAATAAAAAATAATTAAAAATAAAAATAAAAAGAGTATTAAAAATAATAAGAGTCTAAAGTCAAAGTTCATTTAAGATTTTTTAAATATTAAAATTTAGATACAAATTATGTTTTTATAATATGTACTTCCTCTGTCCATCTTTACTTGTGTCTTATTGATTTGGCACATGGATTAAGAAACAGTAAATAATATGGGCAATTTTACTAAATCATCTTTTGAATATAGCAAGTACAATGTCTTGGAAAATGTAACAAGAAAATAACTACTATAATTAATGATAAAGATAAACTAAAAATTAAGTTTGAAATTATATTTTGATTTCATAAAGTGGACAAGTATTGTTGGATACATCTCAAAAGAGTACAATGCACAAGTAAAGATAGACAGAGGGAGTAATGGTAACACTAATATTATGTAATATTATCCTGTTACTATTTATTTTAATATGTTTAAATTATAATTTAATTTAAAATTTTATTAAAAAAAATATAAGAATAAAAATATGGGGGCCCGACAAGGCCCGCAGCCCATGTACAAATGGGTTGAGCTAGCTATTTTCTAGCGCATAAAAAAAGGGGCCAGCCCGGCCTGGCCTGTCAAATTCCAAAGCCTGTAAGAGCTAGCCTGGATGGGGTGCGCTGACCCGTATTGACAGCTTTACTCTGAGCCTTGACTTTATTGTTCTTGATGTCTATGATATGAAAGTGTTCCCTTAGCCCCGGTTGTCCCAATTTATTATCTCGTGATGTTTGGTTTATTGCTTCCGCGACTAAGGATGTGTAATGATGTTCTAAGAGGCTTGCTTGGGGTCCTTTCGGGTTCCCCTTACACAGTGTCACTTCTAGACCCTAGGCTTGGGTCGTGACACAAGCAAATTCGGATTGGATTGGGTCTTGATCCATTTATCATCTTAACCCATTATAACCCGCTCAAATTTTACTCAACTCGCTCAATAGCTACCCCTACGTAATATTATGGAGATCTCATAAATGCCATATTATATTGAATTATTTTTTTTAAAAAGAAGACAAATATAATATTTCAAACATAAATAAATTAAGTATTAAAGATTCTCTAAACATTTCTGGAAATTACCTATTAAAAGTGTTCCACAATTTTCTCGAAATTACCTATTAAAAGTGCTATAAAATTTTCTTAGTCCCTCTATTTTATTTATATATTTATATATGAGTGCGCAGGTCATAGAATTTATTTTTTTTGGTCACAAATTACAAGTATTCTTAAGACATGTAGTTTTAAACGTACCATAGTATTTTAGTGAATATATTAAAATGTCATTTGTGATAAAATTTAAATTTAATGTTCGATAGTTTGTACTTCCCAAGCATAGAAAATTGTCACTTTTTTTTAAAAAAAATAAAATTTTAAAATAAATATTATAAGAAACAAAATAGGCAGAATATATAGTAAATCCAAAATCTGCAAATTTCACAACCCTTGTACAAGGAGTTGATCAAAATACTTTTAAGTAATGGTGTGCATCGATTGATTTGTTTTGATATTATGTACTATTGATTAAATTTATTGATTTATAATTTGCGAATACACTAAATCAGTTAACCAAAATAATAAGATATATATATCATCAATTTTTATTAATCGATAATGATTTATTTTAACTGATAAGAACATGCTCATATAATCATATATACATGATGTTCATGAATTAGAAACAATAACAACAATACAAGTGCAATACAAACTTCTAAAATTGATCACTTTTGTTTAAAAAAATGGTTGAATTTTCCTTAAAGACTCATGCAATAAATTATGGAAACAACATTAGTTGTCAACCTTTGTCCTAATCAAATCTAAAATTGAGAAGAACGAAGGTAATACTAGCTAATTTATATCAAGAGAAAATATGTCGCAATTGAGAGGCTAGTTTGCAGCGTGTACAACCGAAAGTAATACATAGAAAATAGGGGTGGTAAAATATTAAAGTCGTTATAAAATTAAAATAAAATACCCTCTCCATCTCATTTTATATGACACTCTTTCCTTTTTAGTCTGCCCCGAAAAGGATTGCGTATGCTAAATATGAAACCACCCTTTCCTGTAGTATCCCCTGATCCTTTGATAACGAGTAGGCCCTTACTAGAATTAGAAATGATTTATATTTTAAAATTCTCCTATTACCCTTAATAAAATGATCTTCAACCTCACAAATATCTATGGAAGATTTTAAATCACAAATTTAAAAAAAAATCTTGTTTTCTCCTTAAACATCGTGCCAAGTCAAATGATACTACATAAAATGGGATGAAGAGAGCAATAATTTTACTATATTTTATTTGATTATCAATTAAATTAACCATTAACGAAAATCATAAGACCTGTTGACACCCAATTTTTACCCTCCACGGTGTCAAATTACCTACGAAGCTTTATTTTTATTTTTATGATTTTTAAACATTTTGTTTTTTTAAAAAAAGTGGCGCGTGGGGGCCACGCGCCCCCAATTTCCTAAAAACCCCTACACCCACTCTTCTTCTCCATTTTTTCTCCCATCTTCATCTTCACTCTCCCAATTCCCTGAAAACCCTAAGCCGCCGCTGTCCCACCTCCTTCACCGGCGCCACCTCCCTTCATCGGCATCATCTCCCTTTCCCATTCGTTTCGTTCTCCATTTTTCTTAACCCCAAAAACCAGAAGACCCCACAGCACCGAAAGAACCCACCCCGATCCCCAACGTTCCC
>JAABOM020000084.1:17790719-17811158 GCA_011800125.2 Solanum clarkiae | reverse complement strand
ATATATATATATATATATATATATATATATATATATAGAGAGAGAGAGAGAGAGAGAGAGAGAGAGTCGTTTGATTAGATACTTATTTGTCATGTCAGAAATCAGCTCATTCTAATATCGTTTGTAGATCAGCGTAAAGATTGTTGTTGTGCTAGATGAATACAACATACAACAGTGGTCCCAAAAGCCATTAAGTTGTTTGTCTCAAGCATTTTGCATGATTTTTAAAATTTCATAACGAATTGGAAGAGCTAGCACAAGTGTTGGGCCCGTGCTAATCCATCTAGTCTAAAGAAAAGCTACAAAGAAGAGGTCTTCATATTTGTTCAAGGTGTCTGCAATGTGGTCAGGAGCGTGAAAGCAATGAGCATGTTTTATTACATTGTAAGACGACAACAAATCTGTGCCACATGTTCTTTTGTATTTTGGGCATAAATTGGGCTATGCTTACTTCTACTATGGATCTTTTGGATCATTGGACGAATGTGGGAAAGAGAAATGAAGAGGAAGAGTGGTGGAAGATCATCCCAGCATGTATTTGGTGGATAGTATGGAAAGAAAGGAACTCAAGACATTTTGAAAATACTAGCAATCTCGGATGGAGCCAAAGATTCACTATTTTTTGGCTTTGGGGTGTGATGGAATAAAGCAAAATGGCTTTTTAAACTGTCTGCGCTTTTTTCAATTGTGAAGTAGCAGTTAGTCAATGCAACTTTCAACGCTCATCATGGGTCATCCGGAAACAGTCGCACTATGTTTTTAAACATAGGGGTCAGGCTGCGTACATCCGACCCCCCCTTACCCCGCAATGGGCGGGAGCCTTTGAGACGTTGGGGTAATGTTGATTTAGCAATCTCATTCAAGAGATTAGGATGAATTGTCTTAGCTTGTTCCTTTTTTTGGTGTAAACAGAATTTACAGGGGCAAGTAGGAGATTAGTAGATTTAACTGGTAAAGTGTCAAGATCTGTTGATAGGAATTTTTTCTTATTTGTTGTTGCTCTTTTTGATGATGTAAAGCTCTAAATTCAGCACCAGTTATGGTGTTGAGTTTATATAAATGGTTACCTTTCTCAAAAAACAAATAAATAAATAAAAATATATATTAGCAAATTTCGGTCCTATATATGCATAGATAGCATGGATATCCGTATTATCCATCATTCAACCCATTTTTTTATCCACATGAGTTGGAAACTTTGTTCCTTTTTATCTAACCTGGTCATTCACCCAGCACTACTCAGATGCAAAAAGAGAAAAGGGAATGGAAGAGGTGCAATTCCACACAGTAGAATCCCCAGCTTCACCAAAACGGATAAAAATACTTGAGCCATTTGAAGGTATAGGAGATTTCACATAATGCATTAGCTATTGCATTTAGCATGGGGACATACCTAGTATCATGAAATGTGAACAGGTCCCGCAGATCTTCTGCTGAGAAAAAGTTTCCCTGCAATCATATATTAGTACCACATTTCAGCAGAAGAATAAGCAAAAAAATAATGAACTCTAAAAAATTACCTGGATATCAGAATCTGTTTGTTCCTGCTGAATAACTTTCTGAAGACCTTCCTTCGACATCTGACGCTGGTAAACCTGCAAATAAAAATAAATTTCTTCAATGGAACAATGAGAGAAGATAGGAAAATGTTAAGCAAAGGCTTCTAGGAATCAAACCTTTTCCTCAATAGTTCCTGTACTCAAAAACCTATAGATGTAGACCCTCTTCTTTTGTCCATCTCTCCAGACTCTTGCAGCAGCCTGCAGAAGAGTTGGAAAATCTGAATATTATGTACCTGATAAGCAACATATTCTCACATCATTTGGTAATTGTTGGGCAAAGCTTTCACCTGTTTGTCATTGGCCGGATTCCAGTCAGGATCAAATAAAACCAGACGGTTCCCACCAATCAAATTAAGACCGCAACCTCCAGCCTTGCTACTCAACAGAAATGCAAACTCATCCTAAAAGATGCACCAAATAAGTCTTGGTAAAGCCAAATCTATCTAAGATGAACGTGTGTAACAAAAATCCCCAGGTACCTTTGCTGGATCATTGAAATGATTAACTAACTTCTGTCTTTTACTAATTGATGTAGTTCCATCAAGTCTCAAGAAAGGATATCTCCTTTCACGGCATAATTGAGAGAAAAGGTCCAGTGTCTGATTATTCACAACTTACACAGTTAGAAAAGATGATAAAAGAAAGAAGAGAAAACAAAAGAGATAAATCAATTACTTATTCATTAACGAAGAGGAAACAAATGAGAGAAATTCAGTCATACACTAAAAATTTGAATGTATAAACAAATAAGTATGAGTGTTCGCATCTTGAAAGCAAGCTGTTGACCTTCATTATATTATGAAACAGAAGTTACAGCCACCAAACCAGTTTGACTGATGCTACTGTTTTACCAGCAGATATTAGACTGAGAGTAACTAAAAGAGCTAGAGCCTAGAGATAATGCAGTCACTTGTCCCAATAAATATGGAACTTAGAACATCAGAAACGAGGAAAACACTCGGTATTTAAGATTGATGAAGATCAATGCACCAACTGGCATGTATCTTACTTCAGGAAAACACGAGTACTCGACTAAAATGTTGAATGGAAAGAAGAAAGCTGCTACATCTGCAAAAAAAGGAAGTGTCACTCCTAGGACTGGCTAAATTTGGATAGTATAGTCTGTTGGTGATGGATTACTAAATCACTGCCAATAAATATCCTCCCATTATCTTCTAACAGTATATAGAGCCAACCAAAATATATGTAACACTTTTAACCAATATAAAAAACGATTTATTGATCCCAATAGCCCTATTATTAAACAAAAATACTAGTTCTAACCCATCCCAAAGCCCTCCCCACACACATCAGAGAAAAGATAGAATGCACTTTTACAATATTCATACTATTTACCCCTTGAAATCATTATTTCATAATTGTGATCACAAGCCATGACGTCATAATTCTACACAGGCATCCAGCAATAACAGATTCATGCTGGATAAAAATTTGGAGTCCGGTCCCTGATGATGCTAAGAGGTCTATGAGACTCAGAAGCTGAAATTAAAACGAGAGTAAACTAACGATACATCCAAACCGAAGATAACTAACATGTGTAACAAAACTCGTATTCACACTTCAGATTCTGTTAATTATAGTTACTTCTTGATACCTGTGTGTAGTTGGAAACCAAAACAATCCTATCATCTGTTTTCTGGCGAAGCTGAGCCAGTAGCCGGGCTAAGACATGCATTTTCCCTGACAGTTCAACCCACAACCCAGCACCACCAGTCCATGAGCCACACCTAGCAGATTATTGGCGAGACCATTCCTTTACTTGGAAAAAATTAAGTTGAAGACGAACTTCAGAAAGAAAGTTCGCAAAAAACAACTTACCTTCCAGAAAACATTTCTGGAGGGAAAAAGCGAATGCAGTCCTCAAAACCAGATGTCCCTGGACTTCCACTTCGTATCGTGTCATATATAAGCTATAGATATTTGACATTAGTAAGCAACAGTTTTGTTACTAGGAAATTGAATAAGCACAAGATGGATAATATCATGGTTAGGAAATTTTTGGTATTATATGGCGCTATGAAAGTCACGAGAAAAAGCAGTACAAGTTAATACAAGAGAGGTGAACCAGGGCTTTGGTTCTGTGGTAAGGACACTACATGTGATGTAGGCTTACGTACATGTCACAAGTTCAAACACTGCCGCAAATAAAAAGCCTAGTATTTATGTTGGGAGGAGGGTGGAGGGCGAACGAAGCAGGTGTTTGGATTGGCTTTTGGCTTTTAAACACTCTTGTAATTATTTAAGTGTTTGGGAATCATAAGAACTGCTTTAAAGCACTACTGTAAAGTAGAAAAAGTAACAAAAAAAAGTGAAACGCCAAAAGTTAGGGGTTTCCAACTTATGGCTTTTGACTTTTAACTTAAAGGCCACTTAAATAAAAAGCCAATCTAAACACCTCCTATACTCCCCGTAATTTTGAACCTGTGCGTCTATAGGAGTTGGGCCAGAAACTCACAGGAAATTTCTTTGATATCAAAAAGAGAAAGTAAACAACAAGAGCTATCCTAAAAGTTCTGATCTTCCAAATTCAAATCCTCGAGAATGTTCATTTTACTGAGGTTCCTGCAAGTATTGACTGTTAACTGTGAAAATTGAACAATTCCAAAAGGATTATATCATGGTTCTTTCTATGTTGAGTAAGAAATTTTGTTACCTCCTATTTGAGATTACAATTCTGTTGTCATATGACAGTGATAAGGAAAAGCAGTAGCAAGGTAAAGCAAAGACAATTCAAGAGTTCTTTTTTATCTAGAGTTTCCAATCTTAAAGAATTAGTCTTCTATGGAAGTCCCATAAGTAAAGATCACCATTAACTTCACCACTATCTTGTAAAGTGCAAAAAGCTCTTAACACATATTTTGTATCAAAGCTATATTTTCAGATATATTGCCAAGGTATCAACGTGAGCAATAGTTTCAGGTACATTTTATAAGTATCACTTTTCTCTTTCTTTAATGTGTTTTGTATTCCGTTGAATTAAGAAACTAAAGAGAAGGTAGGGAAAATATTTGACATATATAAGGGGATAATAGTGAAAAACTCAAATAGAACACAACAAAAAAAAAACTTGTAGCTTTGCTGGTATCATAAAAGAGACTTAATACCTGGAATACTTTCCAGTTTAGAAACTAAGCAGTATAGTCGTTAAATATGAATAGACTTGAAGAAACTATGAGGAATGATAGCTCACCTTCGGATGATTGCAAAGCTTCTTTAGAGCTGTTATGTAAGCTAAGACTTTTGATTGTTTTCCTTCTTCAGCGATAGCTCGTTTCACCTGTACTTGGTAGTGGCAGAACAAAAGCAAACTAAATTATCCAAGAAGCGAACTAAATGATATAAATACTTCGCTGGAAAAAAGCTAGCAAAATGAGAATTTTACATTTTTCGAATGTATAAAATGATTGTACAGCTCTGACTGGAGCGGTGTCAACTTGCAACAGACAACTTCAATTATCTGCAGAGTAAAAGGGTGTAATTATTCAGAACCTTCAGAGTGATCAAATTTCTTACCAACATATTATTATTACAACCACCCCAATGTAGTCACAGAAAATGGAGTCTGAAGAGGGTGGAGCATATGTAGAACTTAACCTACCAACGTATTATTATCTAGATAAATGAGTAGACATTCTTTTGAGAAGAAACTTCTGATTTCTTCATTTTTTTTATTTGCTGTTAACAACTTGTAACATTTTCATTATTATTATTATTTATGCTTGTGGTAATAAATACTGCCTGCTGCAATATTTGTTAGATAGAAAAGGTTTCTTCAACATCATAAGAATGAGAACACAGTCAAAAGCAGTATTAAAACCCAAAAATGTCACATAATAATTCGAGGACAAAAGGTTAACTATTCTACTTGGTCTGAATTTTGTCCGGCAAACATACAGGAGACAAACGAGTTTGCCATAGACGCCAAATCAGAACTTGGTAGTCCATCACTTAATTGACACCTCAAACAACAATCTGCCAAAATAACAGATCTGATAGAGTAGATAAAGTCAAGGTACTTCTTTAAATGTCAAATCTTCTAAAGCACAATCAACACTTTTCATAATATACAATATTACAATATCTAATGAATTAAAGATAAGGCATACCTTTGGTGGTAGGTGGTTTGACAATAACGCATTTGTCCTCCTCAAAATAAACTGAGACTCGTCGAAAAAAGGAAAAGACTGTCAGTGATGTGCATAAAAAACAAATCAAATCATTACATGCAAGAATTTGCCAGATTCGGGTCCATAACAAGCAGAGCCTTAAACAAGAGGCAGACACTAAATTCTGCAATGAGTGTGATATCCTAATCAAAACCAAATTGCACTAATTAATTTTCTAACATATCTAATTGTATTTCATTTCTTGAATATTATGACTTCCCAAATTTAATGATTTTATTTGTTGCTTCTGAAAGAACAATAAAAAGATTATGGAGTGGCTCAAGCCTTCTAGGTTTATACAATGATATTTCCATTATATCTCTGTCTTCTACACTGGATTGTGGGTGTAGAATTGCTAGCCACATCAGTGAATAGATCAATAACAAGCCGAAATACTGAAACTGCACAATTTTTAGTGGAAAGCTTGCCTGATTAACTTTGGAACTCAGTTCAGCAGACCGGTCAGATCCTAATTTCTTCTCTTCCTCTGTGGCAATGGGTTCCCTACCACAAATTATTGGTGTCTACAAACAGTTGGATCGAAAACCAAAGTAAGGTAAATGCTTATATATTGAGAGAGATAGTGATAACCAATATCTGTCTCCTTACCCAGAAAAAAAGATATGGATTGTGCAATCAGGGATGATATAACAAAAAAGATTATCTGCTCTTTAAACTCCCACAAAAATGTGTAAAAAAAGAATTAAGGATATAAGAATCCATGTTAAATTTTTTTGAATTCAGCTCACCTCAAAATAACGCCGAAAGTGTGCAGCATCACCCAAGATACCTGGATTCGTGAAATTAACCATGGCATAAAACTCTTCTAGATCATTCTGGAAATTTGTAGGAAAGAAAAATGCATTATGTAGCAAGAACAAATTATGTTAATAAAAGATATTAAAGAAAAAATTCAGATAGGGTCTCACTTGCATTGGTGTCCCTGACAGCAGAACCCGGCGCTTGCATGCTAGAGCAGCCAACGCCTAATCGCAAGTTTTTAATTAGGCTCAACAAGGATTCCAGAGTTGATCCACAAAAAGTAATCTCAGTCGTCAAAATAAGTAAACATGTCTTACTCGATTAGTCAATGTTTGATCATTTTTCAATCTGTGAGCCTCATCACATATGAGAAGGTCGCATGATCCGGAATTACTGAATTTTGAAGAATGCATCCGAAATGTCTCATACGAAACAATCAATACCTGGGAGAACATTTATGAATTTATACCCCTCAACCATAATATAAGTAGAATAACTCAGAAAACTTACCTGTATATTACTACGGGTATTGATAAAACTTTCTATGCCAGACACAACATCATCTCTGGTGCTTTCACATAAAGAAACAAGTTTAACTCTTTCACCAACCCACTTATTGATTTCAGCCTCCCAATTACTAACGAGACTAGTAGGAGTCACAATTATTGCCTTCCTGACCATTGGTTTTCCATCAAATCCCTGGCGAAGAAGAGTGTAAAGTAGTGTGATTGATTGAAGAGTCTTCCCCAAACTGTACTAGAATGCAAAGAGAAGCCAATAAGCCAAAATGAAACACCTAAGATCACTCAACTTAAAAGCACATAGTCAGGGAGAATAATCAAAAATACTTTACCCCATATCATCAGCTAAAATGCATCCATTAATGTTGAAGCTACTAAGTGCACCTGAGACACAGTCAAACATGAACTGGACGCCTTCCCTGCACGTAAAATCATGTATAGTCATTAAATCATATAGATGCAGTGGCATGCTGCAAACATAGTCAAAATTTAAGAGTTTCTAGATGAAGCTTAATTTTGATTGAAATTCATTTAAAAACAGATTGAGTACCACATGGTATAGATAAAATTAAGAGGTTGAACTTCGGTACATTATAGAAATGTTTTTTTAACGAGTGCTTTTTTTATGAAATAAGAAATGTTCTTTCTGGAGTTCTGATGGAGGAGTGAACAGTTTATCAACTTACTGATGTATATCTCAGAAACTAATGTTGCAAATTCAACTTGAGTATTATGAAATAAAATGGCACAAAGTAACCTAACGAGAAGATATAAAGAATTCTTGTGAGTGTTTCACACTATGATACATTTTAAATATCCATAATTTCCAATTCGAACATTGCCTTTACATTCATGCACCTAGTTCAATAGCACATCTTAAAATATCACATAAATATAATCAGATACACACTATATCACCTATATCATATGAAGTACCTTTGATGGGGACGAAGGAATCTAACAAGCAAGGGATCCACAATAATAGGTACTAAATTATAACCTTCCTCCACAATTTCTTCAGGCTGCCACAACACCAGAGGTTCGATACCAGGTGGCAGTTCTACATTGTCTTCCACAGCATCTATCTCAGCAGCTTCTGGAGCTTTCAGCCTGTTTGTAATTGCAATCAATGTTGGACTTGTTGAGCCCCATGGCACAAACCTTTTACGAGCACAAAGACGGCGGGCTAGAAGCTCATTATTACTACTGTAACCATTGGAGCTTGGAGGTTTGAATGGCTTCCGGAGATTGGCCGCTGCATCTGTCACTGAATAGACTCGTGGAAGTAGGGACTGTCTTTTCACAATAAGGCTACCCCTGATCTCATAACAATAAGGATATCATAGATCAATATTATAATAGATAATTTCTCTGTAGTATAGTGATTTATCGGAATAGAGAAGAATGAGTAATTCATTTCACACGGAAGTGAAATATGCGTTCTAATACATTAAAAGACAATAAATTTAGAGAGAGACATGAATCGGAACATTAGTACAAGATTCAAATTTTATTAAGTAATTGGCCAAACACAGTAGAATGGATATATAAAAGTTATATAAATGGCCCAAACAACATTAGATTTAACATAGTTAATCCACATTGACTGCTGCACTTTAAGTTCCTAGTGAAATAAGACTCTGAGATTGACAAATTAATAGCTTATGTCACAATAACATCTGAAAAATTGTGAAACCCTAACTCAACCAACATACACAGTACGAGTACAAGTACGAGACAGTGAAAATTCATCCATCCACTACTTATATGCTAGAGGTCTTTGAAAGTATAAAATTATTCACACTACCTCACAAGAGCATCAACATTTTGCGATTTACGGTCTTCATCTGGCGAACTGGTACCCGCCTGAGATTCTACATTCCTGTTATCGTCGTCGTCGTCATCGCTATTAGATACGCAACCGTTGTCATCCTCTGGCTCCATAAGGAATTCATCGCTCGAATCTTCATGTTCTGATGCTGAAAGAGCCTCCCCCTCTTCCTCCATTTCTCGTCGCTCAGACGCGAGAGATGCTCGCTCTGCTTAAGGCATTTGAACTTTCAGTTTAGGCGGTAGGTCGAAGCGGGAAGCGTCCGTAGGAAGTGGTAATTGTTTTGTTTGAAGTATATATATTACAAATTACTCCTTAGACGACGGTGGTCTAACAAAAATATTAACTCCGCTTTAAATTAATTAAATTTTTTTAAAAAATTAATGTTTAAAAATTAAAATATTAAAATTGTGCAAAGTTCAAGATAAATATTTAAACCTTTTTCTATATTTGTCTTTTCATTTATTGAACTTTTATATTTTCTAGAAGATAAATTACATTACATATTTATGATTTTATAAAAGGCAATAGTGGAAAGTGCGGTGTAAATTTTAGTTTTGAATATTTTTCTTAATATATGTGGATTACCTCATAAATTTAATTAAAATGGGACAAAGGGAGTAGTATTTATTTTATTCATCTTTTATATATATAAAAAAAGATTTACAGCGTGCTTGCATGGCACCACGACACGCGATCAAACTCCTTTTCCTAAACTTCATTGCTTTTTCACCCTTACGGTAGTATACCTCTTCGCTCATTCTCGAACGTTACCTTCTCCCCTTCAAACTCTTCACATATACCTCTTCGCTTATCAGATCTACCAATGACTTTGCAACGCACCCACGCTAACGTGGCCCAACACCACAACTAGGGAATTCCATTTATCTTTTTCTAAGGTTTTTATCCTTTTCCTTTTAAATGATGGAACAAAAGGGATTCTGAATTTTGAAACGTCACTTTGATTTTGAACATCTTAATTTAGGTTTCCACTCCTTTGTTTTCCAAAACCAACAAACATTATTTTCTGCTTTCTAAGAACTCAAGATGAACTCCACAACCCTTGATTAGAACCACTCTCCAAGTATGTTCTATTCCCAAGATTTAGACTTCTTGCTAATCAATAAGTTTTGAAGACGATGGAATCGCCTCGATGTCGTACAGGTTTTTCCCCTTCTTTTCTTTAATTTTGTTAGGAATATTTCCATTTTTTCTCAATTGAGCAATTCATATATTATTCCGTATACAATATTGAGATACCCTTTATATGATTGTGAAATTGATAACGTCAAGAATAACTCCTAAATTTCTTTAGACGTGAATAAATAGGAGAAAGCTAATAAAAAGATACTGAACAACATTCCATTTTATATATAATCAAGGTTGAATTCACCGTTATGGTATTAGATTCATGCAATTTCTCTAGCATTGGTCTATGCATAAAAATACCTACAAATAAAATATATGAATCCGCCTCAAAATGAAAACATCATTGATGTTTTAAGGTTCAAAAAACACGTAAGTGCTAATTAGAATTGATTGTATTTTGTTGTTATCTATTTGACATCATGAAATGGTAAATGTAAGATTTTTTGGGATCGTGAGTCGCACATGTGGACCGACCCGATCCAATCTTAACCCGACCCGAGTATCTAGTTTTAATTTACGTTGATGTAGTTTTTATATAATTGTCCAACCTTATCTATTTAGATAAGGTTAGACGATTATTATCCATTAAAGAGGCGGTTGTAACCGCTGTAAATGCTCAACCACTTTCCTTTTTAAGGGGAAGTTGGTTGACTCCTAATGGGAAAAAAGGAAGTTAAAGAAAGAAAAGAGAGAGAAACTGCAGAGAAAGTTTAGCAAACTATTTTTGAATATAATCTGACTTCAAGACCGTAAGATCTAATTGTAAAGAACCAGTGAAAGATTGAGAATTCTTAATTCATCAAAATATATAAGGGCATTTGATTTGTGAATCAGAATTCGTATTCCTAGAGAAACAGACCGTGATCTTGGCTAAAATTCGTTGGTGGCTTGACAACTTTCGTGAAATCGCGAAAATGGTATGACCTGTTATTCTTGCTCCGTTATTTTTGCTAACAAATGGTATCAGAGCATGACTAGTTGATGGTTGATTCCATGGTTGTATGTCTTTTTTTGGTGTATTTATGGTTAAAAAGATGATTTATTAATGATTGGTGTTTTTAGTAATTTTGCAAAAAAAAGCAGATTCGGTTAGGCCTATTTTGATGCCTGTTTAACATTTTTTGGACGTGATTTTCATATACATCAATTCTACTCGTTTTGACAATTCTGAAATGATATTATAATAGCGAATCTGATTAAAAACGAGTAGGTTATGATCTTCTGAAGTTTGGCAGTTTTTCATTTGCGTTTTTAAAAATCAAATATGCTTATGTTCTACAATTTTTTGAAAATTTTCAGTCAAGTTAATAGCCCAAATTGTGTATTTTTCATGATCTACTCGTTTAAAGTTTCCGAATATATATATATATATTATAATAGAAAATCGGATGTAAAACGAGTAAGATATGATTTTTTTTTGAAAAATGGCAATTTTGGCAATTTATTTTTAAAAAAATTATTGTTGTTTTTATAATTTTTGCTATGTTAATTAATATTCTTGACTTGAATGTTATTTTTTTTATTATCTATTCGTTTTGGGCTTTCCGGAAAAAGCATTTTAACAACCAAACAAATTTAAAATGAATAGATTGCGATTGTTTGAAGTTTTTGGATAAGGATGTTATCCAATTAAAATTATATTCATACCTTCAAGCCCCTTTATGATATATTTGTCTTCTATCAGAAATTTGTGGCATGTGTTGTCGTATTAAATTGTGTTTCTGAGCCCTATTTCATATTTCAGACATGGATGAATCGAAACAAACTCGAATCATTCCAAGTGGGAGTTCTAGATGTTGAGTTAAAGGGAAAAGTGGAAGTGCACATCGTCGAAGAACAAGTGTTCAAGGACGAGAGATCATAAAAAGTGGTGTCTCTAGAATGATACAAGATTTGTTAAGGAATGAAAAGGCTATTCGAAGGGAAAGAGAGAAGAAACTAAAAGAGTTCAAGTCTTTTAAGATGTCCCCATCAATTTCAGTTGCTAGCTTTATTCAACTGATTGAATTAAAGCGTATAGAACTGAAAAATTATGTTGATCTCTGAGATTGAGAATATTTGGCTATTTTAGTAGATTCCCTTTATGAACCATGGAAAGAGAGACTGGTTAAAGTATATCACGAGAATTGGCCTAGCGAATCTTTTAGTGTGTATATACGCCATCTCAAATTTAAGTGGGGAGGACTTTATTACAAATGACTTGTAAACTCGTTTAGTTTGTTTATTCAAACATATGTAATATGTTGTTTCTCTCTTTGATATGAATGTATGAGTATTATCATATTTTAAAATTTTTGTGGTTTCATGGTACGTTGAAATATGATAATGATCTAAGAGTTAGTAATCTTTGTAAATAAATCTTTATTGATATACATTGAGAAATTATTTTCTAATTTTAGTTAAACATTTGGAGTGCAAATAATGATTGGATATTTTGAATACCCTTTTGATTTTACACCATATGTGAAACTAAAATTAGAATTAATTTGATTGAATGTATATTTATACATGCCTAATTGATGAGCGTACTTGCATAAATGTTTCTAAGCTATAGACATGGCATAAAATAGTATTATTGCTGATTTAAACAAATGCGAGAAACTAGATGGTGACAATTACGACATCTGCAGTCATAAGATATGGTATGTCCTAGATGAGCAAAACGCGCTCAAATGCATAAACCATGTAATTAGTTAGCCGGAAGAAGGTAATACTGCTCAACACAGAAGAGAACTTGAAACTTACAAATCCTGGAAAAGGGTAGATTCCATTGCACGTAGTATAATTGTAAGCTCTGTGGTTGATGAAAGGATTCCTAAAGGTAAAGAATTTCCTAATACTCATGCAAGTTGGACGCACTTGTGAAGGACGTATGGGGGCACTTCTGTGATCCGCCTGAGACAACTAACTATCAAGTTTTACTCTTTGAAAAAGCATCATGATCAAAGTATCAAGCAACACCTTAGGGTGATGTCAAACATGATAGCATAACTTAACAATGTTGGTCACGTTCTGTCTGATGAGCAACAGGTTCAAGTAGTGACCAGGTCCCTTCCTAATAGTTGGGAACATTTGAAGGTTAATCTAATCCACAATAAAAACATAAAAACTTTTTCTGATGTTGCACGACATGTTGAACTTGAAAATGAGCGATTTGGTGCTGCTAAATTTACTGTTAATGCCTTTGTGGCTGAATCAAGTGGTAGGAAATCTTCAAGCTTTAAACGCAAGAAAATTTGGAAGAAGAAAGGAAAGGGTAAGGAGACCGAGGAAGAACCCTCTAAGAAAAAGCACAAATCAAATTCCAAGAAAGGAAAAAGATATTTCAAAAAAAGAGACAAGAGCAAGATGAAGTGCTACAATTGCCATATTCTGGGGCATTTCGCTCGCGAGTATATCGAGCCGAAAAAGATAGCATTTTTAAACGCATCTCTAAGTGTTGTATATGTTGCAAGCACTAAGTTGAGATGAAGAAGCGTTTATGGAGTTTCGTCGAGTTACATCTGGATCTAGATGGACTTATGTAGGCAAGACTGAAAGTCAAGGCATCAAGGGAATAGACACTTGTAAAATAGACTTGTGTGGTGGTCTATCCTTGATGTTGCATGATGTTCTGTATGCTCTAAAGATCTGAAGAAACTTAGTATTTGTCTCAGTGCTTTTAGATGATGGTTTTGATTTATTTTTTAGTTGCAATGATATTAGAATAACACTAGATGATGTTTTGTATGGTTTTTGACTACGTTATAATCGTTCCATCATTTTGGATTGTAATCTTACAACTTATGACTATTATGTTAACCGTTGTGTAATGGCATATTCTTCATGTAATAATGATATTGATGTTGTTACATGACATGCAAAATTAGGTCACATAGGATAAGAACGAATGAATAGGTTGGCAAAAGAAGGACATTTAGGTCCTTTATCCAAAATTGAATTGTCGATTTGTGAAAATTGTCTTGCTGGAAAGATTACACGAAAAATCATTTGGAAAAGCTAAGAGAACCGAGTTCCCACTTCAATTAATCCATTCTGATATTTGTGATCCAATGAATGTGAAGGCAAGGTCTGGTGCCACATATTTCATTATTTTCATTGATGATTTCACTCGTTTCGATTATGTCTACTTGATTTCTCATAAATCTGAGCACTAGAATGCTTTAAAAGATATATTAATGAAGTTGAAAATCAATTGGACAAAAGAATAAAGATTCTGAGAACTGACCGAGGATTTGAATATCTATCGAATCAATTTGAAAAGTTATGTAATGAAAAGGGCATAATCAGACAATTAACTACTCCTTACATACCTTAACAGAATGGTGTGACTGAAAGAAGAAATAGGACATTGTTGGATGTAGTAAAGTCTATGATTAGGGTTGGACATGGTACGGTACAGTATGATATTTAAAAATTTGGTATGATAATTTCGGTATTCGGTATCTTAAAATATGATATCATTACCATTCTAAATTAATCCAACATGGTTCAATATTTTTAATTTTGATTTTGTTATTTTACGATATGGTTGTTCGATAACAATAATTATCTTATTTCTCTTCTCAAGCTGCACATACATTTCTTAGATCAAACTTTCTTACAAGATTCTATACTTTCTTCTGCAGGAGTCTTTAGATGCTTAAGAAACTTACAATCAATACAATTCATGAGCAAGTTAAAATGGAAGAAATACTGGTATTAAATGGCTATGTTGCTCAAACAAGAGCACTTCAAATTCCTAAATATTTGAAGTTGTCACTTCATTCATATTAATATGAGTGACAACATGTTGCATTGGGATATTGTGGTTTTGGATAGTTTGAGCATTTAATCTCCATAAGGCATAAACTGTACAGTATACATATAGCTCCCTGTACAATATATATATATATATATATATATATATATATATATATAATTATATTATATTATATCTCGATATGGTATATAATATTTCAATATTTATTTTTTAAATACCAAAAAAAAAATTATAAGTCATGCCAAATACCATACCAAATACCATAATAACTATACCACGGTATAAAAAAATTTAGTTTCGGTATGGTATTCGGTATATACCGTACCATGCCCACCCCTATCTGTAATGACACATGCAAATTTGCCTATCTACTTTTGGAGAGATGCATTATTGATTGCAGCCTATATTTTGAATAAGGTTCCTTCTAAATCAGTAACTTCCACTCGTTTTTTGAACTTTGAAATGGTCATAAAACAAATCTAGATGATCTACGACCTTGGAGTTGAGCTGCTTACATTAAAGATCGTCTGGGTGAGTTTGATAAATTAAGTCCAAAAAGAAAGAAATGTATCTTCATTAGGTACTCAAAACGCTCCAAAAGGTATGTGTTCATTGATGAGTTGGAAGATGGAAGTATGACTGAAGTTGAACCATGAGATGTCAGATTTTTGAAAAATCTTTTTCCCAAAAAGGAATGATATAATTGAAAGTAAGCCTCTGTACGGAATGTTGAATTCAGAAGACCAAAGAATGTCATCAGATACGATCTATGAGGCAAATGATCAAGAGATGATTCCTGGTTCAAGTGAGAGCTTTTGAATCCCAAATTCCTATAGAGGAATCTGAATTTCAATTGCATCAAAGTATAAGCAAAGAAGTACGTAAACGATCTTATCAGATTGAGGATTATGTTTTCCTGGTATCTCCCACAGAGTTGGATGAATCTAACTCTATGACTGAGGCTTTGTCGAGTCTTGAAAATGATAAATAGTTGAAAGCGATGGAAAAAGAATTAGAGTCCATGAAAATCAACAAAGTCTGGGATCTAGTTGACCTTCCACAAAAGACGTAAAGCTATTGGGAGTAATTGGATTCTCAAAATTAAACGTAAATATGATGGGTTAATAAAAAGACACAAGGCTCGACTGGTGGCTAAAGTTTTTACTCTATAAGCTAGAATAGATTATGAGGAAACCTTTTCACTTGTTGTAAAGTTTACCTCTGTTCGACTTCTTTTGGCTATAGTTGCACATTTAGATTTAGAATTACATCATATGGACGCGAAGACTGTTTTTCTCAATGGAGAATTAAACGAGGAAATCTACATGGAACAACCTGTAAGTTTCATTGTTAAAGGCCAAGAAAAGAAAGTTCGTAAATTAAAAAGATCCAGTTATGGCATGAAGCAATCTTCAAGGCAATGGTACTTGAGATTTCATAAAGAGGTGATTTCGTTAGATTTCACCATGATCGATGAAGACCATTGCATATATGTGAAAAAATCCAATGAAAAGTTTGTAATTCTTTCTCTTTATGCAGATGATATACTATTAGCCGAAAATGATTTGGAGTATCTGAAAACTATCAAGTCATGATTTTCAAAGTCAATTGATATGAAAGATATGGGTGAAGCAGACTATATATTGGGCGTTAAGATCCAAAGAGATCGTTCTAAGAAATTTTTGAGTTTGTCTTAACAAAACTATATAAGAAAAATATCGGAACATTTTAAAGTGAGTAGTTGCAAACCCATGGATACTCCAATATCTAGAGGTGAAACTTTAAGTCTTAAAATGTGTCCCAAAAATGATAAAGAGAAGGAACAAATGTAGTTCCATATTCTAGAGCTATTGGAATTCTGATGTATATTATGATGTGTACTAGTTCAGATATGTGTTATGCTATAGGTCTGATAAGCAGATATCAATTTAATTCTAGAACTGATCATTAGAAGGTAGTGAAGAGAATGTTCCAATATCTAGGAGAAATGCAAACTATTTAAAAGAGGTTATACAGATGCTCTAAAGATTGACATCTGTTATGTTCTTACTAAATGGTGGTACCAATTTTTGTGAAGAGAGTAAGAAATAACCTAGAACTTTGTGGCTTGTGCGTCTGCAGTACTGAAAGTTATTTGGTTAAAGCGATTTTTTGAGCATTTGAGTATTACAAAGAATCTGAAGGGTCCCTAAGTATCAAACACATTGATATCAAGTATATTCCTACTCGTGAAATGGTAGCTGATCCCTTTACAAAGTGAATTTACAATATATTCCTACTTGTGAAATGGTAGCTGATCCCTTTACGAAGGAGATATCAAGAGACTTGTTTGAGAAATATGTTAAGTCTTTAGGCTTACGTAGGATGTGATTTACATTTTAATATAACTTTGTTGTTGTAACTTTCTCATTAATATAAGATTGTTTTATATCTTAAAGGTGTATGGCAATGTTTAAGGTGTTGAACAAGTTACGAGATTGGCTCTCTCACACGAACAATTGCCTCTTGCATCAGGGAATGTGAAGAGATATGTATCACTGTCACATTTAGACTTGTTCTGGAAACTAGACAAGAGTCTTTATGAGAAATGAGTTTGAGGATAACTGTAGAGAGAAACTCGGGCCAGACATTCAGAATGTCTAGACCAAGGTCTGTACGATGTTGGAGTAAGACACATATGCCTGTGTAAGGTGAGAACATCATAGTACGTGCTTCATACCACGTCTGTTATGCAATAGGAAGGTTAATGAAAGAATGATCCCTGCTTCTTCATTGTGTGATACCCTGAAAAGTCATAGTTGTACTTTTCAATTAAATACCCTTTGACCTTTTACTATTTCTTGAAATTTCGATCAGCATTGCTAGTTTAGCATGTTACTAATAGCCATATATGATTCGACAATGCAGTGCATGTCTGAGAAAGCAGTTAATTTAAAATAGATAGATTCGAGTAGAAAGGAAAAACTGTAAAAACTGAAATCAAATTTGAATTCGAGTTCACCTCTCAAAGAGGATGAGAGATAAAATGATTAACTACTGGAGTAGTTAAAATCTGGGGTATTGTGAGTATAGATATCCTCATGTTGATAGAGGATTCTTTAGGCACGTGATTGAATTCCTAAAAAAGGCTTATAAGACCTTGATGGCAATCCTTTATGCTCAAAAATCGCACGAACCATTTTGCAGTATGAATTGTGTGATAGGTTGATGTAATATTGACTCGGGTCTTGTCCTCTATGTGCAAAGTGGGAGATGTCAGATTTTTTGGGGATTGTGAGTCGCACATGTGGACCGACCCAATCTAATCTTAACCCGACCCGAGTATTTAATTTTAATTTACGTTAATGCAATTTTTATATAACTGTCCAACCTTATCCATTTGGATAAGGTTGGACGATTATTATCCATTAAGGAGGCGGTTGTAACCGCTGTAACTGCCCAACCACTTTCCTATTTTAAGGGAAGGTGGTTGACTCCTAATGGAAAAAAAAAAGGAAGTTAAGAAAAGAAAAGAGAGAGATACCGCAGAGAAAAGTCAGGAATCTGTTTTTGAATATAATCTGACTTCAAGACCGTAAGATCTAATTACAAAGAACCAGTGAAGGATTGAGAATCCTCAATTCATCAAAATATATAAGGACATTTGATTTGTGAATCAGATTTTTTATTCCTAGAGAAATGGATCATGATCTTGGGCTAAAATTCGTTGGTGGCTTGACAACTCTCGTGAAATCGCGAAAAAGGTACGACCCATTATTCTTGCCTTGTTAATTTTTCTTACAGTAAATAATGCTGAAATCCTCTTACAATACAAAAGAAAAATTCTCGGTAGTTTGGGCATATCTTTTTTTTTTTCACTTGTAAGAATTGCATAAATTTGCATACATAATGTTATGTGCAAGCATCATCAAATTTGAAAACATACAAAACACAATGAGATAATTTACGGTATATTGTTTTATCCTTTAAACATTTAGGATATTTTCCTTCCTAAGTACACCATCATATGCAGGGGTGAATAGAGAATACGAGACTAAGTCCCTATCACATAAATTTTTATTGAAACTTCATTTTAATTTATGTTTTAAATTACCTACTCGCAAGATTTTATTATCACTTTTTAAATAATCAGACCATTAAACATGTGTCTTGGGAAGATATTATTAGTATGCCTCTATAAACAATTTGAATTTGCTTCACTAGAGCATGGAATAACAAGCTCTAAACAAACAGTTGAAAGTTGGAACGATGCCAACTAGAAAGAATTACTTAAATTTTCTTATAAAAGAAAGAGAGACACTATATAATCCTTGCTCTCCACATTGTGAATACTTTGTTTTGGTTTAGTTTACATCTTCTTTAAACAATTTTGAGTTGAACGTTCCAATGACAAATGAAATTCGTTAGTAGCAACAATTATTAGTCCGGATATATCTACTTTTCATTTGTCATTAATGATAGTTGTTTTAAGGACTCTAGGGAGAAACTTATTGCTTTCATTTTTGATGTTTTTCAAGTAAGGTAGATGATCTAAAAAAGTGACAAAATTTTCTATTAGTAAATAATTGAGATATTATTGTTGGTGTTACATTGTCCCTGCTGTCAATGTATAATTAAATTTATTTTTTCTTTTTTGTCTCCTATTATCATCTTGCTTCAAGTTTAATGTAACACCCGATGAAATTACCAAAATACCGCTAGAATAGTAATGTGTGCATAACGCATCTTCCCATGCTCCATCTGGAAATTCGAATCGGATTTGCGATCATCAAAAAAAATTGAGTGGGAAAATAGTCTTAGTCGATTTTTAGAGAAATCGAATCAAAAAATAATTTTTTGATCCTAAACGAATTCCAGTGGCAGTACGCGGACAAGGCGCGACGCGCCTTGGGCGCGGACCTGCCTTATTTTTTTTAAAAGATTTCGACGGAGATTGAAAAACTCGTTAGGAAATTTTTCGAAAAAATACATAAGGGGTGACGGCATCACGGACCCGCTTTCCCGCAGTGTAAATTTTTCTGAAAATTTATGAGGGGCATTCCGGTCAATTTCCAACCCCTCCTAAACTTAAAACATGATCAAATTAGGTCGTTTTGAGCATAAATAGGGTCCTAAACCCCATTCTAAACCCTTTTCTAAGTATTTGAAAGACTAGGACTTGAGAGACAAGAAGAGGGGAACGTAAGATTGAGGAATTCCAGGGCAATTCTTGAAGTTGATTGTTGATAGCTTCATCCCCGGTATGTAAAGTTAACCCAAAAGCATGAGATTATTCTCTCATGTGCCCCATAGATGGTCTTAGAAGAGAGTTGAAAGTTCTTAAATCTACATACATGATTCTTGATTATTTTTTTAAAAAATTATATTTATTACCTGTGTTTTCATATGTTGATGATTATCATAAAATTATTTCCTGAATTGATTACTTTTCATGAGATATTACATAAACCCTACATGATTATTTTTGAAAGCATGCATGAATGAAGATAGGGATTGATTCTAGAGCCTTGATTTAGAACGTTGATAGTGATTGTGATTGTGAATGTGAGAATGATCATAAGTTGATAGTATTTGATGGTCCATGAGTCTTCCCAAATGAACTCTAATGATTTGTCTATTCAATTGTTTCCTAATGATTGTGATAAGCATTGAGCTAATGATAGAG
>JAABOM020000084.1:17769736-17789721 GCA_011800125.2 Solanum clarkiae | reverse complement strand
ATTGATCGATTCTCGATTTTCGGATTATTTTCAAAAAATATATTTATTTCAAAAGCCGGTCATTTTTCGGCATAACATTAATGAAATGCAATTAAATAAAGATTCCTATTTTACAAATTTTGTATGAATATTCAACTTTCACAGTCACTATGTTGCTTCCATAAATATTTTATTAATGTATTATTTAGTTCAAAATGAGCTTCTTTAATTTTTTTTAATGTCAAGCTAGATCTTGTTTATCAAATTGAATTTGTTTGACGAGAACAAATTTGAATAATAAAAAAAAAGTCAGTGATTCCAGCAACATAATCATAGTCACAATAATTTTCGATCGCATATAATTTGTATTTTAATAGTATTGATTGATCTAGAAAGAATCTGTCATATTATTAAGTTATTATTGTAATTTTTAAAAATTATTATGTTTTGTAGCATTTTTTTAAATTACTATATATTTTATATTTTAATTGTGATGTATGTCAATTACTAACTTGTTAAATGATTATTATTTTTTATTACTTTATAGTATATTTTATTATTTGTCTATAAATTATATGTTTGCACTTTAAATTTTTGTGAAGGTTAATTATATTCTATCCAATTATAATTTATGATAAAATTAACATAAAGTTAAAATTTTATATGTAAAAGTTAATTTATAAAAAAATTCTAACTTTTATATTTAAAGGGACAAGTTTGGTGTACTAAAACTCTCGCTATGGGTAGCGTCCAAAGAAGGATACAATCATAAAGGTTTAAAGATTAATACTATAAAATATTATGTAAAAATAATTAAATATCTAATTTATATAACATTTAATTAAAAAATTTATATAATAAAATAATACTTTCTTTTTCTCATATTAATTGAATTTATGAAATAATACACACATATTAAGAAAAGTATTCAAAGACAAAATTTACATCATACTTTTTATTATTATTCTTTGTGAAATTATAAATATATAATGTAATTTATCTCCTAGAAAATCTAAAATTTAAATAAATAAAAGTACAAATATATATATATATATTTAAAAAATATTTTTATTGAATTTTGAACAATTCAACTATTTTAAAAATGAAAGAAAACCTCAAAATTTGAGTTAATTTGATACAGATGGAGTATTTAATAAAGTTAATTTGATGTAGAAATTGAGGATGGAGACTAAAATATAAGGGAAGAAAAGGAGGATTTGAGAAAAAATTGATGGGAACAAGCAGATGTCGCTGAATACTGCTTCACCCTCTTTACAATTCTTGCGGAGATTCCTCGCCTCCCCTATAGCTTCGCCTCCCTCAGTACGGCTACCCAAATCCTCCCCTCTTCCTAATACCCTCCCTCTTTCTTCTCTCCGCTGTTATTCCTCTACTACAACTATGCCTGATCCTATTTCTGATGCTAAGATGGACGCCGTTCAGCGCCGTCTCATGTTTGAAGACGAGTTTGTTCTCTTTTTCATTATTCGGCTTATTTATCTTCACTTAGCCAATCAATTGAGCTAGCTATTAAACTTATACTACATTCCTCTTTCTAATTTGGAAGTTGAGATCAATTTTTGTTTTATAGATGCAACATAGGTGAATGTTGTAAATGAATCACAATTCTTTTGGGGATTAAATTTGTATGACCCTGAGATTCTCCAATTACTCTAATTATGTCTCAATTATCTAAAGGTGTATGAAATTTCAAATAATCTTGAGATAGTTGCTAGGTACACGCTTTGTGAAATTTTTATTCTCTTTCCTTTCCTTCAAGTGAAGGGGAGCCTGGTAAAGTTGCCTCTATGTGATAGGAGATCATGGGTTCCTTGGAAATAGTCTCTTGCAGGAATGCAAGATAAGACTACCTTAGATCCTTGTAGGTGGGTTTCTTCCCAGATCCTGCGCATAGCGAGAGCTTTAGTGCGTCGGACTTGCCTTTTTTTTTTCTCCTTTCGTTCAAGTACTTATCTTTCTCTGGATATGTGTACGTAGGTGTAGTTTGTAGCTAGTTAGAGTTAGGCAGGTATTTGTAATGTAGGGATTAGTTATTGATGAATTTATTTTGCAACAATTTGCCAGCTCATATGCCAAGTTTAACATCCTTCTCCGTGTTTTGACTCTTTCAGGTGTATTTTGGTGGATGAGAAAGACCAGGTTGTTGGTCATGACACCAAGTATAATTGTAAGTTGAGTTGACTCTTTCGGAATGTCTCCATCTTCATATCTTCTACTGTATTTGCCTGACTGGCTACATTTATGCTTTGATGTTTCTGTGGTTTGATTTTAACAAATTGGATTAATAAGCAAAGTGCGTGGAAGTATGCAGATAATTAAAGAATGAAAATGTTCAGTAACAATGTAATTTTATCTTTTCGAAAATCTGTAAGCTACACAGTAAGTGGCAGTACCTCTGCTATTGGATAAGAATCCTGGATGAAGTCCTTATATATGATCATCTTGTTGGTTATAAACAAACTGATGATATTGTCCCTCATCTGGATCAGACAATTGGTATTTGGCATGTTTCTCACGGAATGTGAACTTTTTATGTCGTTTACGGTGGAGTTGTCCCACAATTGTGGATTTTTAAAAAAATATATAGTGTCTTGATGTATCTGAGAGACGTTCCGTTTCGCAGGTCATTTAATGGAAAAAATTGAAGCTGAAAATTTGCTGCATAGAGCTTTCAGTGTATTTCTATTTAACTCAAAATATGAATTGCTTCTTCAGGTATGTGGCACTGATAAAAACCAAAGCAATGTAATGGGTGTGAAATTCTCCTTTTGATTCTTTTCCTTTCAACTTTTTGAAGTTGATGAGTTAATGTCAAAATGGCTGTTAGAAGCATAATGCTTAGACTAAACAGGGTATTGCTTAGTATTATGAGATGGTGTATCCATATATTGATGTGGCTAGCAAAGTAATTCACTGAATTTCGCCTTTTAGATTTGACAAATTGTTTGTAAAATGGCTGGTCAATGTAACTCGTGGAGTGACTTCTGTTCTGTAGAGTGAAATGGTGGGGGTGTCCAGTATGACTCCATCTTAGTATTTCAATGATCTATCAAACTAATTGACTAGTATAATAAGCTGTTGAACTGTTTCATTTAGATGTATCTTAGCCTCGTAGGTTGGATGTTATTCTTAACTACAGGAACATTAAATTACTTAATATGTTGTCTTATTCAATTTATAGCAACGATCAGCAACAAAGGTGACCTTCCCTTTGGTATGGACCAACACTTGCTGCAGCCATCCACTCTACAGAGAGTCTGAGCTTATTGAGGAGAATGCTCTTGGTATATTTTCAGCTTCACTGAAACATTAATTTTGACCATGTTTCTTCTTCACCTCACCGTATATCAATTGTCAGGGGTAAGAAATGCTGCACAAAGGAAGCTTCTCGATGAATTGGGTATTCCGGCTGAAGATGTCCCTGTTGACCAGTTCACCCCATTGGGTCGTATACTTTATAAAGCTCCATCTGATGGGAAGTGGGGAGAGCATGAACGTAATAATTCTATTTTACTTATTTTTTTATCTTACCATTTTATCCTGTTAACTGGTTAAGTAGTTGCCTCAATCATGATGCTAACAAACACTTGCCACTTGCTGCTGATCTCATTCACAGCATTGAGGGTGTTTTGACGTCAATTGACATTTGTAATCATGTAGATACAGTTATAACTGGAAACTAACCCTAGTCTGCTGTTGCAGTTGATTATCTTCTATTCATGGTCCGTGAAGTTAACATGAAACCCAACCCTGATGAAGTTGCTGATGTTAAGTACGTGAACAGAGAACAACTGAGAGAACTTTTGAGGAAAGCAGATGCTGGTGAGGAAGGTCTGAAGCTATCCCCTTGGTTCAGACTTATCGTTGACAACTTTTTGTTCAAGTGGTGGGATCATCTTGAGAAGGGAACTCTCAAGGAAGTAGTTGATATGAAAACCATCCACAAATTGACTTAAAAGGAACTGCGTTGCAATATGGCTGTACCATCATAGTATGTCCCTTTAAACTAATAAGTTAAGTTGGGATAGCATCCTTCTGCATTTAGGTAACTTTTCAAATGATCACAGCTTTGCAACATAGCTGTGGCGTTCTATCGGAACTCAATAAGATTTCCACTTGGTTGCTGCGTGTAGTTTGTTGTTGTCTTTTGTTCCGTATTAATCGTAATTTGAGCCATTTTAGGCTAGATATTCAAAGGGTTAAAAAAGGAGTGCTAAGTTTATATTATGCAATGAGTTGTTCCTTTTAATGTTTGCATATGGTTTTAATGATGTTTGGTATTTCGTTTTATTTCTTCACCTGATTAGTATTCTCTTGCAAATCCACCTGAAATTCGTCCTCAATCCTAGACTGATGTCTACAAAGTGAATTAAGTTTAGCCAGCTCACTTTAATTTTGATTAAACTTGTTTTTAGATCCTTCTCCACGTCACTGTATTACCTTAACTAGTCTAACTGGAAATGACCACCATCAAATATGCAAATTTGTACGTCCAAATTTACGATCAAATTAAACAAGCTAGCTTCATATAAATTGGGTGGAGGGTATCTGGTTTTACCTCATGCAAATTGCAAGAATTTTGAATATTATCAATTTTACTTAAGTTATTAATTTTTAAATATGCAACTCATTTAATGAATTGTTACCTTTATCGATTCGATTATCAGATAAATCGTTAAGACTGAAAACTTAGTGAATAATTTATTTCCTAATCCAGTAATCCCTACCCTTTCCAATTTCCAACTTTTCATGCAGCAAAATCAACTGAAAACTCAGTGAATAATTTATTTCCTAATCCAGTAATCCCTACCCTTTCCAATTTCCAACTTTTCATGCAGCAAAATCAACTTAAAGTGTTTTTAATGGATATCAATAATTTTTGAAATTTCAAAATAGAACTCAAAACTCAAAATATACAGCCCCAAAATTCAATTATCTAATTTCTGACACAAACCCTAGAGTCCAAATTCCTAATTGTTAAAAAGTAAAAAGCTGAAAATAAAAAAGGAGTAATAAAAGTATAAAAATATAAAGCCTATAAAAATGGAACGCTTTCAACTACTGTAACAACAAAATCTTAGTCACTAAACCAGTAAAAACCATTCTATCCTTGTTTTTTTGGCTTCGAAAAACACTTCACTCGCTTGAATCAGCTGTGTCTTCCCTAGTTATAGAGATGCTTGATGCAGAATCATCTGCAAGCTCTGGTGAAACACTCTGTTGAAGCATCGCCTTCCTCTTTCTTCTGCTCTGGCGCCATCTCCTGACCGACTCGGACACATCACTTTCTTCTTGAGCTTTCTCTTGTGGTTCTTCCGGTGTTTCTACTGTTGAATTCACAGCAGCACTAGTCATAAATCTTGTTGTGATCACTGGAAAGACGAGAGGTCTGCACCAGTTGAGGAGAATTACTAGCAGAGTGACATAGATGTACATTGAGGTCCAGACCGAAAATGTCCATTTCCACTTGTAAACCAAGTTTTTATACCAAGGAGGCTGAGATTTCAATATGATCTGTGACTGATAAAGTTGGGGCAGGGCTAAAGTTCCAGCTCGAGGTATCATCGTTATTCTGATTGCTTCTGTCCTTGGAAGGCCTTCCTTGTGCTTTAGCATTGGAACAATCATCCTTTGCGTTTCAGCTGTAAGTCCAAGTACTAAGGGCACACTCATCATAAATTCTCGCATCAGACGGATTGGCAGACTTCTGAATCGCAACATACACGGATGACTTGATCTTGCCATTACCAGCCCTTCTTTTGATAATGCTTCTGCAACCAACTGATGAAAGAGATTACGAATACCTAAAGACAAAGTTGAGGTGTCTAGACAACAACAACAACAACATACCCCGTGAAGTCCTGGGGTCCGGAGAGGTAAAATATATGCAGATCTTACCACTACCACTACCTCACAGGAGTGGAAAGATTGTTTCGTAGGAACTTTGTCACAAAAAAAATCCATAAGCAGAATAAACTAGATATGTATAGTAATAACATATGTAACACGGTTAAAGACGACACAAAATAAAAAGGCATGACTAAACCTCCTAGCATACTAATCCACATCACTTAACCCTACGAACCTATTAGCTTACACTCTTTCCTATGTAGGGTCAAGGTGCATATCTCAAGTTGTGGTCACTTGCTGGCTGATGCCAAATTCAACTAGGTAACATCTTATGTAATGAAAAGCCAGATTTGAAGCAATGTAGAGACAGATTGAGAGAGAAATGTACCTGGAAAACACCAATGTCTCTGTTGAAATCAGATTCAGGCATGAGTAAAAACAAAGAAACATACATTGTATGGCCAACAGGCACACCAACATTATAATTATGACTATAATCTTCTCCTCCAAAAGAAAAAACAGCCTTTGGATGAGCATCTGCATAATCAAAATAAAGCTGTTCTCTCAACACCACAGGCTCTTCCATCCACATCCTCACTAACCCAAATCCCAAAATCCCAGACACACTCAACAACGTTGTCAAAACCATAACCACATAGGCAGCTCCAAGAATTCCAACCCCAAATTTCTTTACAACCACAGTAGCTCCATGAAGTAACTTCGAAGGGATAGTAGCTACAAAATGTACAGCTACAGATACTTTCTTTTCAGCTTCTTCTTCTTCTTCAGAAATATTAGCAAAAGAGAGGATGTAGAAAATGGGGGAAACTAGAGAAATTAAGATAGTTGTGATAATTTCTGCTTGTAAAGATATCATTTTTGTGAACCAATTTGATGAGTTTTCAAGTGATAAATTGTTCTTTAGTAGTTCACCATCATTGTCATCAACTTGTTCCTCCTTAAACTCATCTTTTTCTTCCATTGAAATCATGATGAAATTTCGACAATGTTACCTTATTTTTTTTTCATTTGGGTTTTCTTGTTTGCGTGACAAATTTTGTACAACTAAGTCCAGATGTGAAGTGCACAAGAGAAGTGGCACCAAGCTTAGCGAGGAGTTAACACGTGTTCTACAAAAGAGCACATGTTTTTTTTTTTTTTTTTCATATCAATATTCGAGCTCAATTATATTTGAATTCGTGCGTGTAAGATCGATTTGGAGGGATTCTCTATTAAGGTTTTTTTCATTTCCAGAGCTCGAAATCGAGATTTCTTATTAAGAGAAAAATAATCTTATCCATTACATTATATCCTTTGATTATGAGAGTGTATATTTTATTTTTACCGGTGATATAAGTGCAAAAATACTTTCCAAATTTAAGAGCTTTCTTACTTTCAATTTATTTATTCTATTTTAATTTTTACTCTATTTTTTTAAAAATAAATTCTTTTTTCTTAATTTTTTTTCTGCCTATTTTTAATTTAATACTATAAAATTTTATTTCAAATCAAAATTAAAAAAACACAAAATAAAAGGGAAGATTTTCTCCAAATTCTTACTTTACGCAGAATGCACATTATTTTAAATTAATAAGTGAGATTCGAGATTAAATTAATTAAATAAAATCTTAATCAAAAAGAATAAAAAATATCTTATATTTGAATCACAAGTATTTTCTATTCAATTTTTTATTACAAATTCCTTCAATCTAATTTTCTTCGCGTAAAAATACCCCCAATCTAACAACTCAAACTTTAATGTTTTTTTAAAAAAAAAATTAAAATAGTCTCGTAATGGCTTATTATGATTCGTCACATACTTATTGCTCAATTTAAAAATTAAACCCACCCACTAAATTCAATCTGTTTTCCTTTTTAAAAGAATTTGAACATAGATACAGTCTTTTCCTGCAGTTTGATTTAATTACTTTCTCTATTTTAATTTGTTTATCCTATTTTTTTAATTTATCCAAAAAATTATTTTTATATATTTAAAAATATATACTTCAAATTTTAAAATATTAAATTTTAAATTCATACTAAATCAAAACATAAAAAACAAATTAATTTCAGAAGCAACAATATTATTGTTGTTGTAATGCTTATACTAGTGTTGAAAACTGTGATTTATTTTCATCTTAGTTGAGTTGTTCTTCAATGAAAGAAGAAGAAAAAAAACATGAAAGAGAGGGAGCAAGTTTAAACTCAAAAATCATATAATATGTTGAACATTGTCCAATCGTCTGATCATTTTCAACATAAACAATTACAACCATTGATGAAAGATATAGGATGCTTTCAAGTTGGTTAGAAGGCAACAAATTCGATAAGGACACTTGTATGGTAAATACACTAGCCAATCAATTTTCAAATTAGTTACAAGACAACAAATAAGAGAGGGACACTTGTATAGAAAATGCACTATTTTCTTATTCCTCAAGTATATACATGTATATATACGTGAGCAGTGATCAATGAAATCCATCAGAAAATTTTTCTCAGCTATTGTGTCTTCTCTAATCTCTGTATTTTATCTTTCTTTATGATATCAGAGCTGAGTTGATTTCCTACAAGGGAACAACTACTGCTTCAGTCTCAGATGTTGCTGGATCCAAATCAATGGATTCAAGCAGCCCCCACTTTCTTCATCCTTCACATTCTCCTGGATTGTCTCTTGTGAACTCCATCTTTGAAGGTAGAGGCTATGGGGGTTGGAGAAGGTCCATCCTCATTGCTTTGTCAACTAAGAATAAACTGGGCTTCATTGATGAAAGTTGCTAAGCACCAGAATTTGATTCACCAGATTTTAAACTTTGGGACAAAAGCAGCATTATGGTAACCTCATGATTACTTAATTCTCTTTCCAAAGAGATAGCTAACAGTGTCATCTATTCTAAAACTGCAAAAGCTCTTTGGAAAGTTCTAGAGGTTCGTTTTGGTCAGCCCAATGGGGCAAAGCTTTATCACCTGCAAAAAGAATTGAGTGATTTAGTTCAAGGGTCTAATGATATTGCAGGATACTATACAAAATATGAAAGGTTTATGGGATGAGCTACATCTTTTGAACACTAAACTGTTGTTCATGCACTTGTTCTTGTGGAGGGAAGAATGTTTCCAGAAAGGCTTTGCAAGATGAGAGACTCATTCAATTTCTCATGGGGTTGAATGATGTCTACTCACCTGCAAAGTCTAACATCTTGATGATCAACCCTCTTCCTATAGGACCCTTTAATGAAGAGGCCACTGGTTTTTGGTGATGTGAGGGATGGGATTTATCAATTAGAGTTTATCTTCCAAGAAAAGAGTCTAGTATAGAGATTTTAGCTACTACGACTCCTTTTTCAGTTTCTGTTTCTAGTTCTGTAGTAATCAATGAAAATTCTAATGTAAAGTTTTGGCACAATAAATTAGGGCATTTGCCCATCCCAACAATGAAATATATTAGATCTTTTCTCTTTAAATCTATGCCAAATTGTTACTGTGATATTTGTCCACTTGCAAGGCAATCTAAGCTCCCTTTTTCTACTAGTGATATCAAAATAAAGTCCATTTTTGAATTAATTCATATCGACACATTGGGACCCTATAAATCTCCAACCTACAATGGTTTTAAGTATTTTTTTTTAACTATTGTGGATGATTTTAGTAAAGCTACTTAGACTTACCTCCTTAAAACAAAAGCTAATGCCTTTTTCATGCTCAAATATTTTTTAGTCATGGTTGAGAGACGATTTAATAATCAAGTCAAAATTATAAGATGTGATAATGTCTTGGAGTAAGGAAAGAGCATCATTGCTACTGAATTTTTTAATTCCAAAGAAATTTTGCACCAAACCTCTTGTGCTGGAACTCCACAACAAAATGGGATGATAGAAAAAAAAACATGACATCTTTTGGAAACTTCCAGGTCTCTCCTTTGGGGGAGAGTGTGTTTTGACTGCAACTTTTCTTATTAATAGGTTTCCATCCAGAGTTTTAAAGGGGTTGTCACCTTATGAAGTTCTCTATAAATACCCTCATACTTATACTAATTTGAGATCATTTGGATGTCTTTTGTTTTGCCTCTGTTCCTTCTCAATCTAGACCAAAATTCCATCCCAGAGCCTTGACCTGTGTTTTCTTAGGTTATCCTATTGGACAAAAGGGATACAAAGTGATGTCTATAGAGTCGAGAAAGATTATCATTTCTAGAAATGTCAGGTTCGTTGAGTCTATTTTTCCTTTCAGGACTAAGTCTGATCTTAATTCCACTCCTCACGAATTTTCTCTGTACCTGACTCTAAGGAACAGGATATTCCTAGTGATACTTTTAATTTTTCAGAATCTTTACCTCAAGAATCTTCTCCACCTGTTGATGAATCTGACACTATCATCCATTCCTCAGATTCTCCATCTTCTACTGATCTACTTACATCTTCTGATATAATTTCAACTAGATAATCCTCTAAAATACATAAAAAACCTAGTTACTTATCAGATTATGTTTGTAATGCAGTATATTTTACCAATCTTATTCAGTCATGTTTCACTTTCCTTATCAGTCCACATGTCTATTCTTTTGTTGCACTTTCTTCTATTAATCAACGCTCTATCAACTCTACTTTGAATATCAGTGAGCCAATAAGTTTTGCAGAGGCTTCCATGCGTCTTGGTTAGCAGGAAGCTATGACATCTGAACTTGCAGTAACAAGACTTGGTAAGTAGTTGTTTTGCCAAAAGGAAAAAAGACACTTCCTCGCAAATAGGTGTACAAAATCAAACAAAGACCAGATGAAACTTTGGAGAGGTTGTAGGCTAGATTGGTAGTTCGAGGAGATATTCAAAAAGAAGGAATATATTTCAATGAAACATTTTCTCCTGTTGTTAAGATGACTGCCATTAGATGTATTTTGAATATTGCAATAAAAAGAGGGGTGGATTATTTCACAATTAGATGTTAACAACACATTCTTGCACGGGGAATTACAAGAAGAAGTGTACATGCAATTTTCACCTGGAATGACGATTCCTAGTGCTAATCATGATTGTAAATTCACGGTGGATGTGAAGAAGTAGACCATTATCTCGGCAATAATAAGCCAAGCTAGTATTTGCAGTGAATCCCCCCATAAGTAGTCATGCATTACGATTGGAACGTCCATTTCTTTAGCAAATACAACTCTTTTGATCATTTCTTTGCATGTACCTGCCGTAGCATTCAAGTAATGTCCTTTGATTTCACCTGTTTCAGCCTGTGCTTTAAAAAGGGCTTCGACACAAAAGCAGAAATGATCTCTCCAAAATATGGACTTAGACAGGCTTCACGTCAATGGTATACAAGACTCACTTCAGCTTTAAACTATAAGAGGTTTATTTCATCCTTAAATGATTATTCCTTATTTATCAAAAAAGATGGTCTGTCTATTTACATTGTAGTTGTCTACGTTGATGATATCATATTAACAAGGAACAACCAGATAGAACTTGAACAACTCAAATCTTTTCTTAATGAGGAATTCAAAATAAAGGATCTTGGAAATTTACATTTTTTTTA
The DNA here is from genome assembly GCA_011800125.2 of Solanum clarkiae. NCBI lineage: Eukaryota > Viridiplantae > Streptophyta > Magnoliopsida > Solanales > Solanaceae > Solanum > Solanum clarkiae. The sequence goes on along the minus strand of JAABOM020000084.1, from coordinate 17,778,338 downwards.
GGTCTTGAAATCCTCCGAGAAGCTCATGGTTTGATCATCACTCAACAAAAATACACTATAGAATTTCTATTTGAGTATGATTGTTTTCATCTTTCAGTTGCCTCATCACCTTTAGATCGTGCAGAAAAGTTATCAGTTTCATCAGGGGAATTGTTGGTTGATGTTATATCTTACAGAAGATTAATAGGTAAAGTTAAATTACTTTACTCGTAACCGACCAGACACAAGCTTCACAGTACAACATTTATCACAATTCATGCAGGAGCCAAGAACCCTCCACTTTTATGCAACTCGAAGAGTCTTTCGATATCTTCGAATCAATCCGAGTCAGGGGTTATTTCTATTAGGAGATCCTTCTCTTAAGTTGGTTGCATTTTGTGATGCTGATTAAGGTTCATGTATGGATACACACAAATCGGTAAGTGGCTACTTTATTACACTTGGAGGATCACCCATTTCATGAAATCAAAGAAGCAACTTACATTTCTCTATCATCGACAGAGGCTGAGTATCGCTCAATGCGACGTGTTGTAGCAGAGCTAACTTGGCTCAATCAACTTCTTCTAGATCTTCGGAGCCCACCAAAGCTTCCTATTCCTATTCATTCTGATAGTCAGGCGGCAATAGATATTGCCAAAAACTCAGTATTTCACGAGCGCACCAAAGATGTGGAGCTCGAATGCCACTTTGTGCGACAACAATTCCTTGCTGGGCTTATCTCGCTTTCCTATGTTTCCGCTTTCTCTCAGCTTGTAGATCTATTCACTAAAGCTCTCTCAGGGCCTTCTCATCAAACCATTCTTCCCAAGTTGGGGCTCTTTCCACTTCCCTCCAACTTGGAGAGGGGGGGGGGTGTTGAAAACAATGATTTATATTCATCTTAGACGAATTGTTCTTCAATGGAAGAAGAAGAAGAAAAAAATGAAAGAGAAGGAATAAGTTCAAACTCAAAAATCATATAATGTATTGGACATTATCCAGCCGTCTGATCATTTCCACCATAAACAATCACAACCATTGATGAAAGATATAGGATGCTTTCAAGTTGGTTAGAAGACAACAAATTAAATAAGGACACTTGTATGGTAAATACACTAGCCAATCAATTTTCAAATTAGTTATAAGGCAACAAATAGAAGAGGGACACTTGTATAGTAAATGCACTATTTCTGTATTCCTCAAATAAATACATGTATATCCAACCCCGTCCATCCAACCTTTTTTAAAAAAATAAAATTTAAAGTATTTTTCTTACTTGACTCCACCACCTCCTCCCCCAACAATCCTCCGTCCTTTTATTTTTTTTATAAAATATTTTTTCAAAAATTTAGATTTCATTATCTCTTCCACTTCTTTTTGAAAAACTTGATATTATTTTTTTAAAAATTTAGTGCACTCAATTTAACCCTCTGTGCCTAATTTTTTTTTATATGTATTTTTTATTTTGTTTAGATATATACATTTAATTTTTAGAAAATTATTTTGTTTACTTTCACAAAAATAAAATTTTATTTTAAAAAAAAGTATTGCAGAAAATAAAAATACATTATATATAAAAGAAAGGTCAAGAGAGATATTTTTATTATTTCACATACTTTATGCCAATATAAATTATCTTAAAATTATTATTCCATCATAAAAAAAAATATATTCCAAAACTAATTATTAATCCAGAATAAATTATTCCAATTTATATAACTAAACAAACAATTAAGATCACCAAAAAAATTATCTCGAAATAGCTTCTGCTGTCCAACACAACAAACGACCATAAAAAGAGACCAATGCTCAATAGGTACGGTTAAAAAGGCCGCACGCAACACCTCCAGTGACTTCAGTCCACTGCCGGCGATCGCTAGGTACTGTTATCTCTCTTCTTTTCCTTCTCTCTCTCTTCCTCTACTTCTTGTTTTCTCTCTTGCACTCTCCCTTTTGATGTAGCCTCTGTTTCCCAACACCCCTAACCCATCTGAATTGAAATTGTTTTGCGATTTATAAAGAAGATTATGGTTTGAGTTTTCCTGTTTCAGTCGTTGCTACCTGAACTATGATTTCCAAATAACTGGAAGGGTCCAACTCCTGCTAAGATTCGTTGCAATACACTAACTGTCTTATGCATGCAAGGTGTTTGATCAATTGCTTGAGTGATAAGTTCGTGAAGTCTAAGTAACCAAGTTATATTAGGAGTTGATTATAAGCAAGTGGTGGTTTTGGGAAGGTCTTAGAGTGATTTGTCAGCTTGCTCAAGCTGAGAATTTCCGACAGTCCTTTGCATTGTATTGAATGACTATCATATGAAAAAATCAATATGTGACTGTCTCTGGTGTTTAAAATTTGTCTTTGGAGAGCTGCCAAGTGGTTGAATACATTGTATGACTGCTAGTCTGCTATCTTGGACCGTAAACATTATGTGCGACGGTCACTTGGATATGAAATTGGAATATATATTCATGACTAAGCTAACTTTTACCTTATCAAGAGAAGAATGTGTAACAATATGAAGAGCTCCAGTGAGTTTAACAAAGGACAAGTCAGGAAAAAGAAGGAAAAAGAGAGACATAGGGAGATAAGATGGATACTTTCATTCAACTTGTTCTTTTGTCTCATGATGTTCATTTTTAAATACTCCATTTATTTTAATTTGTTTGTCCTATTTTGACTTTAACACATAGCTTAAGAAAATAAATAAGGGTACGTTTGGTAGAGTGTATTAGAGAAAATAATGCATGCATTAACTCTTTGTATTAGTAATACTTTGTTTGGTACACTTTTCATACTATGTATAACTAATGCAAGTCTTAGTTATACACTCTATTATGGATTAGGGAGTGTATTACTAAACCATAGATTTCTAGGTATTAGTAATGTAATGATTTTAGGATAGAAGCGAAGACGGTGATGACGAGTGCTAAAACAACAATGTTCGAATGTTTGTACGTCGAGCTAAGTGCAAAAGGCGGGAACAAGAGATTGTATAGGCTCGCGAAAGAGAGAGAGAAGCTCGCGACTTGAACCAAATGAAGTGCATTAAGGATGAGGAGAGTGAGGTATTGGTGGATGAGACCTCCATTATGCTAAGGTGGCAAGCTTACTTTCATAAATTCTTAAACGGAAAAGGAGACAGAGATATTGTGCTGGGTGGTTTGGCGCACTTCGGTAGTCATTGAGATTTTGATTATCTGAGGAGGTTAGATGTGTTATTAGTAGGATCAACAGAGGGAAAGTGATCGGACCCGATGAGATTCCGATGAATTTTTGGAAGAGCATGGTCAAGGATGGTTTGGAGTGGTTGACTAGGTTGTTTAATGCTATTATGAAGACTGCTAAGATGCTCAATGCATAGAGGAGGAGTACAATGGTTCCATTATGCAAGAACAAGGGTGATATTCAAAGCTGTAACAATATTATGGGGGTATCAAGTTTTTAAGCCATACTATGAAGGTTTGGGAGAGAGTGGTGGAGATAGAGTGAGAAAAAGAGTGTTTATTTAAGAGAATCAGTTCGGATTCATGTAGGGGCGGTCGGCTGCTGAAGCAATTCATCTTGTTTGGAGATTATTGGAGAAATATGAGAAAGAAAGATGGACCTTCATATGGTGTTCATTGATCTTGAGAAGACCTATGACAAAGTTCTGAGAGATGCCATATGAAGGAGTCTAGAGGCGAAAGGTGGTTTACATTAGGTGATAAAGGACATGTATGACGGATCCAAAACTCGGGTGGAAACGGTAGGAGGAGATTTAAAGTATTTTCCTGTTGAGATGAGACTTCATCAAGGATTTGTGTTGAGCCATTTACTTTTTGCCTTAGCAATGGATGAACTGACACGATCTATCTAGGAGGAGGTTCCATGATGTATGTTATTTGCGAATGACATAGTACTGATTGATGAGATTTGGGCTAAAGTTAATGATAGATTGGAGGTTTGGAGACATACTTTGGAATCCAAGGGGGATGAACCAGACATTGTAGTAAGGCTTGACACTCAATCTATTCCCAAGAGAGAAATTTTAAGTATCTTGGGCCCATCGTCTAGAGTAGTGACGATATCGACGATGATGTCACACATTGTACTGGGGCAGTATGGATGAAATGGAGGCTTACCTTTGGAGTATTGTGTGATAACAAGATACCACCTAAACTTAAAGGTAAGTTTTACAGAATGATGGTTAGACCATCTTTGCTATATGGGGTGGAGTGTTGGCCAATCAAAAACTTGCATCTTCAGAAGATGTAGGTCGCAGAGATGAGGATGTTGAGATGGATGTGTGGACACACCAGGAGGGAAAAGATTAGGAATGAAATCATTTGGGGTAAGTTAGGTGTAGCCTTTGTGGCAGTCAAAATGAGAGAAATGAGACTGCGATGGTTTGGGTATGTGTAGAGAAGAAGTGCTGATGCTTTGGTTAGGAGGTGCGAAAGGTTGGATTTAGGGTTACGCAGAGGGGTAGAGGTAGGTTGAAAACGTATTGGAGGGAGGTGATTAGACAGGATATGGTGCAGCTTCATATCATCGAGGACATGACCTTGGATAGAAAGGAGTGGAGGTCGCATATTAGGGTAGTAGGTTAGACGGCTAGTACGGATAGGGTGATGTCTGTCCGTGTGATTTTAGTAGGTTAGTAGAGGTAGTCGTGTCTTTATATATTGTGTTGTTATTGTCCGTCATTTATTTTGTTAAATTTATTTTTTTTATAGATTATCATTTGCTTTTCACCGTAGCTATTTTGTTTTATATCTAGTATTTTCTGCTTTTGGAGATGGTATTTTTGAGATGAGGATCTTTCGGAAATAACTTGTCTATTTCTATGAGGTAGTGGTAAGGTCTGCGTACATTTTATCCTCCCTAGACCTAACTTGTGGGATTTCACTGGGTATGTTGTTGCTGTTGTTTTATTAGCATGATTAATGACTCAATTGTCCCTTAAAATCTTTTTTACATCTCTTCCACCATAAATATGGAGGATATCTTTGTAAATAAAATTTTAATGCAATGCATGCTATTTTTAATATATCAAACTAAACAATGCATAACAATATTCTATGTATAATTAATGCAAGAGAACCTAGTACATGCATTACTAATGCAAACACTATTTATACATTCTAAATCTGTTATTTTAGAGATGCTGTGTGGAAAATTGAAATTGAAAAGTTGCTATAGGAAAGAAAAGAGTTTTTTTTTTTTTTTGAAACGGACTAAAAAGAAAAGTAGGTCAAACAAATTGAAACAGAAGGGGTACTAGATATGGACAACTTTTGGGCTAATTTCAAATATATTAAATAAAGTAATTAGTTTACAATAAATACAGTTATATTGTATTTACATACAAAATAGTCAAAAATCTAAAAGATATGCATTGACTATATAATATAGTTTATCAAAAGTTATAAAAAGTATATACTTGCTATATGATATAGTTTATCTATACGTGAGTTATACATTATAATGCACTAAAAAAGCTGAAAAATTGTTTAACTATACATGAGGTATATATTAACTATACATGAATATATATTGACTATTCAATTTTGAATATGACTTAAATGAACTCCCCATGGATTTTAGTATTGACTCTTGAACTGAATTGGGAAAAATGGTTTTTTTTTTTTTTTATGATCGAGAAAAATGACATTGTTAATGGTGCTTAGGTTCCTGTTTTGACTCCATGCTCACTGAGTGTTATTGTATTTATTTTGTCTCAATTATTCTTGTCGAGAGTTGGAGTTGATTTATTCTGAATAATTCATGTGTCATGTCATGTGAGTTTTAGTTGGAAAATACATTTCCATGCATTTTTTTTTTGACAAAATGTACTTTGTATTCCTCAACATTAAGGGATGCTGGCTACCTCCAAAAATTGTTACCAAAATAGAGGATATAATTTAGATTTACAAAGCTCCTAAGGAATCTATAAAGTCATCTACTTCCTCTATATTGTTCTCTTTGCCCCAAAAAAGTAGAAAGACCAGGGAGTTCCATTTTACATCGTGAATGGACTTTTGACTTCTCTTCAAACCAACTCCCATTTATTTCTGTCCACACTGCCCACCAGATAATAGAGGGTATCATCTTCCACCATTGCTTTTGACTCTTGCTTCCCCCGCTTCTAATTGAGTAGCTTAGTAGATCAGCATTGTGCGCAGGCATTGTCCACTCAATCTTTGTAAAATTGAAGAACAACTGTCATAGTTGTGTTGTGAATTGCAGTATAAGAACTGTTTGTTGTTTTCCCCAGTTTCATTGCATAGAAAACATCTAGGCACTAGAGTTCTTCCTTTCTTTTGGGGGACTTCTTGGGCGAGGTATGCTTTCTTGGCCACCAACCAAGTGAAGCATTTCACTTTGTTAGGGATCTGACTTTTCCATATGTGTTTCCAGAGCCTTGGATTTTCTCCCAATGCTAAGTTCTTCTTGTAGCATGAGTACTATGCAATATTTCTAGGAACATCAGGTGTTTGAAAGAAGCCTAAATGCCACTTATGTGGCCCTCATCCCCTAAAAAGTAGGTGTAACGCAGCTCAAAGATTTCCGGCCTATAATATTAGGAATTTACAAAATAATGTTTGAAGTTCTGGTAGGGTGATAAACAATTTGGTGAACAGGCACCAAATGGCATTACCAAGGGGAGACAAATAGTGGCTGTAACTCTTATAGCAAGTGAATGTGTTGACACAAGAATTAGAGGGGAGCTGGTTGGACTAATGTTCAAGTTAGACTTTGAAAAAGACTTTGATCATGTCAACTGGAAATACTTTTTCAGTATCCTCTCTCAAATGGGTTTTGGTGATAGATGGCTGAAGTTGATACAATTTTGTATTAAAACTGTTAGGTTCTCCATTCTATTTAATGGAGAACCAGTAGGGGCCTCAAACAAGAGGACCCCTTTCTCCTTTCCTCTTTACCACTGCCATGGAAGGACTAAGTAGTATGGTAATAATTGCAACACAAACCAATTGGTTAAAGTACTTCAAGATCAACAATGAAGGGACTGGGTAACTTGGAGATCTGTCATCTACTCTATTGCAGATGACACCTTGATCCTCTGGAGAGGCTAATGAAGAACAGGTCAGACTTATTAGGATAATGCTTGTTCATTTTGAAGCTGTATCTGGACTCAAAGTAAATTGAAGGTGTATCACCCCGTAAAATTACCGAAATACGCCTAGAACGTAATCGTGTGCACAACGCGTCTTCCCAAGCTTCGATGGGAAATCCGAGATTGGATTTGCGATTAGCGTGAAAAATCGAGTGGGAAAATGGTCTTGACCCGATTTTAGAGCAACCGGTTCGAAAAATAAATTTTCGTAGTTTTGCCCAAATCAGTGCTGATGCGCGCCAGGGTTGCGACGCACCCTGGGCGTGGATCGACACTTTTTTTTTTCCGACGGGAATTGGAAAAAATCGACCGGAAAGCGATTTACGAAAATTACACATAAACGCATTCATCAAATGCAAACACTTTTTTCGACGGGAATTGGAAAAAATCGATCGGAAAGCGATTTACGAAAATTACACATAAAACGCATTCATCAAATGCAATTTATGTCTATTTTCCTGGAAAATAGTTTTTCAACGCGTTTTAAATTTTTTCAGTCAAAAATTATATAGGTGTGCGCCCAGCCCGTGTCACGGACTTGACTATTTCGAGGTGAAATTTTGTTCTTTTAATTTGGGAAGGGTATTTTGGGTATTCCTAACCCATTTTAGTACCCCCAAAACATATTTTTAAAGCCTTTTATTTATACGAAGGGTTTCAAAACCCATTATTTTCCCTAAGTCTAAAGTGTAAGTTCTGAGATAAGAAGAAGAAAGAGCTTGAGGGTTTCAAGGTTCGGGTTCAATCCCTTGAAGAAGGCTGAGAAATTCTTCATCTCAGGTATGTAAGGCTAAACTAAAAACATGGGATTGTTCTCCCATGTGTCCCATAGATGGTCTTAGATGAGAATTGAAAGTTCTTGAGTCTACCCACTTGTTTCTTGAAGTATTATCTTGAATTAATTCTTGAATTAAGTTTCTACAATGTTAATGAGTTTCCTGTATATAATCTTCTTGGAGTTGAGTAATTGTTTGAGGGTGTGTTCATGTCTTCATTCACATGAACCTTAATTGAAGACTATGGTTGTTTTTATGCTTGATTCTGAAAAATTAAGATTTGATGGTGATACTGAGCATGCTAATTTCGATAATTTCTTTTAGCATATTTTACTGAATTTCATGAATATAACTTTTGAGCATGTATAATGATTTGAGAGAGAGTTTTGGTGACATGCAGAGATTATCTTGAAACACGAGTATTTCTTTTAGAAAACAATTGACATTCTAATGAGTTTTGATTGGATTGAGCATTGAGTTTAAATAATATTTTGAGTACATATTGATGACAATATAAATATACTTTTCATAATAGTTTCATTGATAGATGATGGAGATAGATGACATGAGTTTAAAAAAGATAGATTTGATAAATAATTGTGTATATTTTAGTCTTGGGAGCACTATTGAACACCGAGTTGGGTAGGAGTATGTAGAGAAAAATAAAGAACACAAATAATTTACGATGTAGAGAAAAATAAAGAACACAAATAATTTACGAGGTTTG
>JAABOM020000084.1:17741170-17766605 GCA_011800125.2 Solanum clarkiae | reverse complement strand
TAGTGGGGTCTGGGGAGGGTCGATTGTACGCAGACCTTACCGCTACCTCATAGAAGTAGAGAGGCTGTTTCCTAAACAGTATTTTCTAACCTAATTGAAATTTTGGCTTGGTTATCTTCAGAGTTAAAGATGGATTGATTGTATGGTGTTATTGAGTTTGCCTTGCTTGAGGATGAACGGAAGTTTGATGAACAAAAGTTTAGGTGTAGGATGGTGATATAATTAATTAACCAATCCTACAGATATCATATCATCTGCACTCTCAAGGATAAAAAGAGAGCAAGAGACCTATTGAAATAATGCACAGGAACTTTCTCCTCTAGCTTAAGTTGATTTCTCCTCTAGCTTAAGTCGAATGTCATATAACTCTTAACAACAGAGTCAGATGACTAATGTTTCTATGTTGAGAAATTTACCTGAGTATGTAGTGACAAAGATGAATAGCCCCACGTAGATTTCAAAAAAGATATCAAGAACCTACAGCTTCTAGCCAATGTTGATAAAGCACAAAATAACAGCACTTATTCATATGGAAAGAAGATGACTGTCAGTTAATTCAATTCTCCCACTCAGCTAACTACAAAATCAGTTTTCATATTAATATTAGAGTACGCAATTTAGTATTCATTCTCAATTACCCCAATTAATTAGCACACTTTAGATGACATATCAAAGTATTAATTGCCCATTTCCCAATAGTCTGACATTACTTACATAAGATATTGCTTTTGTTTGCTCACTATGTCCTATGCAGCAATCAGATTGACTAGCCCTTGTCTGCAACATTGATGCTGGCCATTTCTAGGTCTTTGGATTTAATCTTGCTGACTTTTGTGTCATCATAAATAGCTTTTTAGAGAAAAATTGTGGATCGGATCACACATGTAAAATTTGAGGCCCAACTTCTGAACTTAAAAGAACTTTATCAGTCAACTCAAAGTATGCACTTTGATAAGCAGTTATCCTTTTGCAGCCCAAAATATTTTAACATTCTTGTTGATTATTTTTTTTCTGTTCTCTTGATCTATTGACAAGGAGATGCACAAGATGTACTAATATGGCGCATGTGGGTATCACTTGACCTGGTAAACATGCATGCCAAGTGAATTTTTTAGTTTTGGATTTTTTTAATATTTTCAGATTCCAAATAGGCATCAAATATTTTTGATATATGGGATTCTCTTATTCAAGTTTAATAGGTTCAAATACATCGGTGATATCGTCTAATTAATCCAAAATGTAATTAGGTTGATGAATTGAATTAAAATACGTTGAGTAAAACTTGCAAGGTTCCAAGTTCTGGGTTCATAATGTACTGGCACTTCAAATGTGCCACTTCCCCTGTTTGACGAATTATCTTCAGTATAGGGTCAATGTCCAACTTTTTTTTGCATAGAACTTAAGATTGCACTGTGTACTGTTTGCCTTTGAATCTAGGTATTTGCTAACAGCTAGACATTATCTTTTATTATTTTGTCAATTCTCAAGTGTGGGAGCTTATTGTTTTAAAAAATAACTGGTGCTCTACTGTCGTGGCAATGCAAATTATGTCCTGAAAATTTCTACTCTGATAATTCATGCATTGATACCTTGTTTTTACATGACTGCCAGGCTACATATGATGTCCAAATTAACAATAGTTACAAGGGTGGCTAGACAAATTAGTCAACTTACGCTGAATAGAACTTCCATCCACACTTGCAGTTACAGTAGAGATGTGCGACATGCAATCTCCAACAGTGGTGATGCAGAGACAATAGGGTCCTTTGGTGATCAATTTGGCTATAAATCTTTCTCTTCGCTTGCAGGAAAGCCCATTGGAGGCGAATGCAAACCCCAAGTAGGAGAAAATGTCTCAAGGAAGGACAAGATTAGCTTTCTTGTAAATACACTTCTTGATGTCAAGGATAGTAAGGAAGCTGTATATGGTGCACTTGATGCTTGGGTTGCATGGGAGCGGAATTTCCCCATTGGATCCCTAAAGCAGGTATTGCTCAAACTAGAGAAAGAACAACAGTGGCATAGAATTGTTCAGGTCATTAAGTGGATGTTAAGCAAGGGTCAGGGAAATACAATGGGGACGTATGAGCAGTTAATTAAAGCACTGGATATGGATCACAGGGCAAAAGAGGCGCATGAGTTTTGGAATAAGAAAATCGGTTCTGATCTGCATTCTGTGCCCTGGCGGTTGTGCAGTCTTATGATTTCTGTGTATTACCGTAATCATATGCTTGAGGATCTTATTAAGCTATTCAAGGGCTTAGAAGCATTTGATCGGAAACCTCCTGACAAGTCAATAGTGCAGAAAGTAGCTGATACATATGAGGTGCTAGGCTTTCTCGATCAGAAGGATCACTTACTAGAGAAGTATAAAGACTTGTTTACAGAGACATGGAATGGCAGTCCAAAGGGATTGAGAGGATCTCGACCCCAAAGAAAAGAAAAACAGGCACAGGTAGATTAAGGGTTATGTCAAATATGTTTGTTTAGTATGCAGGTGTTTTATACCAGGTTTACAGTAGTAATCAATCTAGTCAATATTTTCAGAGATTTTATTTTGGCCTGGTTAAAAATTATTTGTTGCAGTGTTAAGAATCGAGCAAACCCTAGACCCCACTTGTGGGATTTCACTGTGTATGTTGTTGAGAATCCAACAAGACCCCCTGCAGCATGATGGGAGCCTGAAAGACCCATGGGTTCGCCCGGTATCAGCTTAGTTGAAACCTTTGGATACTATTCAGATCAGACTGCTATGTTTTATGTACTTTTAGCATCTTATGCTGCTAAATGATGTCATTGAAAAATGTTACATGAACGAAACAACAGCATGGTGACATCCTGTTCATGTTTTGAGATGATGAAATTCCATTTCTTGATTATGAGGTTCAGTTAAATGTTGGTGTTGTATTTTTGCATCCCTTAAAATGAAAAAATGAAAAAAAATCAGTTAAATATATTATGCTCATTGATCTAACCTTTCTTCCTCTCTAAAACTTTATTTATTTCGTTCCACTTTCTCTTATTTTATTTACCCTAACTTCACCATATATATATGTTTTGATCTTAACTCATCAACAAATACAGTTGTGAACGTCTTCTATAAAATCAATTACAATCAACTTTATTTTATAACTGTCCAGCTAATTATTGCACACACACAAAACGAGAAATTGCGCTCATCACCTATAGAATTAAAAAATCATTGTATTCCGTCATCTATTTCTTGTATGTGCAAACAATTGATAGTCAAGATATTTTTGTTTCTACATAAATTTGATACGCATATTTTAAATTGCTCCCCATTGAATATATCAAAGTGGGACGATAACTGCTGTAACAATCCCAAGATTATAAAAAGCTAATAGATAGATTAATTTGAAAATTGATATTGTAAAATTCTTGTACAAGCTTTTGTTGATCTTTCCTTAGAAATGTTGGTTGCGAGATGAATCCAATTTTTCTCGAGATCATCGTAAGAGTTAGGTGCTTCTTGTCGAATCAACAGATTGAGGTCCTATCATCGGAGCTGAGCGTAGATTCATGTAGTCCTGGGTTTGTTACTAAAAAAAAAGGTCAGAAACGTTCTAAGAAAATCTCAAAATTATTTTTGTTGATTTGAAATTTTGTTTGAAGTTTCTAATGCTGAAGTAGTGTTCCCTAGCATTATTTGAGTATAAATCTGAACTTTGATAGAGGTTGTAGAAATACTGAAAATTTCACCACCAAACAACTGGATTTGTAGATTTAGGTGAAATTAGAAATTCTTTGATATTGGAGTTTAGGAGTTCAAATCTGAAATTTGGGTGAAAACAAAGTAGAAACCATTTCATTTGAAAGTTGAGTGTTTTTCATGTTCATGATATTCTTCATGGGTTTTAAAATGTAAAGAAATTGTTTACGAATTGAATGGTGAAAAGTATTAGAGATTGCCTACAACATCAATAGGAGTTGTAATCTCAAATTTCGTGAAATTCTGAGTCAAAATGTTTAAGGATTTTAATTTTGGGTATTCATCTCGTTCATAGTGTTTTTGATGAAATTCAAATCATCAACAAGAAGAATTTTCAAAAGAAGGTGTTTGATCCAAAAAGAAAAAGAAAATAAGATGGACTCACTGATTAACTCAACAAGCTGGGTGTGCATTCGGCGACTCACCGAATTGATTCCGGAGCTAAACTTCAAGTTGACAAGATAAACTTTAATTTTGACTAAAAAGAATAATTTAAATTCGGAAACCCAAGCATCATTTTATGCAATCAATCTAAGATACTATATTTTTAGTTTTCTCTTTCTTGATTCTCGTTCATTCTCACGATTCCTAAATTAATTTTTCAACTCGTACTTGTTGATTATTCGTTCTAGAGTTCTCACTTTGTTTCGTGCTTTTATTCGTTTTGTTTCATAGTTACATTTTTTTATTCAAGTCTGTTATTTTAATAGAGTAGTCCAGTCTTCTTAAAACAAGAATCCATTCTGGTAAAAATAGAAATTGACACTTGGTGAGCAATCAAGTATAAGCAATTTGTAAACCTTAACCAAGCCAATTTGAGAGGCAATAAAAAATGTGTAAACATAAGACAATCAAATATTTCTAGCATTGGTAACAGGAAGTATGGCGCCTGGAGTCATTGAACTGGAATACTTCTGTACACATGCATGAACTCAACAAAGGTCTCGTCCAAATGAAAACTAAAACCGAATTAATACACGGGAAAGCAGAACGCTTTTCCAAACCATTAATTTGCTTAAAGCATATGTTATGACGAGGATACATTAAGGTCAAATGTAGAATTAGGGGACTCTATGAGAAAAAACTCCATTCCTAGCAACTCAAAGTACCAAAATATTCAATACAAACATGTAAAAGAGAAGAAATTGAAAACCAGATTTGCCCCCATGGAAATTTGTTTAAGGTGTAATAGCTCGAGGAAGATTTAAACTAAAAAAAGGGGAAAAAGAAAAAAAAAACATGAATTTAGATGACATGAAGTCCTTAAACCGCTCACTCATATCACAAAGATAAAAATTAATAGAGTGAGTCCAGATTGAACAAAACTTGCAACACCAAGGAACTAACACTAGCAACCTTTTAAATTTTCACCTCACTCTTCTTTTCCTCCACTTTCTTGCTACTTTTTGGATTAGGCGCTGCTTCCTGTGGTTTCAACAATAGCACTTGCGATCCTTGTGCATTCATTATATAAGGTGGTGTATATGACACCCATTGAGGAGGAGGGGTATACATCTTGGGGGGTGGCGGCACTTGAGGAGGTACACCAGTACCCATAAGCTGTGTCTTTAGAGTTGCATTTTCCGCCATTAAACAGGATATGTTGGCATTCAAATAGTTAATTGTTGACTGCATTATTCTAACTTTATTTTCCAACTCCTCAACATAATTCTTTTTTCTTTGCCTTGATAAATAAGCACTTTCCCTATTCCTAATTAATCTAGCTTCCCTCTTTTCGTCCTTATCATTTGTAACCTGGTCACTCAAGGAAAATATAGTGGATTTTGGGTGTTTGCTTGCATTATTCGAATCTTCACCACCCTTTTTCCTTTTCAACAAATAGCTAGAGTTACTTATATCAGCATCGAGTTTATATTCTGCAGTTCCACCTTTTACTGAATTACTTCTTAAATTCAGAGTAGAATATGCCAATTTGGTTGAATCTAATAGATTAATATGCCTTTTTGAGAGATTGGAACCACAATTCACGGATAGTACATTCAAGTTTTCGGAGACATCAGTAGAAACCTGGTGCAATGATGGAGACACTTCCTTCAAAACACCTAAGCTGCTCCAGTTATGAAGTAGCCCCAGCGATGATGTGTCCATATACATCAAACCTCCTGCTGCTTGATTACCCACAAAGTTTCTCATTTCTTCAGACCTCAACTTGACATTCCTAGAAGAATCGTTAAGATTTCCAATCAATTGATTCCCAGGTTGACCAAAGCAATTGGGGTCCATTTGGACTGGATTTGAATCCGGAGCTTTACCTAGACAATCTCTCGAGGTCGACTTTAATGTTTCAAAAGCATCATCGAAACTCTCAATCAGTTGACTCCTAGGTTGATCAAAGCTATTTGGGTCCATCTGATCAGAGCCCAAACCTAGCTCTGAATCGAGACAGTTTGGCCGGTTATTAGGATTTTGGAATGCATCATCATCGGTAGGGTTTGGAAAAGTATAATTGAATGGTGCATTAATAATAAGATCGCCGGTCAAGAAATCGACGTTCTTAAAAGTTCTAGGGAAATCATCAACATTTTCTTTATATGTCTCAGTCATGTGTTGGGCATAAAAAGTACAGTCAGGGGGTGGAATTTCAAGACCGTCGAAGTCCTTGATGAGGTTCACTTCTTCGGCAGGTGATGAATCGTTCATATCTAGAATTTTTCAACAATTGATCAGAGATTTAGAGAGAGATAGGGTAAGAATAGAGAGGAAACTAAGAGTTACTTGACTTTTATAGTTTTATTCTTCAACATTGTTAAGATTAACCCATTAGATTTTGTATATGTCATATCATAGAAAACAAATTTAGATTCTAGAAATTTTAAAAAAATAATTTAGTAAGGCTATTTTGTTAGGTGGTTATGTTTTTATCAATAAGATCATGTATGAATATAAGAATCCTCTCTTCAATGATAGAATCTTGAGGAAAAATTGCTAATTTTTCAATGAAGAAAGGAGTAAATATGTGATCCAATAACTATTTGATTCTATTTATTTTCACTATGCCTTTGTTTTTCATACTTGGTTATATTCTAGATTTCAATGACTAGTATATCTTATACAAATAAATCTTTCTATTTAAGGAGTTACGCCAATTTGAGTGCTTTTAAATCAAGAACACTCGCCTAACACGCTATTAGTGTCATGCCCCGGGAGGATACTCTAGACGTGATTGGCACTCGGAGACTATTTCTAATCCCCAAGTGGACCACGTAGCCTCATTGCCTTTGCTCGGTCAATTCAATAGCAGAATAAAATGGAGTAATAGTGCTAATAATCTATCGGTGGGCTCAAAATATCCACTGAATCTATCATGAATGAAATATAATAATAAAAGACAGCCTTAATATAAAGAAGAGAAGGGAAAGACCCCTCAACATCTACCATCAATATCTATGTCTATGAAGCCTCTATACTATTGCATGAGACGGTACCATGGCAGGTCATGGCTACCTAAAATCAACTAAAAAGACTGTCTAGCTAAAGAAAAAAATAACCATCCTCCGAATACAGGGGAGGACTTACCACTATCAGGAATCAGAAAGCTCTGAACCTCAACGATTGGGCTGCTGAAGTCCTCTGTCTACAGAATCTGCATCATAAAACGATGCAACGCTAAAGGGGCGTTAGTACGTGGAATGTACTGTATGTAAAACGAGCTAAAGTAAATAGAACAATGTAATAATCACTCATTAATCACTCATCTTCACCTCAGAGTAAAGGACATGACTCTATCACCTCAATATCCATTAAAACATCAAACAATCACATCACATCGGAGTTCTATCACCATGAAACCTATCTAGGAGTTTCTATAACCGACAACTATTTCCTATGAGCTGGTAGTGATACAACAAAAGGATGTCATTTCCACATTCGTCCAGTACCTTGCTAGGGTAAAGGACGAGTCTGTCGGGGATCCCAAAGAAATCTGTCAAGTCCTCTGCGGGACAAAGGAAACATCCGCTTTCCTGATTCAATCCTCTTCTACGCTGGCCACGTAGTTAATTAGTACGAGTCGGACTCAGTCCTACCTATTTCAGTGCTAATACTCCTCTCAGGACTCAATATGCTCATAAGTCTATCAACTCATCAAGAACTTCCATCACTCAACCCCTATGGGTAAGAACACTCACTTCATCTCATCCTCTATCAACTCGAAGGGCAAGACTATCCTTTCAACTTAAGAATAAATGTTCATTCAACTCTATCAATACTATTTTCAGCCATCACAGTCGTCAATATACTCACCTCAGGAGTCAGACTCAGTCAAACATCACATTCAGACAATCAAGGCTCTAGACATCCCCCTAAATTGATTATTCACATCTTTACAGAGAGAATTTATAAGGGTCAAATCGTAATCTCATAATAATGCACCTATACAGTAAACTTTAAACATGATGATCATCAATTGAAGATATGAAATATAATTTAAAGGTAGCATTCAAGAAATAAAGATAACATTCAAGAAATACAGATAATATTCAAGAAATTCTCAAGAAATCACTATTCAAGATTCTAAAGTATTAATTTACATCCTAACTATATATTAGGGCACATGGAAGAATAATTCCATGCTTTTGGGTAGCCTTTACATACCTGGAGTGGAGAATCTTCAAGTTTTCTCCAAAAAATTAGAACTTCAAAAGAAACCCTCACCTCTCTTGATCTTCTCCTCTCTTAGAACTTACGCAAAAGCTTAGAAAAATATGGATTTTGAAACCCTTTCGTACGAACTCCACTTTAAAAACACATTTTTGGGGTATTAATATATATTGGGAAGGACAAAATTGCCCTTCCCGAATTTAAAAGAAAAAATATTTTTTTTGTGCATTGGTGCACGTCGCGGAGGGGGTGCACACCTGTGTAATTTGAAAAATTTTGGAAAACTCCAATTCTCGTCGAAAAATCAACACTAAAAAAAACACCAAGTATAACTCCGCGCCCCTGGCGAGTCGCAGAGGGGGCGCGTAGAAGACACTATTTTTGCACTTCAAGTGCAATTTTATAATTTGACCTGGTTTGTTTTAAATCGTGTCGAGACCATTTTTCAGCTCAATTTTTTGCGTTGATTGTAAATTCGGTCTCGAATTTTCTATCAGAGCTTTGGAAGATGCATTATGCGCACGATGTATTTTAGGAATATTTTGGTAATTTTACGATGTGTTACATCATCTCTCCCTTGGAATCATTCGTCCTCGAATGATGAGTAAAGGTCGGATGAAAACACGAATAACTCTAAAACTCATCTCATTCCTCACTCGGGAACACTCAAACTCTCATTATCCATTATCTATCTATCTCTGTCTTAGATTCGGGAATGGAATAAAGCAAGGCATCAACTTACTGAAAAGAAACATTTAAAAATGTTAATAATAAAAGTATTTACCTTCAATATCATCATCACTTGGCACGAATAGATGCAGAAATTTGAGTTTCATTGCTTCCTCAGCTTCCCACGTAGCTTCCTCAAAAAATTAATTCCTCTATAAGACTTTAACAGAGGCTATCTCTTTATTCCTCAGCTTACGAACTTGTCGGTCAAGGATCTACACTGGAATTTCCTTGTATAATAAGCTATCCTTGACCCCCGTACTCTCTACAGAAATGGCTAAGGCTGGATCCCCCAAATACTTCTTCAGCATAGATACATGAAACACCGGGTGAACTCCATCTAGCTAGGAAGGCAACTCTAGCTCATAAGCAACCTTCTCAATCCTCCTTATGATCCGGTACGGTCCTATGTAACGGGCACTCAGCTTCCCCTTCTTACCAAATCTCATGACACCCTTCATGGGTGACAGTTTCAAGTACACCCAATCGTCTACCTCAAACTCCAAATCTCTTCTTCTCACGTCCGTATATGACTTCTGGCGACTCTGGGTTGTCTTCAACCTTTCCCTGATGATTTTCACCTTCTCCATAGACTGGTGTACAAGATTAGGCCTAATCAACTCAGCTTCACCCACCTCCAACCAGTCAATCGGTGACCTACATCTCCTCCTGTATAATGCCTCATATGGGGCCATCTGAATGCTGGCATATAGCTATTATTGTATGCGAACTCAATCAATGGTAGATGATCATCCTAATTTCCCTTGAAGTCGATAGCACATGCTCTCAACATATCCTCCAAAGTCTAAATAGTGCGCTCTACCTATCCATCTGTCTGAGGGTGAAAAATGGTGCTCAAGCTCACCTTCGTACCTAATCCCCTCTAGAAAGATCTCCAAAATTGAGAGGTGAATTGAGCTCCTCTGTCCGAGATGATGGACAAGGGAACCCCATGCAACCTCATAATCTCATAAATGTAAAGTCGGGCATACTCCTCAGCCATATAAGTTGTCTTAACTGCCAAAAAGTGGGCTGATTTAGCCATCCTATCAACAATCATCCATATCGAATCATGCTGCTTTCTGGATCTTGGTAAGCCGGTAATAAAATCCATGTTGATCACCTCCCACTTCCACTTCAAAATTTCAAAGTTCTGAGCCAATCCACACTGTTTCTGATGTTCAACCTTAACCTGTTGGCAATTGGGATACTTAGAAACAAATTCAACAATGTCTTTCTTCATCCCATTCCACCAATAGACTTCCCTCAAGTCGTAGTACATCTTGGTGGAGCCAGGATGGATGGAATATCTCATGCTATGAGCTTTGGCCATGATTCTGTCTCAAACACCATCAACATCCAGTACACACAATCTCCCTTGATATCTCAATACCCTATCTCCCCCTTTGGAGAAAACCATCACCTTCTATTTTTGAATCGCTTCTTTCAATTGGAGTAAGACAGGGTCTTGGTCTTGCTTTTCTTTCACCTCTGACACAGGATGAAGCAGAACCATTCTGAACATTGACCCCGCCTTCATTGTTCTCCTCAAGTTGCACTCCCAATCGGGCCAATCTATGCACCTCTTTGGCTAATTCTCTCTTCCCTTCCTCCACATGGGCAGTGCTACCCATAGACATCCTGCTAAGAAAATCCACAACAATGTTAGCCTTACCTGGGTGATAAAGAATGTTCATATCATAATTCTTGAACAACTCTAGCCATCTCCTTTGTGGCAGGTTGAGCTCTTTCTGGCTGAACATGTACTGCAAGCTTTTGTGGTCAGTGAACACATCCACATGTACTCCACACAAGTAGTGATGCCAGATTTTAAGTGCGAACACCACTGCTGCCAACTCAAGGTCATGAGTTGGATAATTTTTCTCATGAACCTTAAGCTGTCAGGAGGCGTAAGTTATCACCTTCCCCCTCTGCATGAGTACACAACCCAATCCCACTCGGGATGCATCACAATATATCACGAAGTCCCCCGTCCCGTCTGGCAAAGTCAACATTGGTGCTATAGTCAATCTGGTCTTCAACTCCTGAAAACTCTTTTCACATGCCTCAGACTACTGAAACTTTGCCTTCTTCTGAGTCAGCTTAGTCAATGGGGCTAACAGAGTAGAGAAGCCTTCAACAAATCTGCGATAGTACCCGACCAAACAAGAAAATTCTTATTTCTGTTGGAGAAGTGGGTCTTGGCCAGTTCTTGACCGCCTCAATCTTCTAAGTATCCACCCGAATACCATCTCCCGAACAACATAGCCTAAGAAAGCCACTAACTTGAGCCAAAATTCACACTTGGAGAATTTCGCATACAACTCATGATCTTTGAGTGTTTGTAAAGCCACTCTAAGGTGATTAGCATGCTCCTTTTCATTCCTCGAATATACCAGGATGATATTGATAAACACGATCACGAACATATCAAGATATGACCTGAATACCCTGTTCATCAGATCGATGAAAGTTGCAGGTGCATTTGTCAACCCGAAAGACATGACTAAGAACTCAAAATGGTCATACCGCATCCTAGAGGTGTCTTAGGAATATCACTTTCTCTCACTTTCAACTGATGGTAACCCAATCTGAGGTCTATCTAGGAGAAACAAGTAACACCCTAAAGCTGATCAAAGAGATCATCTATTCTAAGAAGAGGATACTTATTCTTTATGGTAGCCTTATTCAATTGCCGGTAGTCTATACACATCCTTTAAGAACCATCTTTCTTGCGCACGAATAGGACAGGAGCACCCCAAGGTGAGACACTAGGCCTTATGAAACCTTTCTCCAGCAAGTCTTTCAACTGCTCTTTCAATTCTTTCAACTCTGTGGGGGCCATTTTACAGGGCGGAATTGAGATAGGTTGGTCTCGAGAAGAACATCAATCCCAAAGTCAATCTCCCTATCAGGAAGGACTCCAGGAATATCATCAAGAAATACCTCAGGAAACTCGTTCACAATCGGGACTGACTCAAGAGTAAGAGACTCAACATCATTAGACTTTACTTGCATGAGGTAGTAAATACAACCTTAGATATCAAATTTCTAGCTCTTAGATAAGAGATGAATTTACCCTTAGGGGCAACAGAACTCCCTTTCCACTCTAAAGCAGGCTCATTAGGAAATTGAAACTAAACAATTCGGGTTCTACAATCGATAGGATCATAACAGGCGTGAAGCCAATCCATGCCCATTATTACATCAAAATCAACCATCTCCAACTCTATAAAATCAGCTATGGTGTCTCTATGATAAACAGACACTACATAGTCCCTGTAAACCCTCTCAGCTAAGATAGACTCACTGGTAGGAGTAGAAACAGAAAAAGGTTCATGTAAGCACTCTGGGGAAACCCCAAACTTACTAGCCACATACGGGGTCACAAAAGACAAGGTGGAACCCAAATCAATCAATGCATAGAAATCATAAGTAAAGACTCGAAGCATACCCATGACAACATCTGGTGCAGCCTCTTGATCCTGTCAGTTACCCATAGAATAAAGGCGGTTCATCTCGCCTCCTGTACCTGTAGTAGTACCCCTCTACTGGTTATCCACTGGGGGTGCTATGAAAGACTGAGCTCTGCTGCTCCCCTCTCCTCGCTATCTCTTTGGACACTCAAAACTGAAGTGACTAGCCTGACCATATACATAGCGCACATCCTTACCAACCCGACACTCACCCAAATAAAGCTTACCACACTTGCTACAAGGTGGCTTTCCCCTTGTACCTTGGGTCACACTGGCCTGAGATTGAGCGCCCGGGGTCCTGAAATTCTAATGACCACGAGATTTCTAATCATACCTGTTTGGCTGCACGGGCGCACTCACAATAGAAGGTGTAGGATGTGATGATCTTTTCTGAAAATAGGACTTGTTACCCCTATTCTGTCCCTACGGGATAGACTCATGTCCTGCTGACTTTGCTCTTCTGCTCATCTGCTCTTCTTATCCTCCTCTGTCTGTTGGGCATACATCATAAGTCTAGAGATATCCATGCCAGGAATTAACAAAGCAGCCTTACACTCTTTCTGCACATGTCAGGTCAGGCCAGACACAAACCTCCTAATTCTTGTCCTCATGTCTTTCACCATCTCTGGAGCATACCTTGATAGTTTAACAAAAGGCCATACTCCATCACAGTCATCCTTCCCTGTTTCAAATTCACGAACTCATCCACCTTCATCTCCCTCAACTCTTGAGGAAAGAAGTGATCAAGGAAGGCGGTCTCAAACCCATCCCAATCCGCGGGCTCAGCATCTTCACCTCTGTTGTCCTCCCATTGGTTACACCAAACATTTGCAACATCTTTCAGCTGTTAGGAGATAAGTTCAACCCCGCTGGCATACATGGCCCTCAAAACCTTATACATCTCGTCAATGAAGTTCTGTGGATCCTTCTCAACGTTTACCCCTATATACCCGAGTGGGTTCACCATCAAGAAGTCTCCGAGTTGTGTTGTAGCTGAGGGCTCCTGTGAGCTAGAACTAGGAGCTTGAGAACCTTGGCTATTTCCCTAGGGGGCCACCAACTGACTCAGCATGGCGATGACTCCCCTATATTCTGCCTCAGTAGTGGGAGCTGGCTGGGGCTGAGAAGGGGGTGCATGAGGGACCTTAGCAGTCCTTGCGAAGCATCCCCATCTCCTAGTCTCAGTATAAACTAGAGCCTTTAGTTGGGTGTTCTCAGCAACTGGGGCTGGGACATCTCTTTGAGTGGTAGTTCTCTTGGGCGGCATTTTCAGTAAGAGTAAAACGCATGAGTTAAAACAGGATTTCACAAGTTAACTTTATAGCATGAACTCCAATCATAGAAGAAGGGTAACACTTCCTAATTTCCTATAGCCTCCGACTTATGAAGTGTGGTGCATAATACACCCATAAACAAGACTTTACTAGACATAACTTCATAGATTCCCTAGGATACTCGAACTCTGGGCTCTGATACCAGGTTTATCACTCCTCGGGAGGGTAACCTAGACATGATTGGCACTCGAAAACTATTGCTAATCCCCAAGCGGACCACCTAGTCTCATTGTCTTCGCAATTCAATAGTGGAATAAAATGGAGTAATAGTACTAATAATCTATCTGTGGGCTCAAAATATCCACTTAATTTATCATGAATGAAATATAATAATAAAAGACAGCCTCAATATAAAGAAGAGAAGGGAAAGACCCCTTAACATCTACCGTCAACATCTATGTATATGAAGCCTCTATACTACTGTCTGAGACGGTACCATGGCAGGCCATGGCTACCTAAAATCAACTAAAAAGACTGTCAAGCTAAAGAAAAAATAACCATCCTCGGAATGCAGGGGAAGACTCACCACTATCAGGAATCCGAAAAGCTCTGAACCTCAATGATTGGGCTGCTGAAATCCTCTATCTACAGAATCGACATCATAAAACAATGCAGTGCTTTGGCCAAAGGGGCATTAGTACATGGAATGTACTGTATGTAAAATGGGCTAAAGTAAATGGAACAATGTAATAATTACTCATCTTCACCTCAGAGTAAAGGACAGGACTCTATCACCTCACTATCCATCAAAACATTAAACAATCACATCACATCGAAATTCTATCACCATGAAACCTATCTGGGAGTTTTTGTAATCGACAACCACTACCTATGAGCTGGTAGTGATACAACGAAGAGATGTCGTTGCCATATCTGTCCAGTACCTTGCTAGGGTAAAGGATGAGTCTTTTGGGGATCCTAAAGAAATC
Organism: Solanum clarkiae; assembly: GCA_011800125.2. Lineage (NCBI taxonomy): Eukaryota > Viridiplantae > Streptophyta > Magnoliopsida > Solanales > Solanaceae > Solanum > Solanum clarkiae. The sequence continues at coordinate 17,751,787 of JAABOM020000084.1, read as the reverse complement.
TGTCAAGTCCTCTGTGGCACAAAGGAAACATCCGCTTTCCTGATTCAATCCTCTCCTACACTAGCCACGTAGTTAATGAGTACGAGTAGGACTTACTCCTACCCATTTCAGTGATAATACTCCTCTCAGGACTCAATATGCTCATAAGTCTATTAACTCATCAAGAACTTCTATCACTCAACCCCTACGGGCAAGAACATTCATCTCATCTCATCCTATATCAACTCAAAGGGCAAGACTATCCTTTCAAGTTAAGAATAAATGCTCATTCAACTCTATCAACACTTTTTTCAGCCATCATAGTCATCAATATACTCACCTCAGGACTCAGACTCAGTCAAATATCACATTCAGATAATCATGGTTCTAGACATCCCCCTAAGTTCATTATTCATGTCTTTATAGAGAAAATTTATAAGTGTCAAATAATAATATCATAATAATGCACGTATACAGTAAACTTTAAACATGATGATCATCAATTTAAGATATGAAATATAATTTAAAGGTAGCATTCAAGAAATAAAGATAATATTCAAGAAATACAGATAATATACAAGAAATTCTCAAGAAAACACTATTCAAGATTCTAAAGTATTTATTTACATCCTAACTTTACATTGGGGCACATGGAAGAATAATTCCATGCTTTTGAGTAGCTTTTACATACTTGGAGTGGAGAATCTTGAAGTTTTCTCCGAAGAATTGGAACTTAAAAAGAAACCCTCACCTCTCTTGATCTTCTCCTCTCTTAGAACTTACGTAAAATCTTAGAAAAATATGGGTTTTGAAACCCTTCGTACGAACTCCTCTTTAAAAATACATTTTTGGGGTATTAAAGTATAGTGTGAAGGACAAAATTGCCCTTTCCGAATTTAAAAGAAAAAAATAATTCTTTTGTGCACTAGTGCGCGTCGCGGAGGGGGTGCGTGCCTGTGTAATTTGAAAAATATTGAAAAAATTTCAATTCCCATCGAAAAACCAATGCTAAAAAAACACCAAGTATAACTCCGCGCCCCTGGCGAGTCGCGGAGGGGGTGCGGAGAAGACACTATTTTCGCACTTCAAGTGCAATTTCGTAATTCGACCCGATTTGTCTTAAATCAGGTCGAGACCATTTTTTGACTCGATTTTCCGCGCTGATCACAAATTGGGTTTCGAATTTTCCATTAGAGCTTTGAAAGATGCGTTGTGCGCACGATATATTTTAGGGGCATTTTGATAATTTTATAGGGTGTTACAATCAGGAAGTGTAAGATCATAGTGGTCCCATATAGTTGTTCGTCAAAGTTTTCTAACTTTCTTGTAACCCCTCTATCACACCCCAGAAGGGTACCTTTGGCATGGCTGGCACTTGAAGGACTATTGTTGATCCCTCAAGACAACCACATGGTCTCATTGTCACCTCATACTCAACAACGGAAGAATACTTAGAAAAGCCACAATTTTAGATAAATAAAACTCAAAACAATAATAGTTTTCCAATAATCAAGTTTGGAAAATAATAACAATCAAACTATCTCTACTCAATATCTACGAAGCCTTTACTCTCATCTAGAAGGTGCCAAGACAAGCCCTGGGATACCTTAACAGAAATAATGTCAGTGCTCAAATAAAACAAGAAAAGAAAAGCTCCTCCGAGAAGCAAGGAGGGCTCACCAACTCTGGAGGCAAGAAAACTGAACCTCATTGGTGCACCTGCTGAAGTTCTCTATCACTTCTATCTGCATCATTAACGATCTAGGCCCAAATGGACATTGGTACATGGGATATACTGGCATGTAAAATGACTTAAATAAAACAAGAAGGGCTCAAATTTAATCAGTCAACTCAATTGTAACTCAACTCATCAACTCATGACTCAACTCAATGAGAACTGCAGGTTTAAGGTTTAAAATTATCATGTTTTGAAAATAGACTTAATTTTATTTAACTTAGTTTAAAAGATGATATGCTCAACCAAGTGTTGGTTGGAAGTTTCTTTAACCAACATAACTCCTACCACCATAAGTTTGGTAATAACAACAACAACAACAACAATAACAACATACCCAGTGAAATCCCACAAGTGGGGTCTGGGGAGGGTAGATTGTACGCAGACCTTGCCGCTACTTCTTAGAAGTAGAGAGGTTGTTTCCGAGAACCCTCATCTCAAAAGCCATAAGCAGAGAGAGACTAGATATGCCAAAGAAAGGGAAAGAAAGGGGTGGGAAGGGAAGGGTAGGAAATAACAATGAATAGCACATACTAATCTGTACATATGATAAAATACACATATCTGCTACAAACCGTGAAAGAAAAAAAGGACAGGAAAGTGCTAATAAGTTTGGTAATGCACAACGAAATTGACGTTGCTGCAATATCTGTCCTAAACTTGCCAAGGTAAAGGAAGTCAACCCCTCTCTCTCTCTCTTAGATCTAAAGAGAATACCCATCTTTTGGGACATGAGCTACCAGAGTTAACTACACTACTATTTTATGATGGAATATAGTTTTAGGGTGTTATTCTCTTACGCTACTCGGTGCTCAATACTTCTTCCAAGACTAAAACGAATTTATGCAAATCAACTCAAACTCACCTCAAACAACTCAAACCTTAGATCATGCAATGCTCCGACTAATACGGTCATTCAATTTCATGTCAATCATGCTTAACACATAATATATTAGATGCTCATCACATGCATATATTAAAGCAAGAATATGTACTCCTCATGCTCGATTTACTTAACTCAAATAATTTAGACTTATGGTCTCAATTCAATCAATATACACAATTTTTATAAATAATGCAATTTAGAGCTTATGTTGACAAGTATAAAACTAGTTTCCCAATTCCATAATAAAAATAATGTAATTCATCAATTTGTTCATACATGTTAATAAGGACTCAAAATAAGTGTAAGGAAACTCATAATTTGAATCATAGGATTTTCAATATTCGATTATCACTCACAACTCGACTCAATGAATGAAAGGGGTACATAGACGGACTCAATCCAATGCTTTAAGTAGCCTTACATACCTAGAGTTTAGAAGCACAATCAATCCTCTGACGATCCTCACACTTGAATTTGAAACTCTTGCTTTTCTCCATTCTTCGATGCTCTCAAGAAATCCTAAGTGTATATAGAGGAATAATACACTTAGAGTTCTAATATAGGACCTAACATAAGTCCAAAATGTCATAGATTTTCAATGTACTCTTTTTATTCATTCTTCTTCAAGAACATATGAAGAACACCAAGAATCCCAAATTTGTAACTTCTTCAAATCTTCACAAAATCACACCAAATTTCAAGAGTAGCGTTCCTCCGAACTAGATACCAAAACTCAATATCTAATGAGCCCGAATTCGACCTAATTCAACAAGACCCACTTAAAATTTTTCTTCAAATTTTGAAACTTTGAAGAAAAACTATACCATTAAAAAAGTTTAATGTTTTGAAACTTTTTTTTTTTTAAAATCCAAGTAGGTCTTGTTAAGTTGGGTTAGCTCAAATGATACTGAATTTGGTATCTAGATCGGAGAAACGCTACTCTTGATATTTGGGGTGATTTTGTGAAGATTTGAATTAAGTTAAAAATTTGAGAGTTCTTGATATTCTTCATGTGTTCTTGAAAAAGAATGAGAAAAAAGAGTACATTTGATCCAAAACTCTAATTTAAAAGTATTAAAAGTTGTTTGAGTGGTTTTGCAAAACCAAAGTTAAAAAAATAATGGCATAAATGAGTCTTTTCTCAAACAGTGATGGTGTAAATGAGTCAAACTTTTAACAGATGACATATTTGAGTCTTTTACCATAACTTAAGTACATGTAAATTCTTGGTAAAACATCATACATCATTGAAATCATTTAATAAAGTATCACAAAATCGTCATTAGGATGCATACTAACTTGAAGGAACTTAAGAAAAAGTAAAAGAAATTATGCAAGACTTTGTGGGTGAAAGGAGACCTACAAATCAAACTCACTTATCTTGTAAGCTTGGGAAGAAGGAATTTGTTATTTGAAGAAAGAGCCCCTTGAAATCCTAGCCTACTTAGCTTCTTCTTCTTCTTCTTCTCTAGGGAGTATTTCTTTTTCCTTAGAATTTTGAGAATAGGGAAAATGAGAGAATGAATGGGGTTTCTAGGGATTTAAAATGTCATTTAGGACCCTTAGAATCCCAAAAAAGACGTAGTATAGAATTAGGATTGGTGAAATGACCAAACTACCCTTAATTAAAACTGCCAGATGAAGTCTATGAAATCCTGATTATGAGTCATGGTTTTAACCACGGACCGTAGTCCTATCGTCTTGTTCTCCTTTTTCAATCTTCAAAAAATGTTTTGTCGACCCAAACCACGAAACCCTTTTAATTTTGACCCAGATCAGTGATCCAATTTGTCTGGATAGCCTGCGGTAAAATGATTATAACCTTTTGCTCAAATGTCATATTGATGAAAGGTTTGTTGTGTTAGAAACTAGATTCATAGACGATCTTTGATTTCATATTTTTTGGTCTCCTAAATCTAAATGTATTGCAACATATACTCCTCCAAAGTTAGTACTACATTAATAAGATCATGTAAAAACTTCCTTATAATAAATCCACCACTTAACATTTTGTATTCAAGGCACCCCTTGGGCTCTTATTCATCTAGTAATTAAAGTTACATTATAAAGTTATTCATTGATACAATCACCAAAATTTCGTTTTTCTCCCAACATCACAATGACGATCGATGTAAATTATATTAACTTGGCTTGTCGAGATATGCTTGTTATTTCAATCGTGACAACTTATAGGGCATTTAATCCTCCCCCCTCCCCCTCTGCATGAACATTCATCCTCAAGTGATAATAACATATGTGGAATCATACAAAACAACACTAGAATTCACATAAGACTAAGTATCATATCTTCAACAGTCAAATGCAAGTATATTCTTTAAAAATAGATTAAGCTCGCACCGAAAGCTTAGGTTCTTGAGTCAAAAATGCTTCTAGCCTAGTTTAGCCATTTTGGAGATTATGGAACTTCCAGAGTTTCGTTCTGAGGCCATTTACTTGGACTTTGACCTAAAATAAACGTTTCAAGCTATAACAGGTCTCCCAACATGAAAAACTGCACAAAACCCAAATAAATGGATAGGCGACCGAGCTATCAGTTCCCACAAGAAAGATGACATAACATTTTATGTGAAATTTTTTACAGTGAAGTATTTTGTGTGTCTAACAGCCTTGTAGAATATCTTTATTATGTAGAATGATGTTTGTCTTTTAAAAAATATTTTCCATAATGAGGCATGCTATGTATCCTAAGAAACCATTTTGATGTCCTAAATTTTTTAAGTTGAAATAGTTTGACATTTATCCACTGTATATATAATGAAAGTTGGTTCTTAAGTTGTATTTCAATACATATAAGAAATTGGACAAAAACTATGACTTAGTTTGTTAAAAAGGTAAGGAAAGTAGTAGCTATTTGAACTTTTGTTCTGGAATTGACACGATTTTGCCTTTTAACAATTGAACTTGTTCTTGGACAAAGTACAGAGCAAGTTAAAGTATAAAAAATTTCAAGAACAAGCTGAAGCACAGGAGAAAACTACTACTTTACAAGGGTCTTTTGAAAGATGTTCCCATTTGTACATGTGATAATTCTACTTTTTTTCTCATATTAAGAGTCATTTTTTTGTTAACATTAGGAAAATTATCGGACTTGATGGATGCTTCTTGAAGGGATTTTGTAAAGGTGATTTACTGGTTGTGGTTGGTAAAAAAGGGAACAATGAGATGTTTTCCGTAGCATGGGTTATTGTTGATCAAGAGACTAAACATTCTTACACTTGGTTCATCGAATATTCAATTTTATATTTGGAAATAGGAGATGGTGTGGACTTAACAATACTGTCATATTGTCAAAAGGTACTCTTTCTTTAGTTATTTATATTTACAACGAACTTATTTTTCTACTTTATATAATCTATTAAATTTTTTCTAATTTTCATGTTTTACAGGGTCTTACTCCAACTATTCAAGAGCTTTACCTAATGCAGAGAACATAAAATGTGCTAGACATATATGGTCTAACTGGTCCATAAATTGGAAAGGAGATGAAAGAAGGAAGCAATTTTGGCTATGTGTTAAGGCCTCATATGAAGCGAAGTTGAAGGATGAACTTGCAAAACTTGAAAAACCTAATGAAGGTATTTGTAAAGAGTTACTCGCATACAATAAAGAATTTTGGTATAGGACTTTCTTTTTTATATCTTTTAAATATGATGTTGCTGAAAATAACATGTCTAAAACCTTTATTCTTGCATAGTCAGTGCTATACATAAGTCAATTATTGCTATGTTAGAAGAAATCAGACATAAGATTATGAATAGGCATATCAAGATGAGGAGATTCGCCAAAGCTTGAATAACATATATTTCCCCAGTGCAAAGATAACTCTAGGAGGTATAAAGTATTATGGAATGGGTATTCTGGATTGAGATTGGTGAGGGCGATACTAGGTTTATTGTTGACCAAGTAAGAAGAACTTGTACTTGCAAAAGTTGGGTTAAGAGGAATTCTATCTCTTCACTCTATATGTGCCTTCTATCACTTAGATTTAGAACCTAAGAATGAAATTGATGATTAGTACAAACAAGAAGTATTCCTAAATACTTACCGATACTTCAAACAATCAATTCCTAACATGAAAATGTGGCCTGAATCCAACAATTCTTCTATTGAACCTCCTAAAGTAAAACCTGTGCCAGGACGACCTAAAAGATGCAGGAGAAAACAAAAGGATGAGCCAAGGAAAATATATGGCAAGTTGTCAAAGAAAGGGGTGAAGATGACTTGTTCAACATATCATCAATTGAGTCACAACAAATCTACTTGTAAATCAGTGGTAATTGTTACTTTATATTATTGTTGAATTTACTTTACATTTATCTTTTTGAATTCAATTGATTGTGTTCTTATTTATTAGCCCAAAATCGATTTTACTCAATCAAGTCAACCAACTCTACTAATGGTACCATTTAGATAAATCTTCTCGGAATATTAATCCACCTTCAATGTGTTTTGACATAACTGTTGTGAAAAAAACAATCATCAAAGTTAATCTATGGTAAGAGGCAGGGGAAGAGATAGAGGAGTTGTAGTTGGAGGATATTTTTCTAACAAATGCTACTGAAAGAGGAAGGGGAAGAGGAAGAGGAGGAGGAGGAAGAGGGAAAGGGGGAAGAGGCAATGTTCAACCAACAAATAATGAAAGCGCTGAACCAGCATCAACAACTAAAAAGTCAAAACATTTTATTAGTTTTGGAATATACATAGATATTGAAAGTGGAAGAACAATCTTAAATGTAAATTATTGAAGATCGTTATTCAGTTGTCATTATAATCCTTTTTCTTAAAAGTTGTAAATGAAATTTCTTAGTTAATACTAAACACATTTGATTGATCTGCCACTTTACAGCCTGGTATAGTTGCATCTAAGAGAGTGATATCTCCAGGAACATTTAAAGATGCATTGGAAACAAATATAGAACTTGGGTTTAAACTTTAAGGTCTCAAATGAAAAGGCCAAAATGCATGGTCAATTTCTCAACTTCAACGGTAGAAAAAACAAAGAACTTGGGATCCTCTACTCAAACAAGCACATCTCCATTATTTCAAGGGATTGGAAACACTATGCAGCATATATTTTGCAAATATGACGAATGTCGCTCTTCTTTTTGTGAAATCATTTAGAGCTATAACTTGAACTTCAAATAGCTCACTCTTATTTTGGTGGCCGTATTTAGGAGCTAGTGTTTTTTTATATCTAGACTTAATGGTGTTTGTTGGTATTGAAGTTGTTGTGGAATTCTGAATTCAACTGGGACTCATTATAGGTTTACTGATTTTAGGTATATGGTTAGAATGAGTTTTTTTTTTTGGATAGTTTTTGTGTTGGAATGATCTTTACAAATAAAGTTATTAATTGACATGGTTCGATATCTTTGTGTGCATTATGAACAATTAAATAGGAAAAAAGAGTTGTGGAAGAAAATAAATAGATGAATTGATGAAGGAATAATAGTGAAGAGAAGATATAGAAAATAACTAGATAAAATACCAGATATTAAGGGTAATGGATCTCTCACGCAACTTGTAGAGGTGAGATGACAATAATCTGTCTAGTCAACATTTTGTATTTAAGTGGAATATAAAAACTAGAGTTGAAGTGTTAAAATGGAACAACGTTTAGATGGAGTGCCAAAATGAAATTTAGAGGCAAGTTTAGGAATTGTTTAGCCTATTAATAATACAAAGGATTCTAACACATACATTAGATTGATTAATGGCATAGCTAACCCCTCAAATCTCTCTTAAGTTGTTACTCATTTTCCAGCTAAAACTGTGGAGGGTACATACTAAACAATTTTTTTTTTTTTAATACACCAAATCAAACACTACAACTAAATAATCTCAACATGACTAATACACTATATTCAATATTATTCTCACACACACTAACGACTCCTACTCTTGGTGATTAAAATAATTCCTTTTATCTCAATAGCCTTGTGATTAAAGAAATTGTTTTACCTAACACTAACAGTATCGATTATTGTGAGACCAATCTTGAGCCTTAAACCGCGGTTTAGGATAACAAATTAACTGTTTTAAATACAATTTAGATTCTTAAACGTGTCATTATCTTCCGCAATTTTCTAAAACCTCTTTTTTCTGATTTTGCTCCCAAACCATACACATGCCAAATTTCTAGCTAGCCAAACAACTCCAAATCCACCATGCAACCTAAATTTCAAGATTTTCTCCTTAATATAAACAAAACATAAGAACAAAAAAACAAAGAAAAAACTTGTGCATCACACTCTCTCAACACAACTGTCAAACAGGAATAATAGAAGCCACTTCTTTTTAATATATCAATACTCTTCTCTCATCTTTTTCTCAACAAAATAAACACTTCATTTAGTGGAGTTTGAGATTTTTCATAATATATATATACATATGTTAAAAGCTTCTTATTTTTTGTTTGAAAATCATTATTAGGGTTCTTCACGAAATTACATGAAGAATCCTTGAGAGTTTATTTTTAAATTTTTTTTTTGGAGTGATGCATGTTCATTTTTTCTTGATTTTTTTAGTTTTTTGTGTGTCAATCCTGGGAATGTAACCCTAATTTTAGTTATGGTCTTTGGTATTGTTATTGATACTGTGATTATTTAACTATAATTTAAAAAATTGAAGTTAGCTATAATTTTGTCGCTAAATTGCTTATAACTAATATAATTTTTTGATAATATATTACTAATTGGTTGCTACCGCTGAATAAAATTAGAAATGGATTTTATTATTTAGCTATAAAATTTATTTGTAACTAATTTCTATTTTTTCAGTAGTGTTTATGCAAACATGTAAAAAAAAAATTATTTTTTTTCCTTTTTTCCTTTTGGATTATGGAAGGGAATGGCGATCCTATTGATGAGTGGAATTGTCAATTAGTTGAGGAAATTAATATTGTAAGTGAAAATTTTTCCAACAATAATAAGCGTAGCATTGCCCAACGTCGGGCAGAAAAATGTGGTTTCAATGCTTCTAGCATTAGTACTCCGGCGACGTTGCCGCCACCGGAAAGGGAAGCTTTTTTGACAATACCGCCAGGATTAACTCCGGCAGCATTGCTTGACTCTCCTGTTATGCTCCCCAATTCACAGGTACTCCTTTCATCTTTACCTTATGTGATGGTATTCTATTGAACATGAAATTTCACAAAGTAATTTATTTATTTTCTAACAAAATTAGTCAAAATATTTCTTTGATATTTGTGTAGTTAGTACAAAGATTTAAAAGTTCAATTATTATTAAAAATAAAAAATTATTATTATTTTAGATTGGCTCCAAAAAAAAGTAGAGTAACAATTGCTCTCTTAATATTTCTCTTCTTTAACAAATTCTTGAAATGTGAATATTATCATGATTTTGTGATATTGTTATACAAATTTTGTGGCTATTTTAATTTAATATTTTTTTTCATATTATTTATTCTTTTTATCTTCGATAAAAAGGGTTTATTTTGTGTAAATTTAAATTTTAATATTTATCCACTTTATTACTCTTTGCCTCCCTTTTTTTTTTGCTCAATATAGTATTAATAATAAAAGTTTAATTTTATTTATAGTTTAAAAAATTAATAGATTATATTTATTATGCGCTTATTATGAAGAACTAATTATTTTCAATTCATTTTTTAATGAGTATCTCATTTTATTGATTGAAAGAGGATAAGTGCTATATATTGAGTAAAGTGAGAGTTTGCTACAGTAATTTGGGTGGTTGGTGGCCCCTTTAAGAGTTGCGGGTCCTTAATTCTTTGCTAAATGCTCAACACTCCATTTTTCTTTTCATTACTATTATGATTTATTGTACTTAAGTCCATGATCTATGACAACAAATAAAGAATTTAGTGGCAATAATATAATTGACTCTATATTTGGTGGCAATAATAAATATGATTATTCATAACTAGCTGTAACAGTCCGGCCCCCACACGTGCATATATTGTCCGCTTTGCCAGCCATGGGTCGCCCATGCACCAGCGCACGGTTTTGTTTCT
>JAABOM020000084.1:17717941-17741070 GCA_011800125.2 Solanum clarkiae | reverse complement strand
GACCAACATCATATACCAAGTAAACTAGTACTTGGAATCCAAGGCATACCACCCCCTTGGGAAGTGATTGAGGAATCTACCCCTTAATTGGTAGATGGGTATACCACCTCCCATCAAAGTGATTGAGTAATTTACGGCTCAATTGGTAGATGGGAATACCATTCTCCATCAAAGTGGTCAAGGTATATACCCCTCAAAATGGTAGATGGTAATATCACCCCCCATCAAAGTGATTGAGGCATATCATCCCCTCAACTAGGTGTGGTCAACTTGCAACACTACAGATATTTTTCATGAATTCAATACATGCATGCATTCCTTTCATCATCAAAAAGTCACTTGACGCATAGGTTATGTAATAGATCATCAATAACTCAAGAACCCTTAATCGGACATTTTATTAATCAATCGGTGGGTGTGTAATGTTAGTTCAAAATTATGCAATGCAAGAGCGAGATCATGTAAGAAAACTTAATGTAAATCAATTCACCAATACTTGGCAACACCCTCATACAAGACACACTAATCTCCTCATCAAATCTCATAATGGTTCATATAGCTCAAAACATGCTTAAACAGTCCACATTTCATGAAAGCCCAATATAGTTTATAATCAATTCATACTATGAAGTACCTATAGATAAATCAACTTGAAAATATGTAATTTACATAAAAAGGAAGGTTGAGCACCATGGGTGAAAGGACACAATGGTTGAAACCCACATACCTTAACTTTGGAGATTTCCTTGATGAAGATTTAAATGAGAACTTGAAGCTTGAAGGAATTTCTTGAATTCGGAAATGAGTTTACAACACTTGAATTTGGGTGAATATTTGGCTAGGTATTAGAGAGGATTTTAGGGAATGTCTTGAATGATATGGGGTTGAAAAATGACAAAGTATAGGTATTTTTACGCATAGGAAGGCTTCGGCCCAAGACCCCATGGCCTAGGACCGAACTAGAAAAACTAGCAACAAAAATGTATAGGTTCGCACCCTGGCCACGTCGCGCTAGGGGCCCAAACCGATTCTGTTTTTCGTCAACTTTGAAAAATCAAATTTTGATACGGCTGCTCTAAAATTGGGGCTATACCCATATTCCACTCAATATTTCCCCTTGATCATGAATTTGAAGTCAAAATTTCAATATAACACAGATTTTGAGATATATAGAAATTACGAATGTGAGCATTTTTGAGGCACATTTTCGAGAACTTTTTAGGTCGGTTCAATTAAGAAACTCCATTTAAAGAGGGAAAAACCCAACATCAAAACCATCATCTCTATATCTATAAAGCCTCTACTTCTTTACTCTAAGAAGGTACCATGACAGGTCATGGCTACCACAAACTCACAAGAATAAACTCAAATTATCTGAAAGAAAATAAATAGTATCCTCCGAAAGTAGGGTAGGACTCACCAATCTTTCGAACTATAGAACTTTGAACCTCAACGATTTGCCTACTAAAGTTCTCTATATGCTGCATCTGCATCATAAGATGATGCAGCACCAAATGGCATTAGTATGTGGAATGTACGGTATGTAAAATGGTTGAATATAAACAATATAGGCAGGGTAACATGGAATAACATCAACTCATAGGATACTCACTCGAAACATCAAAGTCCATCTAAAGCAAGAATAAAGAATAGACAATGACTCGTCAACATATATCACCTCATACCATCACAACAACATTAGAGTACTACCAAAGAGGGACCTAACTAGGAGTTTCTCGGACCTACGACCATCATCTATAAGCCGGGGATGATAAAATGAAGCAATGTCATTGTCACATCCTCCCAGTACCTTGCCGGTGTAAAGGACGTGGCATCTGTGGATCCATAATAATATTAAGTCCTCTTTGGGGACTAAAGAAATATCTGTTTTCACGGTACAATCCTCATTTTTGGTGCTCAATACTCCTCCTAGGACTCAACATGCTCATGAACATCAAACAGCAAGAATTTCTCATTTTCTAATCTCATTAGACACTTTGACTCAACTCATTACTTCACCCATCAACTCTTCGACTCAAAACATTATTTTAGAATTAAGTTTCAAGATCTATAAGACTCTAAGTACATTAATCTCATCAACATCATTATCACACTCTCAATTCAGGACCACAACCACATCAAGCACATTTATATCATCAAGGCTCTAGATATCATCCCCTAAGTTCATTCTTGTAATTTTTAACAAAGTAGCATACAAAGTTGCATAAAATACTTCATAATTAAAACATGTATGTAGTAAATTTAGTTTGTGATAATCATCAGCATCAAAATTACTAACAATAGGTATACTTTATATGAAAATATTCAAGAAATTTATGCTTGAAAGTTCACTACATTCATCTATCGGCCTAATGCAATTAAGGGGAACATGGAAGGACAATTCCATGTTTTTTAAGTTAGCCTTACATACTTGTTTTGAAGAACAACACTAAACTTCGCAAGAATTTCAACCCCAAACTCAAAATCTCAAGCTTTCTCTTCTTTCTCTCTCAAGAACTCTCACTTTGGAGGCCAAGGAAAATGGGTTTGAAACACTTTTTTCAGTAAATGGCCCCTTATAATCAGATTTGGGATTTGTGATAGGTTGGGTGATGACCAAAATGCACTTTGAAATAAAGAAAATATTTTTTGCCTGGAAATACACTGTCTGCGCAGCGCCTGACACGCGAAAATTCTTCAAATTCTTCGAATCGCATTATTTCTAGAAAACTGAAAAAAAATTCCAAGTGTCAGTGCACATTCCGTCCGCATTGTGCCTTGGAGCACACTTTGAATCTATTTCGGTGTTTGCATCAAAAAATTATTTTTTGATTCGATCACTCTAAAATTCGATCGAGATCATTTTTTCGATCAGTTTTTCGTGTTGATCGTAATTTCAATCCAAAGAGAAATATTTCAATCTTTTTTGCTACCTCATTGTTTCTTTTAAAAAAAAACAATAATGATCAAGAGTCTCATTTATCTTATGGGATCTGTGAGTTCTTCCAAAGAACTACCATATCATTTTCAACTCGCAAGGGCTACCTTTTGAACCCGCAAGGGATACTTTTTAACTCATTTTAACCTATCAGGGCTATTTCATCCATGCTTTTTCCAATGCATAAGTTTTTTTAACCAATTTTTAACATAAGAATGGCAAGCAGCAGTCTATCTTTGAATGCCCCACAAATTTTCACTAGCTAAATTTATCAAATTTGATTAGTGATAACAAAATCTCATTTTGAGACATATGATTTACATGATATTGTGATGGAAGAAAGATCATCACAACAACTCTCTACAAATCCTATCAATTTCCAAATGAAAGCACTTTTAAATAAGAGAAGATCATTGATGTTGTTTTTTAAGCACAAAACCAAAACAAGAAAAAGAAACAACAAGAAATTTTCCAAGTCCAAAAACAATCTTCAAGCACAAGAAAAAATTGAGGAGGAGAAACTTTTTTAAATTGCAGTAACTAAAGAAAAGAAGGAGTGTTGAAATTTGCTTTGAGTTGCTGCACTTGTTTTTAGCAAAACAAGTTATTTAGTTTAAATAAATTTGAATGTTAAATTTTAGTTAAGTTGTTGATATGTTTTAGGTTAGTTTAAATATTTATATTTTAGGTTAGCTATTTAAATCACCTCAATCTTAATAAAATCATTGAAAGTTATTAAAAGTCATTTCAATCCAAAGGGAGACATTTCAATCATTCTTGCTGCCCCATTCTTCCTTTTAAAAAAAATAGCTCAATTGGTGATAGGCGACTCCTCTTTTAGGGTGTAAAGGAGCCTGAGGTACAAGGTTTAATACCTATAATACTGCATCATGAAGAGGGATGAAGGTGCAAACCGGCTGGCCCAGACAAAGACAATACCTGAGTATATGCACCCATGAGGAGGGGCTATCACAATCCTAGTTTGATTATGCCTTTGGAAGGTGTTGAGGTTGAAGAGAACTTGAGTTATAAAGAGGTTCTAGTTGAGATCTTGGATAGACAAGTGAAACGGCTTCGTAAGAAGGATGTGACTTTGGTTAAAGTGGTTTGGAGGAATCAACATATAGATAGTGCTACATGGGAGGCGAAGTCAGACGTGATGAGGCGATATCCCTATATTTTTCAATCTACTTAGCCTAATGTATTAGGTTCTTCCTAATCTAAATGTCCCTACTTCTTTCACCTTTATGCTTTCATGATATGACATGTATGCATGTGCACAAAAATGGTTTAAATTGCATTTTTACAAGAGTGCTAATAATTTCATGATTTTCAAGTGATAAGTTATGCATTATATCTCCCAAGTTAAAATGTTTCATTCTAAATTCAAGCCTTTCAAGCCATGTTATACCTCATTCGAGGATGGTTGTTCCCAATGGGAAGATGATGTAAGGATCCAGACCCCAGGAGGCCCTAACGATCCTTGAAAATGGGTTTCTGACAAATTTTGACCAAGGTGACCCTCCAAGGAAACCTACACAATCCTTGGGTGATCCTTGGCATTCTTGTGGTGTATCTTGGTCTTAGGAAGAGTTTTAGCTTGGCAGCCCTCCATGGATCCCCTCACGGCTCGTGGTCCTCACCGCTGGCCATAAAAGGGATCTTAGGAGGAGCCCCTGCCTTCGTGGATATGTTTTCAACTATGAAATCCACCAAGGTTAGTTGTATGAACTGTACAACCCACCACTTACCGTAGTGAGCTCACGTGGAAGAATCCTATGGTAAATTTTCTAAGTAACAAAGTACCGTTTTGGAACTTGAGATTTCACGGACATTACCACAGACTGTGGAGAGTTTCACCAATCATGTAGCCTTCAGTGGAAACACCTTTGGCAAAAAAAATTCTAAGTGTCAAAGGAGGCTTTTCACGGACACTTATACGATCAATAAAAGGCTTCAAAAATCATTGAGCCAAAAGTGCAGGCATCTGGAATTGTTTCCTTATTCTGTTTCATTAAGAACCCTATGGTAGTTTGGTTCACTTCTAAGCCCTACTATGACTTTTTTATCTATCCTAAGACTCCTAAATCAGCCCCCCTCACTTATTCATTACATTCCTTTCTCAATTAAAACACTGACACTCAAATTCTATATCCTAAGACTTCATTCAAGTCAAGCTTTGAAGATCCAAATTAGGATTTCTAAAGGGATTTCAATTCAAGTAAATTCTATCCTAATTTTTCTAGTTCTTCAAGGTATATAGGATTGATTTATGATTTCCTTACAATCATGAAGATCCAAAAATCTATTTCTTCAGTTATATAATTTATAAGTATGATTTGCAAATTGGTCTTTTAAATTAGCTTCTATGTGATAAAATTAAGTTATGGGCTAAGTTCAATTGATGATTTTAATATGATTTAAATCTTATTATATTGATTTACATGAATTTATTTAGAATTGAAAATGTGTGTCCCTTAAATTGATGAATTTATGCATGGGTAATTTCAAGTATACTTTAATTATTGATTTCTTCATAGATTAATTATAATTTCATCTTATTATGTTGATTTAGTTATGAAATTCTAAAATCCATGCTATTCCTTCATTCCTCATGACATATGCACGCATTAACAAAAATTTTCATGTGATTTATGACGCGGGTTTAGTACTCAATTATGATTATGACTATTATTTCAAGCAAGTATAGTTATGACATGAAATGTGATTACATAATGTCTATGATAAGGTTGTAAACAAATTATGGGTGTCTACACAACTATGTACAAGTATGAATAAGCTATTCCTATGCACGAAAGTATGAAATGAAGTATGATTTGGCTTTTAAATCCAGGTATGCATGATTACGAAGTATATTTTGGTTTTTAAGCTTAAGTATGCATGATTATGATTTGAAAAGACTTATGCTCCTTTTTCAAGCATGTATATATATATATATATGTATTCCTATGGGATGATGACTTAGCACCGACTGAGATTGGAGACGGGGGACTATCCCCAAGAGTCCTTATATAAAGTCTCTTTTCTCATAATTATGTGCCAAACATAGGTTCATATTTATGCCTCTTTATAGATTATTATGTTATGTATGAAAAATTCTTTCTGAAATAGGTCAGGCTTGTAAGGTAAGATAAGGTTACTTCTCTAATATGGGCCAGGCTTGTAAGGTGGAGTATGGTCTACCTTTGGCAAGTAGGTCAGTCTTTCCTCCTATGTAGGAAAGACATCGAAATTCCATATAATAGCTCGTATGGTCTAGATGTCGGTTGAGGTCACATCCCATAACTTGAAGTACCATGCATTCATGCATCATGGATTTCAAGGCATATTGATATTATGTTCTTTCCTATATACTTCTTTCTATATATGCCCTTGTCATCTAACCTTGATTGCAGGTCAATATGTTCATAAACATTTGCATGTCCACATACTTAGTACATTCAAACATACTAACGCATACTTTTTTGCCTAGATGATCTAATCATGTAGGAACTGGAGACTTCTTCATCTACCTCTTGACTGTTAGATTGTATTGTGATCTTGCTAGTGGTGAGTCTTTTACTCAAAGAACAAGATCCACTTTCTATCTACCTATTATGTTATATTCATTTATGTTTTTATTTTGAGGGTGAGCTCGGGACATGCCTTGGCCCCCATCTTATTACTAGAGGCATTGTTGGATATTATGTAAACTCCATGTACGAGCTTGTTATGAATGATGCTTTTTGCTTATGGAGACTATGTTTATGTCTATCTCATGATGTTGATGCTATGATGTGATTATGATGAGATGTGAAAATATTGAAAGTCCTAAGTCCCTTCTATCCCACAGCGTGAGTCATACTTACCCGCCCTTTTATCTCTATATGCTGTGTGAATTCATGCAAATCCCTTTCCCTGTGACATACCTAGAGCTTGAGTCCAAAGCCTCGTTTCTCTTAGAATTAAGTGTTTATTGTTTCATTATGCGCTTCCGAACCGATGATGTGTACATAGATGATATGAGGCTTGTTTGGGGACTCTGGGGTTCCCATTCGCCATTTCACTCCTAGGCCGTAGGCCCAAGTCGTGACATGATACGTCAAAAATCACCTTTCGATTTGAACAGCTTTATCAGAAATCTAATCCGAGCATCCGAACTCAAAAATTCTCCAAGGCCAAATCTTGATCTGATTTTGTTGAAACTTCCAACTTAAGACCTCAAATTTACAAATTAATATAAATCCAAAATCGATGATGATCCTAGATCAATTTTCATGTTTTGAAGCTGATGGAATTCATTTTGATACTCATAGCTCTGATTGGTATCAAAAAAATATTTTTGAATAACTTAAGCCTTCAAAAACTCAAAACATCAAAATTTCACAAGCTTTCAATAAAATTTCAGAACTAACCCCACAAAATGATTATTCATGACCCAGAGCAATACCGAAGGGAGTAAAATGGTGATTTTCTAAAAATTTTAAAAATGATCTCTAAGGTCCTTACATTAAGAGATCTAATAATAATGCTAAACATGCAACTAGTAAACAACAGATTTAGCTGATGAGCAATCAGAATCATCTATAATTTCTTAAAATCGTTTACTTCTAGATTATCCTAGAGAAGTAAACAAAATTACTTTTTTTTCCTCTTTTGCCAACTAATCTCTAGACTCTAATAAGGAGAAAGAAAAAAAACTCTTAACTGATGATACCCTTTTGACAAAACTTATTAACACTTACAGTCATAGAAAATACATAAATAAAAATTAAAAAAATGCAATTTTCTCTACCAACAAGAAACATTATCAACGACAAATTTATCCTTATTGTGATTTTAATATCCATTTTCTCTTAGAATTAATTAATATTTTCTCTCGATAACTGACAACTCAATATGAATCAACAGATAGCTTATTGATTGGACTCAAGATAAGTATATTTTACATCGACATTTGATTGGTCAATTATTAAGCATAACTATCTACCAATTAAACAGATCAACCTTAGGTAACCTTCTCAATAACTTCGCATTATTCGCCCGCTAGCTATATGTATATTTTCTTATAGATAAGAGAACAAGAAGGGGACAAACACTGTAATATTGAATCGTATAACACGTTATGAAAGGTTGTTCCAAAATAATGCAAATTGAACTGTGTTTGGACCCACTTCATTGGATAAGTAGTTGTACCTAAATATGGATTTATTTTGTCCTTTTTGAACACGTGTACTGCATATGAAAACACGTGTACTTACGGTCTTCTTCTTTCTTTTTTCATTCTCAAATCCTCTGTTCCTTGGAAATTTGTTTGTGCCCTCTTCTGTAAAAACTTTTTTGGCTCTTCAGGTGTGTTGGGTACTCCTGCATGTACTTTTCTTTTCAATGTTCTTCCCAAGAAACTCAATTGAACACATGAGAAAGTAAAAGGGTAGGAAAATGGACGTGCGACAAAGAAAATAATGACTCCATCTGAAATTTTTTCCTCTTTCACCTCTACTTGTTGGATGCAATTGAAAATTCAAAAAGTTGAGTATCGAAAAATTTTTGAATTGCCTTTGATTTCAGGCTTTATACTTTTTTCATTTTGTTTTGATGTTTCGGGATATGATTTATTCACCGTTGTTTTTCCTCTTTGTATTTCATTGGTGGATTCTATACATGCTTTGGCTGCATGTCAAATGTCTTTGTGGGATCTGAAGGAAGAACTTTCACACCACCAAAGTTTCTGATGAAATGTCCAAAACAACAAGGTAGTTTTCTATTTCAATTTCTCCCATTAATCGGAGTATCAGGAAAAAAATTTCTCATTTAACAATTTCAAAATGACTTCATAGTAGAAGATCAAAATTTTAGACATGCATTGCATATAATTTTTGTTAAAGAAATATTTGTTTGGAATGCAATTAGCTAGATATTAGATCATTGATGTTTAAGTTATGTCAAGTGGTCATACTCCTGTAGTGAAATGTATTGCCTTTCTTATAACTAGAATGGGTAAAAATGTATGTATAGTCTAGCTTTCTTATGTATAAACTATAAATTTAAGTATTAACTTTGTTTGCATATATATGCAGGTTAGGAGGATCGATTGACACGAAAAAGTCTACCTATATGGTTTCACTTATTTCAACTAACTGAGATTAGTATTTGTTAAATACATAAATATCAGTATGTCTTATTGTTTTGATGATTAATAAACTGTACCAAGGACAAGGTAAGACGTCAGGCTTCCATGCTAAATCAAGTTGTGGAGAACAGTCTGTAAAACTGTTGTGATTGGTGAGAAGTCTTTCATAATTGAACTGAAGGACCAATGGTCAATAAAAACATCTGTAGCAGCATAAAAGACAGATGTCCAAGACTTTAATACAAGGTTTTCAAATAGCATTAGTAAGAGTGAATATTCTCAAGTTGAAAAGCTTCTCCTTGGCTTCTTGTGCAAGAATACAACAAACCCAGACAAGGGACTTGTTAGACTAGGTCAGTAGTTCTCGTGTTGTGTGTGTTATATTGTATTACAAAGTGTAAGATTACTCCTTAACTAAGAAGGTAAGTAATTAGTTTCCTTTCTAGTTGATTAGTAAGTGACACGTACCTGTGTAGATAGTGGTGTAGTCTCAGGTGTGTTTGTGTTTGTGTTTGTGTTTTAGTCTAACTACTCAGGTGTTGTAGGTTAGATTGAAACAGGCTTTATGGGTGCTCATCGCTTATGCTAATTGTAAAAGTTGTCTATGTTGTAAGAGAAAGTAGAGAAATAGTGTGTTTGTGTTGTATTTCTTTACTTTGCTCCAAGTGAATTTGGTTCGTAAATCTTATAGTGGTAAGTCATGGTTGTTCCTCCTTTGAAGAAGAAGTTTTTCCACGTAAAAATCATTGTGTTTACCTTCTGCTATTATTTATGTTGTAAGTTTTGATTGTTGTTCTTTAAGGGACCTGATAAGCTATCATGCTTTGAGCACACTAATTTAATAAGTGGTATCAGAGCAGGGATCTCTATTAGGTTTACACCTTGAGATTTTCTGTGGAAAATGGCTGCTCCGCTCAACTTGGAGAAAGGACAATCATCTACTAGGCCAGCAAGATTCAATGGCAAGTACTATGGGTGGTGGAAAAACAGAATGCATGATTTCTTGATGGCTATAGACAGTGAACTCTGGGACATTGTTCTAGATGGTCCCCATATTCCTATGATGGAGGTGAAAGAAGGAGATACAACCAAATCCATTCCAAAAACTAGACAAAAATACTCTAAAGCTGACAGAAAGAAAATAGAAATAAATTACAAAGCCAAAAAGCTCATTGTGTGTAGAATAGGAGCTGAGGAGTGCAACCAGATCTCAGTATGTGCGTCTACTAAAGAGATCTGGGATTGCCTAAAAAATGCTTGTGAAGGAACTGTACAAGTGATAGAATCTAAAGTGGACATGCTAACATCACAATATGAGGATTTCATCATGCACGAAGGAGAAACCATACAAGAAATGGAGACTAGGTTCTCAGCAATAACCAATAAGCTCAAATTCTTGGGAAACCCCATCAGTCAGAGCAAACAAGTTTGTGAGATTCTGCGAGTTCTTCCCAAGTCTTTGGAGAGCAAGATAGATGCCATCACTGAGACAAAGGACCTGAAAACCTTGAGGATAGATATTCTCGTTGGTATTACTCTGTACACATGAGCTAAACAAGAAATAGGACTCAACTAAGAGAGAAGGGAAGAAAGACAAGACATTGGCTCTACAGACTATTCATAGTGATGAATAAATTGAGGGTGTTGATATGGATTATCCCACCAAGATATTTAAGAAGTTTGCAAGAAAAAGTCATGAATTGACAAAGAAGGGAAATATTGGAAGGGCCCCTGGAGATACTGATCTATGTCATAGTTGTGGAAAGTCTGGGCACTTTATCAGAGAATGTCCTCATAGAATGGGTGACTACAAAGATGGACAAAAGACTAGAAGGGAAAGAAGGAAGGACCAAATCCCAGACAAGTACAAGAAAATGGTTGCGGCTAACAAAATAATGGCACTGTGAGTCTGGGGAAATTCTTCCAGTGGATCTGAAGAGGAAGACGAACCTGAAGATTCGTCCATGCTTGCAGTGAAGTATGATGATGAAGTTTATGATGGACTATTTGAATTTATGGCTCAATCACTTGATGAAGAAGATGAAAATGACGATGATGAGGTAACATTCCTAGACTGTAAAGATAACTTAGATCTATACTCTACTAGAAAGTTGAGGAAACTAGCATGTGTTCTTATTAATTCCATCTATGATTTGACCACTGAGACGAACCTACTTAGCAATAGTGTAGATGTGTCTCAAGATGAAAAAATTGTGTTGACTACTCATGTGTTAGACCTTGAAGTTAAGATTGTGACCCTTAAAACTCAAAAGGGGGAGTTATTGAAACTAATGGAAGCTAAAAGTCAAACTGATGCTAAGCTAAAGAAAATGATTAGTGAAAATGAGTCTATCTTGGAAGAAAAACTGAAAAAGGCTGAATAAAAATTAAACTTGGCTTTAGAAAGAAACTCTAATTGAAAAGGACCTGATGAGAGTTAAGGAGGATCTAGAAAAGTCCATGAAATGGACAGCTTCCTCTAAACTTTTGGGAGATATGTCCTGTAGCTAGAGTCCTGAGAAAAAGGGTCTAGGGTATGTCAAAAAAATTGACCCACCCTATAACCCACACAGTAAGTACGTGTCTGTTGCTGACAACTTACTATGTCGCACTGTGGGAGAAATGGTCATCTGAAAGAGAACTGTGAGGTACTAAGGGGAACCTTGAATAAACAAAAGGTGGTTCAATTAGATAAGAAAGATATGATAAAAAGGCCAGGTTCTAAACCTAAACGTAGGACCAGACCCTTGCCTCTTTGGACCAGAAAATTTGTTATTAGACCTTTATCTGCCTATTGGGAGCTCAGATTCAAATGAGTTCCCAAAACTAACTTTTGACTATCACAGGAAAGGTCAGGAGGAAGCAGTTA
This sequence comes from Solanum clarkiae, assembly GCA_011800125.2. Classification (NCBI taxonomy): domain Eukaryota; kingdom Viridiplantae; phylum Streptophyta; class Magnoliopsida; order Solanales; family Solanaceae; genus Solanum; species Solanum clarkiae. Next base: position 17,729,130 of record JAABOM020000084.1, on the reverse strand, counting down.
GTATTGATACATGGATAATGGTTGCTTAAAGCACATGACTGGATGGACTAAAAACTTTCTCATATTGAAAGAATTTGAAGGAGGCAGCGTCTCTTTTGGCGGTGGTCAAAAGGGGTACATTATGGGGATAGGAAAGATTGGTAAATGTTTTGAGAAAGTTATTGAAGATGTATACAATGTTGAAGGTCTAAAGTACAATCTACTTAGTCTATCTCAAATTTGTGATAAAGAAAATGAAGTCATGTTCTTATCAGACAAATGCACAACAAATTTGGAAATAAATGAGGTTGTGTTGACTGCCTTGAGGTGCAGAAATATGTATGTAGCGGACCTAAGGACCACAAAGCAGGACAACTAACCTGCTTAAAGGCTCAAGATGATTCGTATGACTTATGGGACAGAAGATTAGGTTATGTCAGTCCCTCCTTGCTGAACAAATTGGTGTCCAAGGACCTGGTTCGAGGCTTGCCCAAGGTGAACTTCAAAAATTCAAAAGTATGCACAACTTGTGCTCAAGGAAAGCAGACTAAAGAATCCTTCAAGTCCAAACAGGAGGTAAGCACTACTCGACCTATTGAACTTATTCATACTGATCTTTGTGGTCTGTAAAGGTTCAAAGCAGGACAGGAAAGAAGTATATCCTGGTAGTAGTTGATGATTACTTAAGATACTCTTGGGTAAAATTCTTGAGATCCAAAGATGAAGCTGCAAAATTGTTGATCAACCTCATCAAGCAGAACCAAAATCATTTTAGGTGTAGAGTTGTTGGGATTCGGTCCGATCATGGTACTGAGTTTGAAAATTCAACTTTGGATGGATTTTATGTAGAAAATGGAACTCACCATAATTTTTCTGCTCCACAAACTCCTCAGCAAAATGGAGTAGTGAAAAGGAAAAATAGAACTATGGTGGAGACTGGAAGGGCCATGTTGATAGACTCCGGATTGGCAAAATATTTCTGTGCTGAGGCTATTAACACTATATGTTATGTGGCCAACAGATGTTTGACAAGGTCTCTCAAAAATAAGACTCCCTATGAGCTCTTGTTTGGAAGGAAACCTAATATCAGTTATCTGAGGACTTTTGGGTGCAAGTGCTTTGTCCACAAAAATGGCAAGGAAAAAGTTGAAAATTTTGATTCCAAAAGTGATAAAGTTGTTTTTGTTGGCTACTATACTAGCAACAAGGCTTATAGAGTATTCAACAAAAGAACCCTCTGTGTTGAAGAAGGTGTACATGTTATTTTTGATGAATCTGGACACATAAGGAGCACCAGTGATCTAGAAGATTCAAACAAGGATGAACCACTTCAAGGGCAAAATGATAGTTTGATAGATGATTCTTCAAGGGATCTTACAGATTCACCAATAAACAAGCCAAATGATGCAGATGATAATGGTGGTCCCTTAGAAGAATCAGGTACTCACAAATGAGACAGGTCAGGTTGATGAAGTTGAGGATACTCAACAAAATGCACATAAGGATTCTGCTGCACAAGGAAGTCAAAGTCAGTCCTCTACAAGGCCATATAGATGGAAACATCAATCTTCTCATCCAATGGATAATCTAGTCTCCCCTCTAGCCTCAGGGATTCAGACCAGGTCCAAGATTAGAAATCTAATGGCTTGTGATGCATTCATTTCCTCTATAGAACCCAAGAATGTTAAAGAAGCTCTCAAGAATGCAGACTAGGTTAACTCCATGCAGGAAGAATTGCTTCAGTTTGAAAGAAGTAAGATATGGCACCTGGATGAAAGTGGTATCATCATCAGGAACAAATCTAGACTTGTGGTTCAGGGCTTCAATCAAGAGGAAGGGATAGATTATGATGAGACATTTTCTCGTGTAGCCAATATGGAAGCAATGAAAATTCTAATTGTTTTTGCTACATATATGTAATTCAAACTATTCCAAATGGATGTCAAAAGTGTCTTTCTAAATAGATTCCTTGAGGAGGAAGTCTATGTGAAGCAACCTCCTGGTTTTGAAAGTGTTGAATATCCAGATCATGTTTTGAAGCTAGATAAAGCCTTATATGGACTGAAACAGGCTCCAAGGGCATGGTATAAGAGATTGTCTGGGTTCTATCTTGGTCATGGTTAGAAAAAAGGGAAGATTGACAACACCTTATTTCTAAAAACCAGAGGAAAGAACTTGTTGATTGTCCAAGTGTATGTAGATGATTGGTGCAACTTCAAATTCTCTCTGTAAAAAATTTGGGAACCTGGTGAGAAGTGAATTTCATATGAGCATGATGGCTTAGCTTAGTTTCTTTCTGGGCTTATAAATCAGACAAACCCCCGGTGGGACTTTTATAAGTCAAGAAAAGTACATCAGGGATTCGCTCAAGAAATATCAACTGATGAATGCAAAACCAATTGACACTCCCATAGGAACAAGCACCAAATTAGATGTTGATGACAATGACAATCTATCACCTAGTAAATGCAACCATGTATAGAGGAATTATCGGATTATTGTTGTACTTGACTGCAAGCATACCAGACATAGTCTTCACTATTGGCATGTGTGCTAGATTTCAGTCCTGTCCAAAGGAATCACACCTAAAATCTACTAAACGAATCCTTAAATATCTCAACGAATCTGAGTGTTTAGCCCTACACTATCCTGTTGGTCATAGCTTTGATACAGTGGGATATGCAAATGCAGACTTTGCAGGGTACCTGGTTGATAGAAAAAGCACATCAAGCATGGCTCATTTCCTTGGATCATCACTGATCTCCCGGGGGACCAAGAAGCAAAATTTAGTAGCATTATCCAGTGTTGAGGCTGAGGATGTTGCTGTAGTTACTTGTTGTTCATATTTATTATGGATCAAACAACAATCAGAAGATTTTGTGGTGTTAACAAATACCATTCCCCTCTTGTGTGATAATGCTAATGCTTTAAACATGGCAAAAAATCCAGTTCATCATAAAAGAACAAAGCACATTGATGTAAGACATTATTGTCTCAGGGACTAGATGGAGAAAGGAAACATCTACATGAAGTTCTGCAATTTTGAGGACCAGATCACTAAACCACTATCCAGGGACCAGTTCAAGAGAAACAGGCTGAAGTTGGGTTGATCAAGAAACAACATGAAAGAGTGAAGTGATTGTAAATTTCCTTTGCAAATTTTGGCTAGAAGCACTCAATCAGATATCTGAGAGGTTATTCACTATCAGTTAAATGCCATGTTATATTTTGCAGATCAGCGAACATTGAAAAATTTCATAGCATTTGAAGATTTTGATAGAAGGAACTTCACCAAAGGACTTAATTCATTATCAGGTTAGTACCCTACTCATAATCTCTCACTTTATTAATGAAAATGCTTAGGACATGTCACATCTATTCAGCTTTCTCTGAACCAACATCATTCCATCCAGTCCCCGAAGAGTCGCAACCAATCAGGGGCCAGACGCCTTCTCCTATTCTTTCTTTAAATAGACATCATCAGTCACTTTAAAAAATTTCATCCAAATCCTTTCTCCCAAAAGTCACATTTATTCTCCTTTTTCTTGGTGTTGTTCTTCAAATTCCTCACTGTTCATTTTCCCAAACCAGTTAAGTGCTTTATATATCTCTAACTATGGCTACCAGTTCCACACGCTCTTCATCTCAACAGGATGTCGAATCAGACTCCTCACCATCTCCCAATATCAACACTCACCATCAACCCCCCTTCATATACTAGTCAAATTTGATGAACTTCATCCACTTACACAAGGTCTCAACCCTTCATCTCCAACCCTACCTTCTTCTTCTACATCAGCACTGGGACTAGAATCGTCCACGGCATTGCACTCTCAAACTGTTGTGGATATCAACCTTTCCCCTGATTTGACCCTAGCACTTGGCAAACTAGTGTGTGATCACATGCTTGTTGATGTGTTCAAACTATTAAATATTACTAAGGAAGAGGCTATTGATAAAGAGGATGACGAGGCTAGTGCATCATTAACTTGAAGGTGATAACGACCAATTATTTCTCCTATCTCTGCTCCTACAAGGGGTCAGGTAGGAATATACAAAGGAAAGGAAAATGCGTCTATTGAAAGTACAATAGTTGTGAGAAGTTTTTCCACTAGGAGGACCGAGAAAAAGGTGTTGGGGGATGCCATGAAGGCAAGTCGACTAAAACATGTCACTAATAAAAAGCAAAGAAGGACCATGGTTGTTGAGAAGGAGATAACTGAGGACAAGTTGGTAGATGTTTAGGGAGATATGGATGTTGATTGGACTGAGTCTGATAAAGAAGATGACTATGTCCCTAGTGTGGATAAGGACTCCATCAGTACTAAACAAGTAGCTAGTTTAGGGAAAAGGGGTGAACCTGCTTCCACTAGGGGACCAGGTCCACAGATAAAGAAAAACAGACTTAAGAAGGTTTTATCCAGGGAAAGAAGAGTGAGTTTCCTTCAGGATCAACAAGTTCTAAATGGAAGAGTTTTTGATCCAACTACCAAGAACTGTCCTTGTTTGAGGGAATTGGTTGAAGTTGTGGAATTTCAAAGGTGGGGGCATTGTTTGAGTGGCCAGTACCCTTTTTACATGAATAGGAAGTGAAGGAGTTCTACCTGAACGTGCAGTTTCAGGAAGATGGGAGTTTCATCACAAATATCAAGGATATTTCTTTTATGATAGATGAAGCAAGCTTGGGTGAAATTCTTCATTTTAGGAGGTCAGGGATTAGAAAAGTGGTTGACAAATCTCCCTCAAAAGGTTTCTTGGAAGAGGCTGGAAAGTTAAAAAACTTGAACCCTGCAGCTGTCCTTAAGAAACTTCTTAAGGGGCAATATCAGCTATACTTCGAGTTTGTCAATAAAACATTGTTACCATAGTCAAAACAAAAGAACAATAGCCACTATGGAAGACCTATACTTAATGGAAAGCTAAGCATTATGCTCGAGATTAACCTTTCTGCATTAATGATGGAACATATGACCAAAGTGTTCAAGATGGCTGAAGGAAAACATGGTCTGCGTATGGATTTCTATTAAATAGAGTATTTGAAGCATGTGGGGTTGAGTTAAGTAGAGGAACTGCTGGGACTATTAAGTAGTCTCTCTCTGACAACACACTTGTGGAGTGTGAGTGTGGTGATTTTAGGGCTGGAGCTAAAAAATCTTCGATGTCTGACATGATGGATCAGAATAAAGCCCTACAAGCTAAAGTCAGGGACCTGACTGCTGAGTTGGTCAAGAAAGACGCCACATTGACATGCTGGATGTAGAGTTGTAAAAGGCCCAAGAGGAGGACCTGATGTAGCTGAGCTGAACGCGCTAAGGGAAGTTAATGCCCAATTATCTGAGGAAGTAAAGTCTCTCACTCAGCAGTTTTTGGATGCCCATAAGGATCACAGTGCCAATACGTCTAAACTTATCCAATACCTTGCATCCAAGTCCTCTAGTCCCTAAACTATGTACTCCCCTCTTCCCTGTTCTTTGGTCTGTCTATTTCAAAACAAATTATTTCTAGTAAAAGTTTTTTTGTCTGGATAGTTGTTGGTAGCCCTGTCTTGGGTAGTTTGAAGTGAAAGTTGTGAGTGGTGTACAACATGATATGAATCTGTTTTCTTTTGTTTGGAAGTTCTTATTGTCTCTTTCCTCATTTACTATTTTTTATTTTCCTTCGCTTGTGCTAACTCAAATACTTAGTATTTTATGTATGTGATCTTGTCTTAGTTTACTGGTTTCCTTTAATGATGCCAAAAGGGGGAAGATGTGATCATATACTCAGGGGGAATTCAAGGGAAAGTATGAATAATTTCAGCAGGGAACTGATCATAGGATGAGATATAGTTTGTTACCATCAAAAAGGGGGAAATTGTTAAGTACATAAATATCAGTATGTCTTATTATTTTGATGATTAACAAATTGTACCAAGAACCAGGTAAGACATTAGGCTTCTGTGCTCAATCAGGTTGTGGAGAACAGCCTGTAAAGCTGGTATGGTTTGGTGAGAAGTCTTTCAGAATTGTACTGAAGGACCAATGGTCAATTAGAACATCCACAGCAGCATAAAAGACAGATGTCTAAGGTTTTAACTCAAGTTTCTCACACAATATTAGTAAGAGTGAATATTCTCAAGTTGAAAAGCTTATCCTTAGCTTCTTGTACAATAATACAGCAAACCCAGACAAGGGACCTGAAACGACCCCAAAAGTGCCCAAAAATGTGCCTCGGAAGTGCCCAGAATCATAATTTTCATATATCTCAAAATTTGTGCACGATATCAAAAATTTGACTTCACATTCTTGTTCAAGGAGTCAAATTTAGTAGGAAGTGGGTCTAACCCTGATTTAAGACCAAATGATTAGTAATTTCAACTTTCATAATTTTTCTTATCCAGAATCGATCCGCGATAGTACCATGACGCATAGTTGTCGCGGACATGTGTTAATTTTGCCTCTGCAATAGGTCCACATCACAGTGCAGATGTGTACTTGTGTATTTTGTTGGAAGTAATTTTTATCTCAGTCCAACGCTTTTGGATCTTGGGCCTAAGTGTTCTCATACGTGAAAATACCTATACTTAGCCTTATTTCACCCTCATATCATTCAAGACATTCCCAAATACACTCCCAAACACTTAGAAAATATTTCATCTCCTAAATTTAAGTCTCAGACTCATCTGAATTCTAAGGCTCTCAATCAAACTTCAAGTCTCCATCTCCAATCTTCATCAAGCTATTCTCCTAAGATAAGGTACGTGGGTTTCCTTCATGGGTTTCTTTCACCCATGATGCCCCAGCTTCTTTTTCTTAAAAAATTCATGATTTAAAGTTGATTTACTCGTGGGTCTTATCCATATGAACTGCACTGCACACTATTGGGGTTTATGAAATTTTGATTGTTTTACTATGTTTTGGGCTATAAATCTTGGATCTATTGTGAGATTTGATGAAGTATTTTGATGTATATTTCTTGAGGGATTTACCAAGTATCTATTGGTGATTTTACATTAGATTTTCTAGCATGATAGCACTCTCGAATTACATGGTTTTACATTAGCACTACACACTCACCAAGTATTTGATAAAATATCTGATTATGGTTTCTTGAGGAGTTGAAGGTCCAATGCATATCTTATGAGTTTAGTGACTTTATGATGATGAAAGGAAGGTTTATATATGATGATTATATGATGATGAGAGGAATCATATATATGATATTATCTCAATAGTGTTGGGGATGACCAAGCCTCATCAGGAGGTTGTAGGCTCGGGTAACCTTGTTAAGGGGTTTATACTTTGATCGCCTCGCTCGAGAGCTAGCAAGCCATGTAACCTTATTGGAGATTTGTACCCATCAACCTTGTTGGGGATTTGTACTCTATCAACATTGTTGGGGAGTTTGTACTCCATCAACCTCATGAAGAAGTTTGTACCTCATGCGGGCGCTCTAAGGAGGTGGTAGGTCTTGGATTGCACTAAGAATGGTCACACTTTACACTTGTATTATGATATATATAAGCATGATTTACTCTAAGTAGCATCCATACATGTCATCTTTCTATTATGTTATCTATTGAGTATTATTATGCATTTTGCCTATGATGCCTATCTATTGTTGCATTGCATCTTACATAATTAGTACATACAAATGTACTAATGCATACTCTATGCCTACATGATGTCACCATATAGGAATTGGAGCACTGCTTGATCATCCTCCTCCTTCACGTGGCTAGTACGATTGCCTCTCCATGCTAGGGACGTTGCTTATGATCTCTTACTATGTACTAAGACTATCTTTCTTTTATATGTATTGACTATGAGGGTGATCCCAATTTCTTGTCGTGGCCCCCGCTCTAATCTATGTAGTAGAGGTGTTGTTGGACATGTTATGTATCTATGCTATGAGCCTTGACTCTCTTATTCTTGATGTCTATGATGTGAAAGTGTTCCCTTAGCCCCGGTTGTCCCAATTTACTATCTCTTGTTGTGCTTTATTGCTTCCATGTCCGAGGATGAGGAATGATATGTTAAAAGGTTGCTTGGGGTCCCTTTGAGTTCCCATGCGCCGTGTCATGTCTATGCCCTAGGCTTGGGTCGTGACAGGACCTATAAGACTAGATCTATAGTTCTCGTATTTTGTGTGTGTTGTATTGTATTACAAAGTGTAAAATTACTACTCAACTAAGAAGGTAAGTGATTAGTTTCCTTTCTAATTGATTAGTGAGTGATGCATACCTGTGTAGACAGTGGTGTAGTCTCAGGTGTGTTTGTGATTGTGTTTGTGTTTTAGTCTAACTACTCAGGTGTTGAAGGTTAGATTGAAACAGGCTTTGTGGGTGTTCATCGCTTGTGCTAGTTGTACAAGTTGTCTATGTTGTAAGAGAAAGTAGAGAAATAGTGTGTGCATTGTATTTCTTTACTTTGCTCTTAGTGGATTTGGTTGGTAAATCGTGTGGTGACAGGTCGTGGTTGTTCCTCCCTCGAGCAAGGAGTTTTTCCCGTAAAAATCATTGTATTTCACCTTCTGCTATTATTTCTGTCGTAAGTTTTGATTGTTGTCCTTTAAAGGACCTGATAAGCTATCAGGCTAGAAGCACGCTAATTCAACAATGTTCCTGTGTAAGTAGCATTTATCTCCATAAACAAAAATGTTATCTTAAAATTAATATTTGTTCATATTTCGACTCAAGTGATGTGTAATAAATACCACTAGGCCAATGATGAAACTAATTATTGTTATCTTCTCGCACTTTACACCTCAATTATCATTATAGATATGAAGATTATGGTGAATGTTGATAATCCATTTCTTTTCCGCTATTTAAATTGATGCTGCTAATCCAAAATCTTAAGTCTACTATTTATCTGAATCTATCCATTTTCACGTTGTGTTGAAACTTTAATTAAGTTCTCAAGTCTATTTTGTTTTAAACATTGCAATCTATCGGTTTCATTGGACCCGAGTTGGCTTTGGTCTTCTTGAATTTTGCCATAACACCCGCGGATGCATCCGTGCTAATAATTATCGCCTGAGCTTCAGCGCTTTTAGCCAGGCTGGTTTTCTGCTTAATATGCAAGGCAACATACAAATCACTATTTATTCTTCCCTAAAATAAAATCTCTAAAGCTATTTATTAACAGTTAGCTTTGCTCTGAAAGTCAATTTACTTAGCTTGTGTTTTCTTTTGGATAGGATATTTTGTTTGGAATTTATCAGTTCCATTATGAAGCTAGCTATGGTTCAAAGGAGTCCAATGATTGTGCTGCTATTATTGGTATGACTTAACTACATCCTATTGCGGTACTTGCAACTGTCACTCCATAAATTTCATAACTTTGGAATTTTACTTCGTGAACTACTGGTAAGATTTCAATATTGTTCTAAAAAATAAGTCTCAAGTAAATGCTTCCCTCCCAACGCACAGCAGATGTAAAAAATTAAAATAAAATTTATAGCACCGAATAGGACTTTCTACCATTTTCAGTAAATGTTCTGTTCCTTTTCGATAGCAAACTTGACTTTAGAATTAGGATCATTGAAGGACACACAATTCTGATAGGTTACTACAATTTCAACTCTTTCATTTCATCGGCTTCTCCATCTCTCTTATGAATTGATTCTTCTTACCTCTAATCTGATAGCAACAAGAATATGTCACGGAAACTGGCTTAACATGAGAATTTAATTGAATCAAAAAGAGAAATTATGCTAGATTAATTGACAGTCTTCTGACTGTCGACTTGTATATATATTTCTCATATTCTCCTTTTCCGATTCATGTTTCTCAATTGCGGGGAGTATATTGATTTTTGTTACTGAAAAGGAAGTTCCTTTTAGGTTCTCAGGATGATGATAATGTCTTATCTTTCTCACATTTTTCGTTGTCTTCTTTTGTTTTCCGTTATGACTTTTTGAAAGAAGATTGTGTTAGAACTATATAATTTTTGTCTCTTTGAAAATTGTTGTTGCAAAATTTGTTCATTTCTTTATTCTCATCTATCTCATTTTGTTGTGAAGAAAACTTTATGGTAGAGTAATTGCTAAAAGCTTTGAGAAGATCCATTGTAGCGAAAGGCAGAATGAGAATTGCGCCTCTGTGTTCATGGCTGGTGAGAAAGTCAAAACCATGAATATTGTTAAAGTTGGATTATGCCTTTATCATAACACGTCATTCTTTTAACTATTTTATTCTGAAAAGTGACTTGTACTACAGATTTGAATGGAAGTTTAGTACTCCTTTTAAGTGCGATATGCTCTCATCTTTAGTGAATGTCCTTGAACAGTTTAGCAATTGACGCTTTTCATTCTAAGCAGACATTTCAAGTTTGAATTCATTTTTCTTATTACTCTAAACTCACCAGCTATCTATATTTGCATACAACTTAATTTATTTACTTTTCAAATATAAATATAGCTTTGACATTTCTTTCGGCTTAAGTCTAATTAATTTTATCCGTAATAATATTGACTTGAATCGCCCCTAATAATGTAAAATGCTCATTCATGAATTTGACTATCCTTGGGAAAAAATTCTCATCTTCTGGAGGCCAAGTCTTTCCTGGCTGGTGCTACTTATAAAGCAATGGAGTTGGTTGGCACGACAAGAAAAGTTGAAAGCTTGACAATAAGTTTTCTTTTTTAATATTGTTGATGGGAGTAACCTGGTTGGATCTTTGTTCTAATAGAGGGAAGAAAGACACATGGTTGTTGAAGCTGAATGGTGTGATAAAACGATCTATGACTATCTTGAGGTAAGTGGGGAAGCTGGGGACTCCCCTGTGAGCTAACTGTAATCTGATACATGCTGCCAAAAAGACCTTATAATTTTATATTCTGGGGTGACTGACTATGGATTTTTATTTTCTACTGTCACCTTTGTGCCCTATGAATTGAGTGATGAAGGAGCCAGGTATTTAACACACAGACCATTGTCACCAATTGTCTCGTCTCAAATTGAATTGCTAATTCCTTTGTTGGTATGCATATATTTTTTTTGTTGTTACTCCATATGTGAAGGTATCAGAAATTACTTTTCCATAAGTGATTGTATTTTAAAAGGTATATGAGATCAAATTTTGTTAAAATTATAAAGTGTAACTTTTGGAAAATTATAGAATAGTGTAGAATATTATAGATAAAAGTTAAGAGATATTTTGTAAGAAAAGTGTGGAGTTTCTAGAAGACTCTAGGCTAGTCTTGATATATAAATATCTTAGATATTT
>JAABOM020000084.1:17692118-17707419 GCA_011800125.2 Solanum clarkiae | reverse complement strand
TAATCACATGTTTAACCAAATCCAGAAAGCAGCATGATTTAGACAACTAATACTGTTTAAGAATATGCCTGGTTATATATTCATGAGATTGTGAGGTTGCACAGGGTTCCCTTGTCTATCATCTTGAACAGAGGAGCTCAATTCTCCTCTCAAATTTGGAGATCCTTCCAAAAGGGATTGGGTACTAGGGTAAATTTAAGTACAACCTTCCACCCTCAGATCGATGGTCAGGCTGGACGAACCATTCAAACTTTGGAGGATATGTTAAGGGCTTGCGTCTTCGACTTCAAGGGGAATTGGGACGACTACTTTCCATTGATCAAATTTGCGTATAACAATAGTTATCATGCAAGTATTCAAATGGCCCCCTATGAAGCCTTGTGTGGGTGAAGATATAGATCACCGATTGAGTGGTTTGAGGTTCGAGAAGATGAGTTGATTGGACCGGACCTCATCCACCATTCTATGGGGAAGGTGAAGGTTATTAGGGAGAGGTTGAGGACTGTGCAGAGTCGTTAAATGTCTTACACTGATGTGAGGAGAAGAGACTTAGAATTTGAGGTGGATGATTGGGTGTACTTGAAGGTGTCACATATAAAGGGAGTCATGAGGTTTGGGAAGAAAGAAAAGCTAAGTCCTCGCTATATTGGTCCCTATCAAATTTTGATGAGGATTGAGAAGGTTGCCTATGAGTTTGAATTGCATTCTGAGTTACATGGGATTCATCCGGTATTCCACGTGTTGATGTTGAAGAAGTGTTTAGGAGATCGTACTTTAGCAATCCTTATTGAGAGTACTGGATTAAGGGATAGTATGTCCTATGAGGAGATTCGAGTCCAAATCTTGGATCGTCAAGCTCGTATGCTGAGGAACAAAGAGATCATTTCCATCAAGGTCCTATGGAGGAACCAATTTGTGGAGAAACCTATGTGGGAAGCTGAGGAAGCTATGAGAATCAAATACCTGCACCTATTCGTGCCAAATGGCGATGATGTCGAAGGTAAAATTCCTGTCCTTAACTTAATTGAAATTCTATTCTTGAGTTGGTGTGCTTATGCTATTCTTGAGTCTGAGTAGAGTTTATAGAGGTTGAGGAATAGTTGAGGGTCTGAGATTTTCGAGTAAGTATTGAGATGAGTTTTGAGTCTACTTGTGCCTTAGTTCCACCTCTACTTAGCATTCAAGGATGAACAATCCCAAGGAGGAGATAATGTAACACCCCACGAAATTATCAAAATACCCCTAGAACAGAATCGTGTGCATAATGTGTCTTCCCAAGGCCAAATGAAAAATTCGAGACTGGATTTGCGATAAGCACGAAAAATAGAGTGGAAAAATGGTCTCGAACCAATTTAGAGTGACTGAGTCAAAAAATAAGTGTTGATGCGTGCCCCAGGCGCGTCACGTCAGGGACGCTTACTTACACTTTCTTTTTCAATTTTTCAACGTAAACTGGAAAGAATGTAATTTTGCGAAAATATGCATGTCCATGCCCCAGGCGCGACACAGACATGGTGTTACGGAGGGAAATTTTATTCTTTTAATTCGGGAAGGGCACTTTGGTCATTTCCCAACCTATCCGAAGTCCCAAAAATATGTTTAAGGGTCGTTTTCATTAGGTGAAGGGTTCAAAACCCACTTTTCTTAGTTTCTAAGCGAGGATTCCTGAGAGAGGAAGAAGATAAAGCTTGGGGATTTAAAGATTTGGGGTCAAATTCCTTGAAGAAGATTAAGTTGTACTTCATCCCAGGTATGTAAGGTTAATATAAAACATGAAATTGTTCTTCCATATGCCCCCTTGATTGAAGTAAGTTGATAGTTGAATGTAATGTGTTCTATATTTGAAATTCTTGAGTATTCTAATGAAAATTATACTATCTTATGTATTTTTTAAGTTGATGATCATCACGAACTTGAATTATTTGCATGAATGGTTTATTTAAATTATTATATAAATCCTACATGATTTCTTTGTTGAAGACTACAAGAATGAACTTAGGGGTTGATGTCTAGAGCCTTGATCATATTAATGTGCTTGTTGTTGTGGTTCTGGTCCTGAGTTGAGTGTGTTGATGATGATGTTGATGAGATTGATGTCTTTAGAGTCTAAAAATAGTTGAACTTAATCTTAAAAGAATGTTCATAATCCATAAAGTTGATAGTTGACAAGATGAGTTGATGTTCTTTGTCAAAAAGAGACTAAACGATGAGTAACATTGATGTTTGATGTCTTATGAACATGTTGAGTCTGGGAGAGTATTGAGCACCGAAATGAGAAAGAGTGAGTCTCACTTGCAAGCATTAACTACGTGGCCAGTGTAGAAAGGATTGCGCTGTGAAAGCGAATGTTTGCTTAGTCCCAAAAGAGGACTTGATGTTACTATGGATCCACCAATGAGGACGTCCTTTACCTCGGCAAGGTACTGGACGGATGTGGCAACAACATCGCTTCGTTGTATCATCACCAGCTCATAGGTGATGATTTTCGATGAGAGAAACTCCCAAATAGGTTCTACATTGATAGTACTCTGATGTTGTTGTGATGGTATGAGTCTTGATTGATACTGATAAATTATTTTCCATTCCATATCTTGAGTTTAGATGAGTTTCTTAAGAGTTGATGCTATTCCGTGTTAGTTCTGCTTATACTTGATATTCAACTATTTTACATACCGAACATTCCATGTACTGACGCCACTCGCCGCTGCATCGTTTCATAATGCTGATACGGAAGATAGAGGGCTTCAGCAGATGCGTCATTGAGGTTCAGCATTCTAGTTCCAAACATTGGTGAGTCCTACCCCGCATTCGGAGGATACCAGTTATTATATTTTCCATGATTTAAGTTATTTCATATGAGTTTGTGGTAGTCATAGTCTGTTATCATAGCTTCTTAAACTATAGAATGTAGAGGCTTCATAGATATGGAGATGATGGATTAAGGTTGGGGTCTTTCCCCTTTCTAGATTGAGTTTTCATAATTCTATTGTATGTTAAGGATGTTGATGGCTAGTCTTATGGCCTACGACTCTTACTCTTGATGTAGACGTGAGGAGGTAGAGTTATCCACTATTTTTATTTGGTATCTTTGATGTCTTCTCCGCTGAATTATTGATTGAATGACTATGATGACGCCATGTGGTTCGCTTCGGGACTAGCAATAGTCTCCGAGTGCTAGTTACGTCTAGGGTATCCTCGCGGGGTGTGACATCCAACCTCTCGCACCTCCTAACAGTAGCATCGGTACGTTTTCTCTGCATGTATCCAAACCATCGCAGTCTCGCTTCCCTCATCTTGTCAGCCACATAGGGGCCACCTCCAGCTTCTTCCGAATGGTTTCATTCCTAATCTTATCACTCCTGCTATGTTCACATATCCATCTCAACATCCTTATCTCCGCGATCTATATCTTCTGAACATGTGAGTTTTTTATTGTCCAACAACTCCACCCCATACAACAGAGACGACCTAGCTATCCCTCGAAACTTTGTCATAGGTCTAGCTTCTCAAGATCAATGAACACCATATAAAGGTCCTTCCTTTTTTCCCTATACTTCTCCACTAATCTCCGAACAAGATGAATTGCTTTAATAGTCGACCGTCTCGGTATGGATCCAAACTGATTCTCTGAAATAGACACTCCTTTTTTCACCCTCATCTCCAAATTGACTTAATTTTTGAAACTTTTTTCAATGTTCAAATAGTTGAATTGTTCAAAGTTCGAGATGAATGTTTTAAAAAAAATTCGTATTGGTTCTTTTATTTTGTTGAAGTATTATATATTCTAACAAATAAATTATGTTACATATTTATAACTTCACCAAGGATAATAGTGAAAAGTAGAACTTAAATTTTATCTTTTAAATATTATTTTCAAAATAATATATATATATTCTCACAAATTAAATTAAATTGAGATGAATAAAATATTAGAATAAATATAATTATTCGAATAGTACTTATCAATCTACAGGTTCACAAATTTCTGGCCCTAAATTGCCGCACGTGAAAGGACCTTTCCCGTGTGACTTTATCTTCTCTTCTCATCCATGAGAATTAGTTAAACCCATCAATCTTTCACTTCTCTGCAAAATCGGATAATGGCGGTCGCAGAAGCAGCCACCAAAATCGATTCGCGTTTGATTTTCACGTAAGGAACCCTAAAGCGCGGATTCCCTAATCATCGCCTGATGGAAAATTTGATCAGCGGCGGCGACGTCGTCTTCGTCGGCGAGTACACGACGGTGGAAACCTTCCCACTCGCCTGCGGGCCCTACGGGATCCCATACCTGATTAACATCCGCGGATCGGGTCATCGGGTCCGGGGCGAGCTCTACAAAGTGAATAGCAGTGGACTAGGACAGCTGGATGATTTGGAGGGGATCGAGAGAGGACACTACGAGAGGCTGCCGGTGACCGTCGCCGGTGAAGACGGTGAGACGGTGGCGGCGGAGGTGTACTTCGCGCATAGGAGCTTTGGGGAAGGGATGTGGAAGAGGTGTGGAGAAGTAGGGATTGAAGAGTTCACTATGGAATTAGCGAATAAATATGAGAGGAAAGAAGAGAGGCCTCAGGATCATGATTTTCTTCAAGATATCAGAAATTTTGTCTCCAATGGCGATTGAGATTATAATCTTCTCCAATCTTCCGTTTCCGTTTGTAAAGAAGAAAAATTAGAGCATAAGTATATCATTCTTAATATTGCAATTTCTTTTTTAAAAGAAACAGAAAAAGTTATTGCTGCTATTCCCTTAAATAATTATTCTTTCTTATCTTATTATTGAATTTTAGTATTTCTTAATTTCATTTGTATCAGTTATCTTTTTTTTTTTTTGTGCTGCTTTTCTTTTTCTGCATAACTTTTTCACTAATCTATTTGCTTTACATATTTATTCATTTATTTTATATATTTTGGCAAGATATAAATAAGTTTATACATATCACACTCTCCCTGATCGATCTTGCTGGATCACATTGCCAATGGTTGTTGTAATTATTGTTAGAAATAACTTTTATAACTTTAAAGTATCTACAACTTACAATTTTATATTGGCAAAAGGAAAATTTTATGAATTTTGAATTCTTACTTTTAAAAACTGTTGAATTGTAAATTAATATAAATACATATTTTAAATTAAAGTTCTAGAATTCAAATAAATATGTAGCCGAAAGACCTAAAAGTTCACACACAATCTAATATCTAGTTGTTCTATTCCAACTATTTTGCCTTCTTTTAAGCAAAAAGATTAGGCACAGTTGTAAATTCTAGTCGTCTTTAATCTCTTAAATTAATAAAACCTTTAGAATTTTTATTGAGTTAATTGGAATAAATTTTATCAATAAAAATTTTATTTTAAGGATGTGTTTGGTAGAAACAAAAATATTTTTTAGAAAATATTTTAATATTTTCTCATATTTAGTTAGCTTAAATATATGAAAAATAATTTCACATGAACTTCTTTTCCTCGAACCTAAAGAAAATGATTTCTCAATATAAAGTAAGAAAAAAAAATATTTTTAAGGACTCTCCATCTCTTCACCTCATCATTTCTATCACCACTGCTTATTCCACTCGGACCTCAATATTGACCCAAGATCCAATTTCCTACCTTAACCTAGAATTAGGGCCAAAATCTAACTCGACCCCCAGGTTAACTGGAGACTGGACCTCGATCGTACCTCAACTCACAATTTGAGATCATACCTCAATCATAACCTTGAGATTGAACCCCGACTAAGATCTTAATCTTGGACTCCTACACAAATCTAAACTTACAATTAGGATTCAACTCCCAACCTCGATCAAAGACTTAATTAACTCCAATCTAAACTCAATTCAATTCCAAGACTAGACCTTAGCCCTAAAACCAAACCCTTAACTATGACTCTGACCTTGACTTCCCACCTCGATCTCGATTCTTACCTGATACATGGACCTGAAACCTAACTCTCAATTCCTATTTCAATATTGATTCCAAACTTGACCATAAGACACAATCCTCTCCAAGAACCCTAACTCAAGATCTCATCCGATCTTGACTCTGAATCTGAATCGGGACCAGGCCTAGACTTTTAGGTCCAAAGCCTGACCCCATGCCTAAGAGACTGAGACCTATCTTGACACTGATCTTGACCATATTCCAAGCCCTGGCCTCTATCCTGACTTCGGATCAGGCATCAACCTAGTTGGAATCAGGCCCGACTTATTAGTACCTGACTCTTGACTTGATCCTAACCATTAACTTTGACCCAAGGCCCCAATTTTTGACCTAGGGGTGGGAGCATGCGACTGAGGGGTAAGTGGAGCTAGGAAGGTCCCGGGGGGTGGGGGTTAATAGTATGAGGGGGTGGGTTCGAAATACATTGGTGTGTCTTAAATTATTACAAAAAATATTTTACCTAAAATTTTTAAGGAAAAATATTTTCGCCTATTCACAAATGTAAGTTCATATATGAATATTCATTTTTCATGTTTTTATCAGTTAAAAATAGACCAAACTCATATTTACCTAATTGAAATATAAATGATTTAACTTGCTACATAATAATTTTATATATAAATATAGGCTGAAATTGCAAGTCTAGTTCAGAGAGTCGTTTAAATTGAGAATTGACCGAAAGATAGATTGTCAAAAACATACTTCATCTGTTCAATAATACTCATCTACTATTAATTTTGCACAATTCTTAAGAAATTATTAATAGAAGGATAATTTTATTATATCACCTTTTGAATATAATATAATGTCTTGGAAAACAAAATAAAATATGAATTAAGTGTATAATTATTAGATAAATATTGTTTAATACAATGGATAAGTAAAAATGGGACATGGGGAGTATAAGACACGTA
This sequence comes from Solanum clarkiae, assembly GCA_011800125.2. Lineage (NCBI taxonomy): Eukaryota > Viridiplantae > Streptophyta > Magnoliopsida > Solanales > Solanaceae > Solanum > Solanum clarkiae. The sequence continues at coordinate 17,700,566 of JAABOM020000084.1, read as the reverse complement.
GTAAAAGGGAATACACTCTGGCTATTTGTAAATAGGCTGGCCGCCATTTATAAAAATGCTTATAGGTCAATAGATGATATGAATTTTATATTAGTGCCCATTGATATGAGTAAATGATCATAATTTCTTTGTGTGCGTCTTAAAATAACTAGTCAAAGTTGTAGCAGGTTGTGCTCTGCTCTCCCGGTACTTCAAGTTTCTGGGGCCTTTTATTATGCTTAATCTGATGGATTTATGGTAAGTAGTTTCCCTCTTTGTCATCATTTATTAGGATGAGAGTATTGTTTATGTTGCAAAAAGCGACTGAAATTCATGGAAGATTCACCTCCTTCCCCTGAAAAGAAACTAACAAATTCACCTCCTCCCCCCAATGGAAGATACACCTTCGCCAAGAGAGAAAAAACTCCCTCTCAATATAGTGTAACAGCTGCGAGAGGCACTGTAAAGTTTGCCTTTAATTTGCGGTTAAACAACTATTCTTTGAAGTTAATACAAGTTTGAGAGAAAGACGTGTGCCCTCTTTCAAGTTGGTTCCTAACACATTCTTACTTTGTGATTTTAACTTATTAGGTGAAGGCTTATCCCACCCTTACCCGCACTAACCCACCCTATTAGGGTTTCAAGGACTATATCCAACAACACAGTAAAAAGTTGTGTCATCATATTTTTGTTGCATTCTTCATTATGTGAGGTAGTGAGTAATGGGCAAGACTGGTACACTAAAGCTTTCGCTATGCGCAGGGTCCGAGGAAGGGCCCGACCACAAGAGTCTATTGTATGTAATCTTACCCTGTATTTTTGCCAGAGGCTATTTCTAAGGTTTGAATCATCTAATCACATAACACCAACTTTACCAATTACTCTAAAGCTCCTCTTACAGTAAACAATGTGGTACTTATAATTACCTTTTTCCTGAAAGGGCGACTTTCCCGCCCTACGACCCTCTAATTCTTCTGTTTTCCAGGTACTCTTTGGCATGCCACTGCAAGCATACATATTAACACGGCCAATATATTACCAAAAACTGAAACACATGGTGAGACCATTAGCTACTAGCTTGTTCTGTTGCTTCAAGAACTTATGATCACTCTCTTAGAATGTGATACATAAAAATTATCTTGTCACATGTTTGTTTCCTAAGATTGATTGATGCATTGACAAGTTGTAATTGAGATTTATTCATTAGTTTATTTTGTATGATAATTTGTAAACTAATTTGTAGTTGCATTAGAAATAGAATATCATTTTTTTGTCAAGTCAAAAATACTTTACTTCCAAACTCCTCTCTCTTTTTATCTGGAAACTTATTGTTCCTTAGGTCTCATGAAACCTTTGGTATCCTGAAATTTGTTTTTGTTACTTGTAAAGCCAAACAGAAAATATTACTTACTCGTCTCTCTTTCACACATTAATAGGCCTGGATGATGGTAATCTGTAGGATATCGTAGAAGTTGAGTTATTGATGACAGTAGCATCTGTTTATCTGTTTCCTAAGACTAAAAACATCTTTGCATAAATGAGGAATATGGACCTGGGAGTAAAGCTTTCCTAAAAATTGGAAACCTAAATGTGATGTACCCTCCATTTTGTGTGTAGCATGTATGGTCCCCTATAATTTTCTTAGAGTACTTGTTGTATAGTTCTCTTGATGGTTTAATGATTTTTTTAATATGTGAAACAGTTATTCGAAAGGGGACAAGGGTAGAGAGTCGGGCATATTATTTTTGAGTTTCGAAGGTTGCGCTTGGAAGAGGCAGGTTTGGGATTCTAGTTCTTTGCGTTATTTGGTTCTAAACTAAATAATTTGCACATGTTTGATGATTTCTTAAGATGGATACAAGGGTTAGATTAAAACAACCGGGTTTGGATAAACTCACAAGCTCGCTCCTCCTCGGTTTGTCCTAAGGGTTGGCCCAAGATAGATTTCTAAATTATTATATCATATATCATATCATACTAGACCCCACTTGTGGTAAGGTCTGTAAAATGGTAAGGTCTGCATACATTTTATCCTCCCTACTTGTCGGATTTTCACTCGGTATGTTATTGCCGTTGTTTGTTATATATATCATATCATATTAGCAAAAAGTAGGAAGCAAAAACGTTAAAGGTTGAATGATTAAAATAGCCTTAAAATGCATTGTTTCTTTAACATTAATGTCACAATTTCATTAGTATTTGAAAATTAAAAACAACAATAGTAGTAGTAGTACTCTATTAGATATGCATACAATGTTCACCATATATCCTGAATCTCTTTGAACTTGTGTTAATGTTTTATATGCCCAACCAAATTTCAATGAATGCAAATAAATGTCTTCTATTAACTTGAAAAGAAAAGAGCAACTCACATAAATGACTACAATTATAGGGTTATTGAAGTTCAACAATTATAAATATATTATTTACTAAAAATGACTACAATTTATGCCTATATCTTGTATTTTTGTATAAATATGATTCTATTTATTTATAATATAATAATATAATTAATTAAATAAGGTATTTTCTGTTACTATAACAGAAAATCCTTTAATTATGTCCCTTAAAAATTCTCAACTTTCTATTATCAAATTAACAACTAATATTTACTTATTAAAGGCATATCCATTTGGATTCCAATCATATTAATAAAAATTTTGGAATATATCATACTCCTTGATGAAAAATCAGGGTACTTATTTTATATTATATTCCGTTGTTAATTTTTGTAATGACCCAAGAGGTTGATTAGAGAATACAAGTATATTTGAATACACTTGGATACTCACGTTGTGTTATATTTTATTTTTCTTATTTTTTGACTTGTTCAATATATCAATTTGTTGTTCAACGATAGGGGTGTATGTATATGTATGTGTGTGTATATACATAATAATAATAATAATAATAATAATAATAATAATAATAATAATAAATGTATTTAAATTGTCGTGTTTATATGTCATTGATATACTTTACCTTCTTTGATATATTAATACATTAAGTTCTACAATGATTTGTATTCATTCGAAATCAAAGCATTCATATGGTAGTAGTACATTTTTCTCATACTATAAATACAAGTTCTATGAATATACATACAATGGATATAAATATTGTTGTAGTGAATACACTATTATTACCATATGAAATACATATATTTATTGTTTTGTTAAACTGTATTAACATATCAAAATATCAATACAATCGCTAATCAACAATTTAAAACTTGGGTTGGTATATGAATACAAGTGAATCATATGATATGAATAAGATTGACATAACGCATTAAAGATTACAAGTATATAACTGTATAAAAATATCGAAAATAAGTGAATAGTTTTTTTTAGTGAATACAAATTAAATTATTAGATGAGGATATAATTCTTCTTTTTTTAGTTCATCTTACTAGACGTTATTTTCATTGCTACTGAAATTGAATGATATGAATAGAAAAGAAAAATAGAATTTAATTAAAAAATACAAACTCAACGTAAATCAAAGTTATTTGATTTTAACAAATTTGCACTTGAGAAGATTTCACATATAAAGTAGTGATTTCGGAAAAGAAAACGAAAGTAAAGATTTATTTTGATTTGAAAAGCAATAAAGAGAGGAAAAGGAATGAGAAGTGAGAGAGTATCATTGATTATTATTGAACAGTTACTTAATACGTGCCTTATAATATGACTACTGCCTATAAAATAACCTTCTGCTATAAAAGTGATAGTATAGCTATAAATACCAATAATTTTAAACTATAGCTAATTATCATAATATATAGTATATGTTGGTTGTATTGTGTAGTTATTCCAAAAATAAAAGAAGCCACAACCCAACCCAAAATCTAGCTCACGAAGGGTGGATTTCTTAAGTCTATATAAGCAAAACCACTATGCCATTCCCCAATCAATGTGGGACTTGAACCCACTCTAACACTCTCATTCCTGCCCAAGCCCAACTGGAGCATGAACATGGAGTCCAAATAATGGTGATAAACCTTGCTCTAGGATTGAGTTAGGTCCAAGATCCATTATTTTATAATGTAACTAAGGTTCAAATATCATAAATTCAAACTAATGCAAGAATGGTGGGGTGTTTTCCCTGAATTCCTACCCTAATTGACTTTTTTTTTTGGTAGGAAAATACAAATTTTCTATATTTGACTAATCCTTTCTCAATGAAAAATCTCACATCAGTGGTTTATGAGATGGGTGGTTTCCTTATATATTCTTGGACAATCCTTCCCTCATGAGCTTACTTTTGGGGTTTAAATTAGGTCCATTTCTTTACACTTCTGATCGTCATCAAAAATTCGCAATGAATACCAAACATCTCTATTCATAGAAAGATATCAAACATCTATATTCATTAGATGGAAAAAAATCTTTATCCATACTGATGAACTTCCTAAAACTATGTTAGAATTTATTATCATTAACTGTTTATCGTTCCTGAGCTACAAAAACAGTCATTGGATAGAATTTGTTATCGTTAGCTGTTTATGGTTCCTGAGCTGTAGATAGAGATGAATCTAATTCTTATTGTATTATCTTCATTACATGTTCCCTTAATATTCTTATTGTATTATCTTCATTATATGATTCTTTAAATTTATAAAAGTTGAATTTAAAACTAATAGAATCATAATATGTACTTCTATGCGAGCTAATTAGCTATGTTTGGGTTGTTAGAATAAGAATGATGATACAAGGAATTCTAAATAAGAACTTGTTTGGCTTAGAGGCTCGTAATACATTTCTTGAAGATAGTTGGAGTCTCTCCCACGAGTAATCGGAAGAATAAATGACAACTCTATGTTTGGGATTCAACTAATCCACAAAACAAGTAGCATTCAAGAATGTTGTTCTTCTATTCTTGAATCAGTGATTTTACCTTTTGATTAATGTCTCTCAAGTATCTTTCAAGGGAAAGTGTTTTAATACTTTTTGAAGTGATGTCTTTTCAATGAAAACAACACAATTTATAGGACAAAAGTTTTTAACGTAAAAGAGTTTCATTAAGAAAATGTTATTAATAAGTTCATGAATGTTACAAATAATATTCATCTTCAAGAACCTAAAACATAAAACTAAATGAAAAGTAAGCTTTCAAAAATATTTATTTCTTTTGAAATTTAAAAACTTTTATCAAATGAATTGTTTCAAAATTAATTGAAACACTCTCTTACAATCCCCTACTTATTTCAAGAAATTTTATTTTTTGAAAAAATTAAAAAATATTTTGAGACATTAATCTAGCAACATACAACAATAATTGTGTCTTTTGAACTTGAACATTAGCTAGTGAAGACCTTCTAAATCATTGAATACTTAGTGAACAAATCTTGAACTAAGTGGTTCATTGAATGAAGTAAAAAAATACTCCACATGCACATGTTACTATGATCTAGTGAAAATCGAAATCCTTTAACACGTTACGACCATGTGTCCTGAATCCTTCTAGCTAAGTTCTTTAAGATTTCCCAGTTAAAAATCTTATTGAAGTGGCCTCCACTTCACACTTAGTGCGGTGAATTCATCAAGAGTAACTTTGCATACTCCGACCAAATAGTCTATAAATTTCGTTAAGAGAAATTAATCTCATCCTCCTTTATAGCAAAGTATCAATAAATCTATCAAGAGTATTCCTACATACTCCAACCAAAATCGATTTGTAGACTTATTAAGAGAATATAATCTCAATCATGCACGTCTACTTATTTTTTCTTTGAAGGGATGAGAATTTTAATTGATGTGTTTCACAGTTGTAACTTTACTTGTTTTTCCCTTTGAACCCAAGATTACATCATTAGGTAAGGTTACTGTAAAGTACAACTAATTTATAACAGACTTTATTCCCATCCCATTACAAGTTTCCACCACTACCTCTTTACCTAACCCTTTAGATAAAGGATCTACTAAATTACATCTGTACTTCACATGTTGGAGTGATATTATGCCTTCCTCCAATAATCTTCTTACGTGATTGTGTTTGAGATAAACTTGTCTTGATTTTTCATTGTAACAATTACTTGAAGCCCGAAATATAGCGGCTTGATTATCACAATAGATAGTTAAAGGTGGAATTAACTTTCTCCATAATGGAATATCCATTAGTATACTTCACAGTCAATCAGCTTTTTCTCCAGCAGAAGACATAGCTATAAATTCTGACTCCATAGTTGAATGAGTAATACATGTCTGCTTTTTTGATTTCCAGGAGATTGTTACTCCTACCAAAGTAAAAATTCAAGCAGTAATAGATTTAGAGTCATTCAGATCAGAATTCCAAGTAGCATCACTATAGCTTTCAAGAATTGCAGGGAAGGTAGAATAATGTAGTCCAACATTAATTGTTTCCTTCAAATATCTTAAAACACGAATCAAAACATTCCAATGTTCAATTCCAGGATTACTAGTAAACTTGCTCAAAGTTCTTATTATATAAGTAATATTTGGCCTGGTATAATGCATGCAGACATAAGACTCCGAATGATTTGAGAATATGTCAATTGATCAAGAACATCACCAAAATTTTATACTAATTTGATGCTTGGATTAAATGGTGTGGGAGCAGGCTTGTCATTAAAGTCACTAAATCTCTTCAGAACTTTCTCAATATAACTCGACTGAGTAAGAGTGAAACCATTTGCCGATCTTATGATTTTAATGCCCAAAATCATATCATCTTCTCCAAGGTCTTTCATTTCAAGTTAAGAAGTAAGAAATGATTTTGTTTCTTTAACTCTTTCAATATCAGTTCCAAAGATCACCATATCATCTACATAAAGATAAATTATAATACCAAAAATTTCTTGAAATTTACTAAATATGCAGATAACATCTCCATTAATTATGTAGCCATTAGAAATCATAACATTTTTAAATTTCTCATGTCATTGCTTTGGAGCATGTTTTAATCCATAAAGAGATTTAAGAAGCTTACAAACTTTATGTTCTTAACTAGGAATAACAAATCCTTCTGGTTGTTTCATATAAACTTTTTCCTCTAGATCTCCATTCAAAAATGTAGTCTTCACATCCATTTGATGAATTACAAGGCCACGAACTGCTGCTAAAGCAATCAAGAGTTGAATAGAGGTCATCCGAGCAGGTGCAAAAGTATCAAAATAATCGACATCTTTCATTTCAGTAAATCCTTTAGCAACTAAGCGAACTTTGTACTTATCTAAAGTGCCATCTAATTTTATTTTCTTCCTAAAAATCTATTTAGAATCAAATGGTTTACATCCAGGAGGAGGATATGATAAAATTCAGTGATTATTTGACAAGATAGAATGTATTTCATCATTAGCAGCTTCACGCCAGAAAGGAGTATCATGTGAAGACATTGCTTCAGCATAACTTTCAAGTTCTTTTTCAACCAAATAAGTTTGAAAATCAAGTCCAAAGTCTCTTGGTTTAGTTGATCTCGCATTACGTCTTAGTTGACTTTCTTCCAATGGCTTAACCATTTTCCTTTTAAGAGAAGATATAGATGAACTTTCATCTTGATCTATAGATTCATTCTTCTTAGGAAATATATGCTCAAAAAGTTAGCATGCAATAATTGTGTGAGGGCTTGGAGTCTCAAGATTTAAGAATCTATAAGCCTTACTGGTTTGTGAATAACCAATAAACACATAATATATTCCTCTATAGCTAATCTTAGTAGTATGCTGATCTGGTAATCTAACATAGCTAAGCAACCCCATACTTTAAAGTAATTTATATTTGGCTTTCGATTCTTGCAAAGTTCATAAGGAGAAGCATTGTGTTTCTTAGAAGAAATTCGATTCAAAATATGACATGCTGACAATAAGGCTTCGGTCCATAGATTTCCAGTCATACCAGATCTATAAGCATAGAGTTAACTATTCCTATGAAAGTTCTATTTTTTCTTTCCGCAACACCATTTTATTGTGGTGTATAAGACATGGTCAATTATTTTTCAGTGCCTTCCTTTTCACAAAGATCAATAAAATCTGATTTTAAATACTCTCCACCTCTATTAGATCTAATTGATTTTATCTTCAAACTCAATTTATTTTCAACTTCTGTTTTATATGCTTTAAAAGCCTTAGATACCTCATCTTTTGTTTTCAATAGAAAAACATATGTATACCTTGAGTAATCGTCAATGAAAGTAATAAAATATCTCTTTCCATGATGTGATAAACAATCCATCTCATAAATATCAGTGTGGATTAATTCTAAAAGTGTGGATATCCTTTCAATAGTCTTAAAAGATTTTTTTGTTATTTTGTACTATTACAAGTAAGACACTTAGTATTATGATCCCTTCCACAATCTTTTATTAATCCATTATTCACCATGAGTTGAATTAATCTATAATTTACATGACCAAGATGTTCGTGCCATAAGTCTAGATACTCCACAACATAAGCAAAATATTTTCATTTTCAGTATTAAGTTTGAACAAACCATTTGTAGCATAACTGTA
>JAABOM020000084.1:17653477-17684284 GCA_011800125.2 Solanum clarkiae | reverse complement strand
GTCCACTTAGAAAGTGCTTGATTCAAGGTTGACTCCACAGTGAGTATCTATCTTCTCGATTTTGGTCTAAGATTCATTTAGTCCACTTAGAAAGTGCTTGATTCAAGGTTGACTCCACAGTGAGTATCTATCTTCTCGATTTTGGTCTAAGATTCATCAGTCCACTTAAAAACTGAATTAGTCTTTGTTGTTGCAGATATTCAATATATTCTTTTCCCCATTGCACAATTACAATTAGGTGATGGGTGATGGAGTCATAGTATCAAACTCATCCCACAGTTTTTTCAATATCGTAAATAGACTAAGATAGAATCTGTTTCCTGCTATATTGTTGCGATTTCTTATGTAGCTGAAACATGAGCATTCAAAGCATAAATGATTTCACTAATCAGATCCTTTAATGTTTTATTGATTGTCTAAGATAAAACTATTGCCTTGCAGGTTTCCCAATGTTCATGCAATTTCTTCCAATAATTTTTCTTTTTGAAGTCTATATAACAAAACCTAATTTCTTTTGCTGCTTCTAGAGCTATCTTCATTGATGTTTCACACATTTCATAATTCTCTGATCGTGTAGATATTACATCATCTCTTTTGTCATTATCATTGCTTTGAAAAAGGTTTTTCATCTTTACGTTTGATTAATTCTTCTCTGATTCCATGTGAATTTACCTGTTGTAACATAAAACATCACAAGAACAAAAAAAAAACTTATTTTATTGTTTCAAATTCTAATCGATTTGTACTGAAATTAGATTAAAGCACACATCTATAATTCTTTATTGACAGCTATATTATCTAACTAGCTTAATCAGTTAAGCATACTCTTTGTAAACTGTCTTTCAACCATAGTTTTAATTAATTTTGTAACCATTATTTGCTTGCATATTTTCTAGTGATTTTGTAGATGAAACGTCAATAGCTGAATGAATTTTTTGTTGAGAAAAAAACTTTTAAGATAATTAATATAGAGCAATAGTTAATTTAGTGATATTTATTTGTAAGGTTTGCTTGCCAAATAATGGGTATTTCATAGGTGTGTGTGAAATTAAGAACAAATTCGACTTAAAACTTAAAAGAAGTTGAAAGTTCAAAATATTTGTCAGAAATAGTAACTTCACGTACTCTCGTCGTCCCAACATAAGTATCACATTAATAAAATGTCACGCCCTAAGTTCACACCCTGGACGTGGCCAAGGTCTCACCAATAGCTAAATTTATAGTTGGTCCTCAACGGAGCATCTGTTGAGGAACTCTGTCACCTGCGTTTACATCATAAAATGATGTAGGTCCAAAGGACGTCAGTACGTGAAATGTACGGTATATAAAATAATCAAAATCGAGAATTTAGGATAAGACACTATACTCAAAGTAACTAAAACATGTCTTAGAATAGGATAACGTAAGAAATAAATAAAGTGCATGTTGAAAGTAAAAACATATGCTAAAACTCTGTATGTAGAAACTAGTTTACTTTCACTTGGGGAGTTTCTCTAACCGACAACCATCACTATGAACTTCGTGATGATACAACGTCTTTCCCACACTGCCAGAATCGTTCTATACTTTGCCAGAGTAAGGAACGAAAACTAGAGGAATAGATCTATCCAAAATTTGGGCCATTTCAGTGGCAATGAGGAGTTGTGCTTTTGGTACAATCCTATCCTACGCCTGCTACAAAGTTTATGAGTTCAAGTTATTATTACCCTCATTTATATTGGTGCTCAATACCACTCCCAAAATAACTTTTATAATGCTCATAACTTTAAGTGTAAGAGTTCTCAAAATGCCTTTTTAATCTTTTGGGACTTAGCCCAACTTTAACTTTTCTTAAACTTTTCTCAACTTATCTCTTCTCTTTGATTGAATTTGTATCAATACAAAGTGTCTCAAAAACATAATTTTATTACTTAGCTATCTTGTAAATACAGAAGCTTTAAGTACTCCTTAAACTCAACTCAAAACTGTGACATCCTAGTTTTCATGAAATATCTAGGGTTCTTATAATTGCAACCTTAGCCATGGAACCTTGACTTAATATCTTAATATAGTAGTGAAATTAGTAAAAAATATGACTTTTATCAAAAACAAATACATGAACAAGTATTTCAATGAAATTAATTAGTAATGAAAAAAACTTGATCTCAACTCATAAACATGATCTTGGGTAGGGACTGGTAGTTATAGATACTAAAATAATAGTAGGATAACTTTTGGAAGGCTTTACATACCTGGAAATTAGTTTCTTGAATAATTTGAAGAAGGTTCTTGAAAGTCTTAGCTTTGCCCTTTTGAAACTATGCTTTGAGTTTAGACAGTGTTTGAACTTTAATGATATGAAGAATCATGTTTAGGAGTTTAATTAGGTAAAAATTGACAAGTTTAGGCTAAAAGGATGAGAAACGATGAGAATACCCCTATTTAAAATCGTTGATCGGGTCATCTACGAGTCCATCTACGGCTCAAAGAAGTTTTAACAGCTTGTAGGGACCCTCCCGTAAACTTTTGGCAAATTTTTGGGTCTCTGTATCACTTTCACGAGCCCAATCTATGGCTCGTAGAGGTTTCTATGACCCCTAGATTGCTCCATAGAGTATGGAACCAAAAATGTAGAGTTTCAGGACTTTTTCCACAAGTTAGCAGACATGTTGTACTATTATCTATGGCCCCTAATAAGTTTCGTAGATGCACTCTGCATCTGACAATCTCCAGTAAAACGACCATAATTTTTGACTCCAAACTCTAAATGAGGTGAAATCAGTTGCGTTGGAAAGCTAATTCAAAGAACTTTAATTTGGTAGCTCATGGGATATCTAATTCTTTGTAATCTAAGAGTTATAATCATTGACCCTTCCATAATCTAACACTAGAAACTCAATTTACAGGAAAGTTTTGAACTCGACTAAGTACTAGAGATCTCTTATGACCTTAATACACTTCCCACATATAAAAGCGAGGCTTCAAACATAGGTACAAAGGATAAAGTTATAGGTGTCACAATATCTCCCCTTAGGGATCATTCGTCCTCGAATGAAGGTGAAACTAGGGAATGTTAGCATGTTTGCAACTCATGGACTTGTTTATCAACAGGAAGCTATCCAGATATCTTATTACTCATATTTAGGGATTATCTTAACTCAATGGTGGAGTAAGGAATATTACCTCATGCTCATCATTTGAAGGCACGAATAGGTGAGAATATCTAGCTTTCATATCTATCTCCCCTTCCCAAGTGGCTTTCTCGACGAACTAGTTCCTCCATAATACTTTAACATAAGCAATTTCCTTAGTCCTCAATTTACGAACTTACCGATCTAGTATATGATCTGGGATCTCTTTATATGACAAGTGTATTTGACTCCAATACTCTCTAAAATTGCGGGGTCTCCTAAACACTTCTTAAGCATAAGAATGTGAAATATTGGATGAATAACAGTTGACTCTGGTGGCAATTCTAATTCGTATGCCACATTACCAATCTTCCTAATAACCTGGTATAGGCCAATATATCAAGGACAGAGTTTTTTCTTTTTCCCGAATCTCATAACTTCCTTTATCGGTGAAACTTTAGGTACACTCAATCACCTACCTCAAATTTCAAATCTCTCCTTCTAACATCAGTATAAGACTTCTGTTGATTTTTGGCAGTCTTTAGTCTCTTTTGAATAACTTTCACCTTTTTCATAGCCTGGTGGACTAAATCAGGTCCTACCAGTCCTGCCTCACCAACTTCAAACCACCCAATAGGTGACCTACACCTCCTCCCATAAAAGGCCTCATATAGTGCCATTTGTATGCTAGCTTAGAAACTGTTGTTATAGGAAAATTCAATCAAGGGTAAGTGATCATCCCAATTACCTTTAAAGTCTATAACACATGCCCTCAACATATGCTCAAGAGTCTGTATGGGACGCTCCGCTTGCCGGTCCGTCTGGGGATGGAAGGTTGTACTAAAATTCACCTTCGTACCAAGCCCTTTCTAGAAAGACTTCCAAAATTGTGTTGTGAACTGGCTCCTCTGTCTAAAATAATGGATATGGGAATCCCATGCAATCTAATGATCTCCTTAATGTAAAGTCTGGCACAGTCCTCAGTTGTATCAGTCATATTAACAGGTAGAAAGTGAGCTGACTTGGTCATTCTGTCTACTATACCCATATCGAATCATGTTGTGTATGAGATCGGGATAATCCTGTTATGAAATCCATGTTAATCATCTCCCACTTTCACTTTAGGATTTCAACATTCTGGGCCACACCACAAGGTCATTCGTGCTCCACCTTAACTTGCTGGCAATTCGAGCATCTGGACACGAATTCTGCAATGTCCTTCTTCATACCACCCTATCAATAAACCTCTCATAAATCTCTATACATTTTCTTGTACTGGGTTAAATTGAGTATCTGGCATTATGAGCCTCAGTTAGAATCCTGTCTCTAAGGCCATCAACACTTGGTACACATAGCCTACCTTGGTATATCAGGACTCCATCTCCCCCTTTTGTAAACACTAATACCTTCTACTTCTGAACATCTTCTTTCAACTAAAGGTGTATAAGATCTTGATCTTATTTTTCTTTTACCTCCACCACTAAGGATGACTCTGCCTCATTTTTTCTAACTGCACCATCTTCGTCAGAATCTTCAATTTGTACTCCTAAATGTGTCAATCTATTCACTTTCTTGGCTAGTTCTTTCTTTCCATCCTCAATGTGTACAGTGTTCTCTATGGTCAACCTACTAAGAGCATCAACAACTATATTAGCTTTACATGGGTGATAGAGGATGTTCATGTCATAGTCCTTCAACAGCTCTAACCATCTCCTCTGCCTCAAGTTTAGCTCCTTCTTCCTGAATACATATTGCAGGCTCTTGTGGTCAGTAAATACATCTATATGCCCATCGTAAAGATAGTGTCTCCAAATATTTAAAGAAAACATCACAACAATGAGCTCCAGATCATGAGTTGGGTAGTTCTTCTCATGTGTGTTAAGTTTTCTGGAGGCATATGCTATCACCTTGCCTCTTTGCCTCAATACACATCCCAAACCAACTCTGGAAGTATCAAAATATACAATAAAGCCATCAGCTCCCTCAGGTAGGGATAAGACTAGAGCTGTAGTCAGCATCATTTTCAACTCTTGGAAACTTTTCTCACAAGATTCAGACCATACGAATTTAACCTTCTTCTGAGTTAGCTTAGTCAAGGGAGCTGAGACAGAAGAAAACCCCTCTACAAAACACCTGTAGTAACCTACCAAACCTAAGAAACTCCTCATCTCTATTAGAATTGTGGGCCTTGGCCAGTTCTTGCCGCCTCAATCTTTTGAGAGTCAACTTGGATGCCCTTACTAGAAACAATATGACCTAGAAACACCATAGATGCTAACCAGAACTCGCATTTGGAAAATTTGGGATATGATTATTGGTCCTTAAGAGTCTAAAAGATAATTCTAAGATAGTTGGCATGTTCCTACTTGATACGAAGTAGATTAGGATGTCATCTATGAACATAGTGACGAACATATCTAAGTACGGGCTTAACACCCTATTCATAAGATCTATAAAAGCCGCTGGTGCATTTGTCAGTCCAAATGACATGATTAAGAACTCATAATGACCATAGCGGGTTCTGAAGGATGTTTTAGGGATGTCACTTTTCTAAATTTGAGGTGATGGTACCCATATTTGAGGTCTATTTTGGAGAAATAAGTAGCACCCTGGAGTTGGACAAGCAGGTCACCAATTCTAGGAAGAGGATATGTATTCTTTATGGTGACCTTATTTAACTAGCGATAATCTATGCACATCCCAAGAGAACCATCTTTTTTACGCATAAATAGAACTGGAGCACCCCACGATAAGATGCTTGGTCTAATGAAATCCTTATCTAAGAGGTCTTTCAGCTGTGTTTTCAACTCTTTTAACTCCGACAGAGCCATACGGTACGAAGGAATAGATATACGATGAGTATCTGGGAGGGTATCTATCCCAAAGTCTATCTCCCTGTCCGGAGGGACTCCAGGTAGATCATCAGGAAAGAATTCAGGGAACTCATTCACAACTGGGACCGACTGAAGAGATAGTGTCTCAGCACTGGAATCTGTGACTCTGGCTAGTTGGTATATATACCCTTTAGAAATTAACTTTCTAGCTTTGAGATATGAGGCAAATTTATCTTTAGGAAAAACTAAGCTACCTCTTCACTTTAAGACTGGCTTATTAGAAAACTGAAACTTGATAACCCTGGTTTTGTAGTCTATGGAGGCATAACACACATGAAGCCAGTCCATGCCTAGTATGACGTTAAAATCTACCATGCCTAACTCAACCAGATCAGCTAAGGTATCTTTATGGTAAACTGACACTGGACAATCCCTATAGACTCTTTGGGCTAGAATAGATTCCCCAATAGGAGTGGAAAAACTAAAAGACTCAAAGACATTCTGAACTGATCCCAAACTTCGTGGATACACAAGGAGTCACAAATGATAATGTGTCAGCTAGGTCTAACAATGAATAGACATCATAAGTAAATATTTTGAGCATATCGATAACCACATCTAGTGAGTTCTCCTGCTCCTGTCTTGTGGCCATAGCATATAGACGATTTATGCCCCCGCTTGTCCCTGATATAGCACCCCTTTGAACTGGCTCACCCTATGGTGATGAAGAAACTGATTGAGATTTGTTGTCCCTAATATTCTACCTCCGCATAGGACAATTCTTCAAAATGTGCCCCACCTGATCATATATAAAACAACCATTTATACCCACAAGGCACTCTCTTGGATAAGACCTACCACACTTACCACAAACTGGATAACGAGTCAATCCTTGAGCTACACTCCCTTATGACTGGTTGCTCTGAAATCTGCTATTCTATGATCCCTGCTCATTCCTGACCCTTGGTGCAGGTGTACTGGCAGATGAAGGTACTAGTCTAGATGTCCTAGGATGAATGATTGGTATCTCCATCCCTCTTTTTACTTGTGTCCTGACCTACTGTCTTGGCCATTTTGTTTCTGAAATCCTCCCTATCCTGTGTCTTGTCCTCCTCCACTTGCTACACATAAGTCATTAAGCAAGCTATGTCCACATCCCCAATTAACAAAACATTTCTACCCTCTCTCTTAGTCATCCAAGAAAGCATTGATACAAATAAATCTATCCTAGTACGCATGTCTGCCACCATAGTCGGAGCACAATAGGACAGCTAAGTGAATTTAAGGTTGTACTCCTGCACACTCATAGCTTCCTGCATCAGATTCAAAAACTCCTCACCTTAGCCTGCCTTAACTCTATATGAAAGTATTGTCCCAGAAAGGCCTCCTCGAACACTGCCCAACTCAAAGATGGTGCCCCTTCTGCTCTACCTCCCTTCCACTAATCAAACCAGAGTCTAGCTACTTCCTTGAGTTGGAAGGCAGCCAACTCAAACTGCTCTACGTCATTTGTATGCATAACCTGAAATACTTTTCGGAGCTCCTCAATGAAGTTCTCAGGATCCTCCTTCACATTAGACCCCCTGAACTCAGGTGGTTTCATCCTCAAAAATTCACGAACCCTGGTGGTATTTGAACCATGATGTCTGCAATATCCCTATCGATCTCTTTGTGTGGTGACTTCCTGCGACATTCTGGATGGCCTGACGGAGCTCAGCATTAGAGATATCCGCTTAGGTGGCTGCTCAAGGCATATCTGGACCCCTAGGTCCCTCAGTAATTGGTGGATTAGGTTGGTTTGCATTTTCTACCTCAACTGGGCGTCCTCTACCCCTGACTGGTCTGACGGCTCTATGTGGAGGCATGATCTGAAAAACAAGACGTGAACCAATGAATTAGAATAGACTTAACAGAGGTGAACTCTGAAGCATAAAATAGAATAACAACTGATAGTGACACTTCTTAATGCCCTGTAGCCTCCTTATTATAGATGTGGCATGCTTCACACCAATAATACAGACATTACTAGATACAATTCTATAAACTGCCTAGGAAACTTGAAAATATATGCTCTAATACCAAGTTTGTTACGTCTTGAGTTCACACCCTGATATGGCAGGCACCCAGAACCATTTTTGGTTCCGAGCGAACCACTTGGCCTGGCTACTTTACTCAGCAGAAGACTTAACTAATAAATGGTAAACTTAGATATATTATGCTAAAAAAAGCAATAGTCTGAACAACTAAACAAATTATATATCCCAACATCAACTGAAAATAAGAATTGAAACTCCTGTCATATAGTCTATGGAACCGCTAACTATAATAATCTGAAACAAATATTGTGATAGCCCTATGGTTGCCACAACTGAAAAGAAATACTAAAACATAGATAAAGACTTCAAAGTCTCTTACTAGTAAGAGGCCTCCCCAATAGCTGAATGAATAGCTGGTCCTCAATAGAGTGTCTGCTGAGGAACTCTGTCACTTGCGCCTACATCATAAAATAATGCAGGTCCAAAAGACGTCAATACGTGGAATGTACGATAAGTAAAATAGGCAAAATTGGGAACTTAGGATAAGGCACTTTACTTAAAATAACTAAAACATGTCTTAGAATAGGATAGCATATGTAATAAATAAAGTGCACGCTGAAAGTAAAAACACATATTGAAACTTTGTATGTAGAAACTAGTTTACTTTAGCTTAGGGAGTTTCTCTAACCAACAACCATCACTACAAGCTTCATGATGATATAGTGTCTTGCCCACACTGCCAGAGCTTTTCCATACTTTGCTAAGTTAAGGAACGAAAATTAGGAGATTGGACCCATCGCAAAATTAGGCCATCTTAGTGCAATGAGGAGTTGTTCTTTTGATACAATCTTATCCTACGCCAGCTACATAGTTTATGAGTTCAAGTTATTATACTCTTACTCATATCATTCCTCAATACTACTCCCAAAATAACTTTTATAATGCTCATAACTTTTAGAGTAAGAGTTCTCAAAATGCCTTTTTAATCTGTTGGGACTTAACTCAACTTTAGCTTTTCTTAAACTTTTTTCAACTTATCTCTTCTCTTTGCCTAAATTTGTATTAATGCAAAGTGTCTCAAAAACATAATTTTATTACTCAACTATCTTGTAAATATAGAAGTTTCAAGTACTCCTTAACCTCAACTCAAAACTGTGAACATAATAGTTTTCATGAAATATCTAAGGTTCTTATAATTTCAACTTGAACCACGTAACCTTGACTTAATATCTTAAAGTAGTGAAGTCAATAACGACCATGAATTTATCAAGAAAACACATGAACAAGTATTTCAATGAAATTAACTAGTAATGGAAAAAACTTGATCTCAACTCATAAACATGATTTTGAGTAGGGAACTGGTAGTTATAGATACTAAAATAGTAGTAGGATAACTTTTGGTGGGCCTTACATACCTGGGGAATTAGTTCCTTGAAGAATTTGAAGGAGGTTCTCGAAAGCCCTAGCTTTTTCCCTTTTGAAACTACGTTCGGAGTTTTGAGAGTGTCTGAACGTTAATGTTAAGAAGAATAACATTTTAGGGATTTAATTAGGTGAAAACTGAGAAGTTTAGGCTAAAAGGGTGAGAAAAGACAAAAATATCCCTCTTTAAAATGGTCGATCGAGTCGTCTACGAGTTCGTCTACGGCTCGTAGGGACTCTCTGATAAACTTTTGAAACATTTTGGGGTCTCTAGAACACTTTCACGAGCCCAATCTATAACCTGTAGAGGTTGCTATGACCCGTAGATTGGTCCATTGTGTCTGGAACCAAAAATATGGAGTTTCAGGACTTTTTCTACGAGTTAGCAGAAGGGTCGTACTTTTATTTATGATCCATAATAGGTTTCATAGATGCACTCTGCATCTGACAATCACCAATAAAATGGTCATAACCTTTGACTCCGAACTCCAAATGAGGTGAAATCAGTGTGTTGAAAAGCTAATTCAAGGAGCTTTCATTTGGTAGGTTATGAGACATCTAATTCTTTGTGTGCTGAGAGTTATGATTATTTAAAGTTGACTCTTGCATAATCTAATATTAGAAACTCAATTTATAGAAAAGTTTTGAATTGACTAAGTACAAGAGGTGTCTTATGACTTTAATATACTTCTCACATATAAGAGTGAGGCTTGAAACATAGGTACATGTGAGAATAGAACAATGGGGTGTCACATAAAATTTATGCCCAATAAGAAATCAATAAATATACTATGTAGTTTATTAAATTATTGCTATCTGATAAATATCTCTTGAAAATTAAACATTGTTAAAAAAATAGAGTTTAAAAGTATGGTTGAAAAAAACATACTCATAACTTTTGTTTTGAATTTTTCAAGTGACACTTATTTGAGACAGATTTGCTTATAAGGGGCTTGTGGGCGTATAAGATTTGGTTAGATAATATCCTATACCAGAGTACCTGCCTATCCTATATTGTTATGCTCGGTACTGCTCGGTTTCACTTTGTATCATTATGGTGGTACCTCGGTCAAATGGTTCTATTAGAGTTGTGGTTGTGAGTATATGATTGGGGTTATGAGCTCATTTCAGACTTAACACCCTGAACCATACACCAGTTTACCCTATTACAGTTCATGGGTGTATCTTCTAGGCTTATAGGGGTCTGATTGGTGTATAGGCTTAGACAATAGAGTCTTACATCTGTGCACGCTACTACGTAGCTATTCAGCCCTTCGTTATCGTCATGTTCGTCAGACTCTGTACCAGCTTGTTATGAGTAGATGCTTGTGAAGTCATATTTGACATATCCGTACTTTATTTACTGTTCTTACTCAATTGGTCTATGATGCCTATTAGGTACCATATTTCTGGTACTCATTCCCTACATTTCTGCATTTGTTTCATGGTGTAGGTCCTAGCACGAGCCAACAATGGTGAATCATCTGGTGATACCTATATTTAGAGACTAGTGGTGAGCATTGGATGTCCATGGATCTTCTAGTCTCCTTCTATATTCGTGACTATCTTTTGTGGCTTGAGACTTTCTATTTATATTATTTTGATATTATATATGTATATAGATATATGTTATGGTCAGTGTATTGTATTATATCTATAGTAGTTCTATACAGGTGACTTCCAGGACTTGGGAGGTGATATTTTGTTGTTGCTATGCTTGTATATACCTAGTATCAATATGGTCTCATATTGGTTGTTCTGTCTTGCCCATTAGTAGTTATTCTGGAATAGGGTTAGGTTTGTCTATCAAGGAGCCATCATGACTTATAAAATGGAATCGTAACAAATTAACTTACCTACATGGTTTTAGTAGAGGTATCACAAGGATCTTAATTTTTTGGATCATGAAACACTTTAATCCATAACAGATGTTGTGTGGGCCACTAAGCTGGCCCATCACGTGCATGCTATATTGGAAAGCTTATATAGATATACTAGATTAAGAAAATGTTTACTATTTATGACAATAACAATTTATTTTTGCTAAATATTTATAGTATATTTATAAGCCGGAATGACCTAATTGACCCTTATACTTGGTTCTGTTTGTCACCGAGGCCCTTGTACTTCGACATTTGCCAAGCAAACTCTTGTACCCGCTCAAAAGCTACATTTTAAACACCTTTTTTGACCTGGCATCCTAAGTGGTAAACCAGGTCAAGTGTGTGGGATTCTCTCCCTTTAGGAGCGTGAAGAGTTCCTTAAAAGCCCTTTAATGGTCATCTTCTTCCCCAAATACCCAAATATTATTAATCCTCATTTCTCCATTTCTTCTTCTCAAAATTTTTCAATTTTCTTCTCGTTTTTGTCTCTCCAAATTTCTTCTCTTGAAATTTCTTCTTGTTGGCCATAGTAATTCAAGCTCCGTCGATTTTATAGTTGATCTTTTTATTTCTTAATTTTTTTTATCCATTAAAGTTTCTTCTTCTTCTTCACAATGACGGTTTATTTTTGTTATCGTGGACTTTACGCTGAAATTAAAATACCAAAGACATCAATCAATCCTGAAAGAATGTTTTGGGATTGTCAAAGATATGCAAATGGTAATGGATGCGAATTTTTTCGATGGGCTGACCAAGTTGATACGAGAATCAACCCCAAAAATTCAAATCAAGTTCATACCAAACATACCCAATAATTATTGAAGTCACCGAAAATCAAAAAACTTAATTGAGAAAATGGGCACCTGAGGTTGTTTCTTGAGGGTATCTTCTGGAGATTTCTGATAGACAGAAGCAGAAGAAGACGATGGTTGTTTCGAGTGTCATTACTCTAAAATCTGACCTCTACAAATTATTATTACGCTATGAAACAAAGAAAACTGAAGAATCTAAGTTGACTCAAAGTGAATTCAATGCTTTTCTCAAAATTTAAACCCTAAAAACACAAATTCAAGAATCTAAGTTGTCAAACTTACACATGATGATTCCAAAGTGAATGATGGTTTGTATGCGCAAAAATCTGACAAAAGAATCTCACTGAAGAGTACAGGGATGAGTACGACGGTTTGTTTGCACAAAATTGGAAAGAAAGTTTTGAAGGAGAGAAATGTTCTTTCTATGTGGAAAATATATTTTAACACATCATTTCATATGTGGAATTTTTAAATGACATAGAAATTACGTGTAGTTAGTTGAAACTCACACACCAGTCCAAGGTCAAAAAAGGTATTGAAAATATAATTTTTGAGCGGGTACAAAGGTTTGCTTGACAAATGTCGAACTACAAGGGTCTAGGTGACAAACGGGACCAAATAGAGGGGGCCAATTAGGTCATTCCGCCTATTTATAATACAGTTTTAATTCATATTACATAGAACTATTTATAAAACATATCTAATACAAGTTTCATCGATGGATAATACATGTATCACACACTTTGATACGTTTATAATACATTATGTCAAATTTCTTACCAAACAAGTACAATATATTTTGAAATACTTATAATACATTTATATTGCATATATACATAATTCACTTTTAATGCAAATATAAATTTATCATAGAATTGCTATGTCTTGCTATAAATGATATTAAATAAAAAATATCGCTAAAATCATTAATTATTCATAAAAAAAATCCGCTTAAGTAATTTGTTCGACTTTCGTATGTTCTTTTTGATGTACACTTGGTCTTTGACTTTTGAACTCCATCTTGGTTCGTTGAATTTTGTGGACTTCTACGCATGATTCGAAGGTTCAAAACATCATCATTATCTCCAAATGTACTCATTACCTCGAACATTATTCAATTTTTTTCTCCTATATGAATAACTTACAACTGACATATTTCCATGTGCTTTCAGAATGACCGCCACTTGATCCACTAATTAAATGGAAGATACCCTTCAAAAAAAATCGTTAGGAGTACTAGACGTCATTTAAAAATAAGTGGATTAGGTGATGGACTTTTTATTTCTATCTTTTCTTATTCATTATAGAGTGAAAAAGGAGATAACCTGAAATCACAATTTTTTCTTGACAAGAACGACCAAGATATTGACTTTAATCCAATGGTTTTACTTTAATTAATTGCTCCTAAACTCAAATCTAATAGAGTATTAGATTAATTATAAGAATTAACTTAATTTTATATGATGATAGCGCATAAAAAAAGATGTATACTTTCAGATGATTTAAAACGTATCACAGTAATCATTCATAATAATCAAGATTAATATATAAAAAATCAGACAGATAATCTTGATACAATACATTAAAATACATTGATAATTTTTTCAAGTAGCAGGTATAAGTTAAATTTAAATTGAATTCTTTATCCTAACACATCTATGGATCTACCTAGTTAGTTCTAGAACTTTACGCAGTGATAGTAAATACTTAATTATACTGCAATTAAAATTTTTTTTTCATATGATTATTGATAGTCAATCTCTTGTTAGAAAAGGAACGAAAGTCCACCTACTCACCAAAAAAAATAGTGGACAACAAAAGGTACTCTTTATCATTTTTATATTCAAATTTGTATGTGATGTATAGTATTCAAATATTCCTTCGCTTATTGTATATGGAGTAATAAGTTTGAAAATGTTTTCTTTAAAATATTGTGTTTTTTCTTGATCTACTTGATACTCCCTCTGTTCAACTTTACTTCGCCTCTATTGATTTGACATAGGGACTAAGAAATAATAAATGATACGATAATTTTATTAAATTACCCCTTGGATATAATAAATATGATGTCTTGAAAAATGTCATTGGAAAATGACTATAATTAATGATAAGGATAAATTAGGAACTAAGTATAAAACTGTCTCTTGATTTCATAAAATGAACAAGTATTTTTGAAAATTCTAAAATAATATTAGGCCAAGTAAAATTGGACGGGGTGAGTATATATTAATCTATATTTATTTTCACTGACCAAAATGCATCCCAAATTAGGAGGTTGACTATATATAGTTAGGTACGAATTACAAGGTCGTCTTTTTGTCTTTTGAGCTATGACTAATTAAAGAATATTCTCTGAAAAAAGTTTTAGAACATTCACTAATTTTATTCATTAAATAGTAGAGAACTCCTTTAAGCTAATACTTGAAAGTTGAAACTACGAATAGTCGTCACGATGGAGATCATGACTCAATCTGTTTACACTTATAATCCATTATGATTTAATTTTGATGTTGGTTTAATTTTTTTAATCAATTTTATTCTTAGCATAAGAAATTTGAAAATAAATACAATTCGTACAGTTATTTTCTCTTATTCAAATTAAAATAGATGGTATACTCATTCTTTTACTGCGTAACCATAATGATTAATGCATATTCCAACTTTCAACTTCTACTTAACCAGTATAAAATAATATGATTTGATATATACATCGATTGCAAGTAAATGTAGCAACAAGGGCCAATCTACCCCCCCTAAGCATGCAGCATTGAAGGGACCATATCTAGTTGTGAATTTTCCCACTTTAATAATGTTACTTTTTCTTCTTAAACTTTATATTGTTCAAAATTAAAATTTGTAAGTGAGCACAATTAAAAAAGAAATTAAAAGTTCAATGAACTTTGAGTTTTAGTAATAGACTAGTAAGGCAATTCGGGCCCAACACATCGGTTTGATTATTTTGGCAAATGGCACTCCCATTATGAATAAATTTAAATTTAAAATATCATATTTCGTTCCTTTCGATTTGTTTGTCCTTTTTTTTAAAATTCATCTCAAAAAGAATATCTTTTTCTCTTTTTTCGGTAACTTTTAAAGTTTAACTTTTCACATGGCATGCTCCACAAAATCAAAGAATATTTTTCATACATTTAAGTCAAATCTTTAATTTAAGATCATAAAATTAATAAATTTGCTTACTTTTTTTTACCATATTAAATAGGTGCAAATTGATTACAATGGGGACAATATTTAGTTTGTTGAAAAAATAATTGAGTAGATTTTTGCATTTTGTTTTTTGTTATTGAATTTTTACTTAAACAGTTCTCTTAGTTGTTCATTTGGGTGGGAAAAAATAGGTACGAGTACTGAGTTTGATGAAGTGATGGTGTGAGCTAGAACAATCTTACGACTGTTGGCTGATTGTACACTTCGAGGAAAACATGAAAATTGTAAAGGGTGTGCGGGACTCACCCGAAGGAGTTCAGGTAGTCATGGTATAGTAGAGTACATTGTTGTTTTAGCAAAATAAAAAAATAAGTTGTGTAAGTTCAAATGAGAGAGTTATGACATGAAATATCAAGCTTCAATAATCAGACCAAAGCAGCTCGTCTAATTACCTTAACGGTCATTTTTATGAATTTCCATAAAGATTATTATTTTGCTCTTTCGTTAGTTATCTCGAACCTTATTTGAGCTTATTGTGTGGTTGGTAATGGCATATTGTGGATAAAAGAGGTATAATATGAGTTTTTGTGTTTTGGAAGCTTAAGTTGTTCAAAAAGTGAGTTATTGCATCATTTCAAATTTTGGATCTTAAAATGGAATTTTATTGATTTCATTAGTTTTGAAATATGGAAATTGGTCTAGAAGAAGTGACGGAATCAAACTTAGAGTCTGTATGTGAAATGAGGTCGAAAGTTGAAAAAGTTGATTTTAAATGGGTTAAGTTTGACTTTGATCAACGATTGGAGTTCGGATGCTCAATTTGAAATTTTGGTGGTTCCGTTGGATTCAACGATGATTTTTAGGCCTAGGAGAGACATTGTCATATTTTCGGGTGTCCCGAGGGCATTTTGATCATTTAAGATCCTAAACTAATTTCATTGTGATTCATGGGTCACCGGATCAAGCAGACCTCAGATTTGATTTTTGATGATTCCATTGATTTTGAAATGTATTTTTTGATCAATTTGTACTATTGGTTCATATTTATAGGATTCTGAAAGAGTTTCGAGGGTCAAAAACATGTTTTAAAAAGTGTTGATGTAAGTTGACCGTGGTCAATGCGGGTCAAATTCAGTCAATAACCCTTTTTCTTTTATTTTTATTATTGAAAATATTATCTTTCTTCCTCATTTTTTTAAGTTCTAAAAGCTTGAAGCGACGATAGTGAGCGAGATTTTTTCATGGATTTTTCGTTTGGGTAAGATCCCTAAACACTATATCTTTGATTTTTAGTATTTAAATCGTGATTTTGACTTGAAATTTTTTATTTCAATCCTTCAATTTTTATGATTTTTCAAGAACATGATTCAAACTTTGAATGATAATTTCTCCTTCAATTTCTATTCAAAATTTATGGGATTTTCACCAACTAACTCCATTTTTAGAGTAGAACTTGATTTTGAGAACAATTTTCAGATTCGAGATTTTTGAAGAATTACGTAATTTTTAGCCATTTTCCCCCGGACCTAATCCTTATCAATATGAATATTAATTGTCTCTCTTTAACGCATATATTTCATTCTTAATAGTGATTTCACATTTTGGAGTTAATTTTATGGATTCATTCGTCCGATTGGCTAGTTCGTGTGCTATTCGGCCTTTGAGGTAGGTTTAGCTATCCCTCCTTCTAGACTGGGGTGCGATAATTAGACATTCATATGATGTACTCTATATGATTAGGTGATATGATATGTACGTATTGATGATTATTGATGTGATACCCCGATATGGGTTCTTAATTGTTGGTTATCGATGCGAAAACATGGATGTGTATCATATTGTGCTTGTGACTTATGGAAAGAGTGTAAATTGTGAATTTCAGTTGAGAATCGTGGCTATGGTTGAGACATTCTTACATATACAAGTGGTGAAAATTGTAATTGGGCATTCTAATAAGAGTGATGGCCTATTGTGAATAAAAGAGATGAATTTATTATGAAATGAGTAAGATTTGAGCATACTGTGATATCCATTATGTTGTGGTGGAGAATATTCCTTATGTCTTGTGTTTCATTCATGCATCTGCATATTACATATTGTAGCACTTTGTAACTTGAGAACTATGGCACCATATTTTTGTGATAAAATGTGACACCTTTCAAAATTCTTGACCACGAGGAGGTGCAAGGAGACATGAGACACTATAATTATGATTGAGGTATATGACCTGCGAGGTCCCCATGGGTCCCTCTTAGTTTATGGAGCCTTAGCTCAATGGGGGATATATACAATAGGTTGTGCAATAGTCTTGGTTCCACTAGTACCCCCATGCATTGCATACATCTAATCATCATTAAATCATTATCTATATTTGGTTTACGATAATATGATGTTGAGATTTCTATACTTGTTTATATCTATATATATTAGCAGCGACTTGCCGAAC
Source organism: Solanum clarkiae (assembly GCA_011800125.2). Lineage (NCBI taxonomy): Eukaryota > Viridiplantae > Streptophyta > Magnoliopsida > Solanales > Solanaceae > Solanum > Solanum clarkiae. The sequence continues at coordinate 17,666,576 of JAABOM020000084.1, read as the reverse complement.
TGATTTTCTGGTACATGTGGAAGAGTTCTTAGTTTATTTCATAGTTATCCAATTCTTTATTCTCAATCACTTAAACCTACTGAGTACATTTTTATCTACTCACTCCTACTATGTTACCCTTTGCAGATCTTAAACAGGGTCCCGTACGTGGTGGTTGATCATTTCTAGTAGAGCTTTTATCTTAATTTCAGTGGTGAGGCCCAATTTCTAGTGATGAGGCTTATGATTTTTGGATAGAGTTCTAGGACAGGTTGTACAATTTGGGTATTCTAGAGGTCATGGAGTAGTTTACACTCCTTATCAGTTCACTGACATAGCAAAGGAGTAGTGAAGGTCATTTCTTTCTTGTGGAACAATCAGTACATCTGAGATGCGTTTGGATCGGTTTACTAAGGTGTTCCTAGAGAGATTTGTGCCTTTTTACCTTAGAGATCACCATAGAGATAAGATCGATAAGTTGGAGTGGGGTTCCATGAATGCATTAGAGTACATGGCATGATTTCATAAGATGTCTTGAAATGCTATGAAGAGTATTTCTACTGAGTTTAAAAGGATTTGGAGGCTAGGAAAAGGGTTATAGGTTATCTTCAGGATGCCGCAACCTCATTTTTCCTATCTAGTGGTTCATTTCAGAGTATCATCGATGATTGAGTGCAATAGACATGTTAGACAGAATACTGCCAAGAGGTTTCATCATCAGGACTAGTTTGGTGGTTACCTTCATAGATTTAGAGAACATTTGGTTTTTGACACCTAGGGTTATGGGCTATGTTACTTCTGTTGCCGAGCTTCTTACCAAAAAGGTGTGTATTGTCTTAGGTGATGCTAATTTGGTAATGTATTGCAGTTGTTCAATGGGGAGAAAAGTGTGGACTATGTGAATACGATCTTCTTAGTATGTATGACGTGTTCTAGCGATGGATATTATAGGATTTCTGATGCGGTGCTAGCAAAATGCGAGAATCGAGACATTGATTATGTCAAACCCTGGGAGGGTACCCTAGATGTAACCAACACTCAGAGACTATTGCTAGTCCCTAGGCGAACCACTTGGCTTCATCACATTCATTCATTCATACATTCTACTAATCAGCGGAAGACATAAGGGAATAAATGGGCACATCACCATCTAGTCTCAAAGTAATATTATAAAAAAAGGCTAGTAGAAAAAATTAGCTCACAATCTTACATCAACATTCGACTCTAGTCTATGAAGCCTCTATCACTATCAGGTGGTGCCAATGACAGACCCATGACTACCTCAATCGAAATAAATCTAATAAGTATCTAACTCTAGAGCAAGATGAGATAAGTAAAATGAATGCTCCGAAGTAGGGGAGGCTCACCAAGTAGCTGAACGTCTCAAATCCTCAACGATGTGCCTATTGACGATATCTAATTCTTGTATCTGCAGCATGAAATGATGCAGTCCCAAAGGGGGACATCAGTACATGGAATGTATTGGTACATAAAAGAGCTGAATGAAACCAAAACAGGTAGAATAATATGGCAATAACAATAACTCAACTCAAAAGCCTTAACTCAGTAAAACATGCAAGTTTAAAGTAAATCATGTTCTTTAGAATATACATTTGAAAAGAAAAGAATAACTCTGTTAGAAATCTCATGATCAATCAATGTTGCTTGGGAGTTCTCTTAACCGACATCTATCTACCATGCCATAAGCTATGGTGAGGTACAACGAATATGACGTCGTTGCCATACTCGTCCTAAACGTGCCATGCTAAAGGACATACTATCTCTATCTCTGTCTCTTTCTCTGTCTCTGTCTCTGTCTCTCTCTCTCTCATCCAAAGAGAATGTCCAACATTTGGGACAAGAATCATCAGAATGTGCTACACAACTATACTACGTTGGCACACGTAGTTCTGGGTGTTCCTCTAACCCAACTCGGTACTTGATACTACTCCCAAAACTAAAACATGCTCAACTCATCAATCAAATCGATCTTCTTTAAGAGTCATATCAACCATCACCATCATCCATCAATGAATAAATTTTGAGAAAATATATTTACATCATGATCAATATGTACTAAAAGCATCATTTAGACTCAATGCTCAATTCAATCAAAATCCACCAAAACATCAAGTGTTTTCTTAGAAAAACTCATGCTTTCAAAAATCTCTGCATATTATCATCTCTTTCACAAGTCATTATTCATGCTCAAAAATTACAGTCATGCAAACTCAATAAAATATGCTAAAAGAAATCATCAGGTTTAGCATGCTCTATATGACCATCAAATCTCAGTTTTCAAAATAAGGCATAAAAGCGACCATAATCCTCTATAGGGTTCATGTGAATGAGAACATGAATATACATTCAAATAATTACACAACTGCAAGACGATTGTTTATAGGAAACTCATTAATACTATAGAAATTTAATTCAAGAATTTAATCAAGATAATACTTCAAGAATCATGTATAGCTACTCATGGACTCTCAACTCATCTATGACCATCTATGGGGTACATGGGAGAATAATCTCATACTTTTAGTTTAGCCTTACATACCTGGGATGAAGACAAATGCGAAACCTTGCAAGAATTTAACCCCAATCCTCAAGACTTCAAGCTTCTCTCTCTTGCTCTCTCAAAATTCTCACCTTTGGAGGCTGAAAAATGGGTTTAGAAACCCTTATTTTGTAGAAAAATGATCTTATAATCATTTATAGGACTTGGGAGGAGTTAGGCATTTACCAAAATACCCTTCCCGAAATAAAAGAATAGAATTTTCCCTCGCAATACTATGTCCATGTCGCGTTAGGGGCGCGGATATATGTATTTTCGTGAATTTTCTCAAAACACGTTGAAAAACTATTTTTGTATGAAAATACACATAAAACGCGTTTGTCAAGTGCGTTTTATGTGTACTTTTTTGTAAATCACTTTTGGATCGATTTTTCAATCTCGTAGAAAAATTTGAACAAAATATGTGTTGATCCATGTCCCAGGCGCGTCGCTCCTCGGGTACACATCAACATTATTTTTGATTTTAATTACGAAAAATTATATTTCGACTCGGTCGCTCTAAAATTGGATCGAGACCTTTTCCCACTCAATTTTTTGTGCTGATCACAAACTCGATCTCGAATTTTCCATCGGATCTTGGGAAGATGCGTTATACACACGATTCTATTGTAGGGGTATTTCGGTAATTTCATGGGGTGTTATGGGTGCAGATACTAGCTATTAAGGAGTTATCAATTGTTATACTTACTCATATAATTGAGTTTGATGTTGTAGACTTATTTGAGATAGATCAAGTTAGTGTTAATACGGACGCTTGAGTTTAAGAATTGATCATAAGGAGAGTCGCAATGGTGAATTCAGTAAACTTGGCTCATATGTCTTGGGTTTGAAGTGTCATTTTGATTGTAAAATCAATCTTGCAGGCTGATGTGGCCTTGTTATATTTTTCAGGTTGTGGTGCTCATAGTGGATCATAGGCCGGTAATAAACATCGAGTGCATTATTCCATTTTGGGCAAGACTGAGGTAAAGGCGTCTGGTGCTGTGACTACAGATATTTCTCTAATTATTATCATTTAGCTTCAGTATTATTTGATCCCGGACCCATCTATTCTTATGTATCGACTCATTTCACTATTGACGTTAATGATATGGGCGAACCCCTTGTTGTGCCTAATTGTGTTTCTACATTTATGGGTGAATCTTTAGTGGTAAATCGAGTATTCAGGGGACGTATGGTAGAATTCTCAGGTCGACAGACCTGTACTAACTTGATTCTGCTAGACATGGTTGATTTTGATACCATTTTCTTGTATGGATTGATTGTCACCATACCATGTGATTCTCAACTGCCATGTTAGGGTCGTGACCGTAGCATATCCGAGTTTCCGCAGTTGTTATGGATATGTACCCCTAGATCTTATCCTAAGAAAGTGATCTCTTATGTTTGTACTCGGCATATGGTAAAGTGCGGATGCTTATCTTATTAGCTTATGTGTGTGTAGTTTCTTTGGAGTGCACATCCTTGGAGAACATAAAGGTGGTGAGAGAGTACATGGATGTGTTTCCTACTGACTTATCAAGTATCTTGTACCGCATATTGATGATTTATTTCATCAATTATAGTATGTTTAAGTCTTATTTGGATTCATTTCTGATGGTGTTCATTGATAACGTCTTTGTCTGTCTCAAGAGCGAGGCGGACCACACTCAACAGTTGAAGACTGTGTTTCAGAAGTTGAGGGAAGTAAAATTATATATTAAGTTTCCTAAGTGTGAATTCTAGATTGAGCTTGTATCATTTTCGGGGCATATGGTAACAAAGGATGACATATTGGCATAATGGTTGAACAAGCTAAGGTAGTAGCAGTGCAGGATTGGGTGAGACCTACTTCAGTGACAGACATTCGGAGTTTCATCAGCTTGGAAGGTTACTACTAACAACTTTTTCAGGGATCCTCTACTATGGCAACACCTTTGACCCTGCTTACTCAGAAGTCAGTGGCACTTGTATGGACAAATGAGTGCAAGATGAGCTTTCAAAAGCTAAAAGAGGTATTGACCTCAACACCTATACTTGCATTACCTGAAGAGGGAGTTGCCTTTATTGTTTATCATGATACTTTTTGTGTGGGTTTGGATGGTGTATTGATGTAAAAGGAAAGAATTATAGCTTATGTTTTACGATAGTTGAAGTTGCATGAGAAGAACTACCTTACGCACGATCTTGAGTTGGCTGCAGTGGTATTATTGAAGTTGTGGTGACTTATAATTATAGAGTACATTGTGAGATCATTCTATCCTCAAGTATATCTTTACCATCTAAAAAAGGCTAATATATTGGCAGATGCCTTGAGTTAAAAAGCTTGTAGCATTGGGAGCTTGGCATCCTTGAGAGCGAAGGAGGGGCCTTTAGCCTTGGAGGTTCAACCTCTAGCTTAATAGATGGTATGACTTAATATTTCACCTCCTCATTGTTTGTTAGCCTTTTGTGGAGGCTAGATCATCCTTTCTTGATAATGGACTCTATGTGGGGTTTATGCACAGGGATTTATAATGTGGCAACACATACTTTTCACAATTTCAAGTTTCGCAGTTATCAAAAGTATAAAACCCAACTTGGAATTGGGGTCAAACCATAGAGAAATACTCCAATTAGAATTCAATTCAAGAAGTCACAATGGTACTTTAATCTTTTGTAACATGAGCAAGCATTATATAAAAACTAACAATGATCTAAAAGTAAATTATGAGGGAATTCATTACTTCAACAAAGAAATGACAACAAGGAAACCAGAGAGTTTAAATGACTTCTAGGAGAAATACATAGACATACAAGTAGTAGTTGGCATAGGTGTTTGAAATTACTTAAAAGATGATCAATCTATATGGGTGGGACAGATGGATCTAATGTTTGATCAAGGCTTTCTTAAACTCAAGATCAACTTTTCATAATACTTTCTCAAGCTACCATGGGTTCAATACAAAATACCTCAACCTTAGCAAAAACTCTCAAATCTCTAAGAAAATTTCATTAAATTAACATATTAATGATTATTCATCTTTTAACCTCACCTCATGCAACCCTCTCAAGTATATAAGAGGATCCTAAGCTAGGACTGAGTTTTCAACCTCAATTCATTCATGGTATTTCTAGCTAATCATGAAATATATCATGGATAATTTACCAAAAAGGTTTCCTTCCACTAAGATTATCTTCATGCTCAAGAAATTTGAAGAAATCAATACAAGTTCTTGTAACACTCTTACTCTCTCTGTAAGAAAAGAAAAGTTTTTGTCTCATGTAAGTGTATTCTTCTCTCTAGAACAATGTACTCTGCTTGGCACTCTCTCTGAAAAATAATGTTGTCTCTCACTTTTTTGCCAGCTATTGAGCTATTTATTCTCTGTAAAAAAATATAGAGTATCTTCCTCGAATTTCTAATCTGCGATATTACTCGACCTCGTTGACCAAATCGGCGACTCATATACCACACCTTCAACTCACGGACTGGTCCTCTGACTGGTCTTGAAGAGGAACTTAGGCTAGATTATTTGAGCTAGCCAACCTAGTTGGCGATGTGCCATTTGGAGCTTGTATTCGACCTTTAAACAGTGACTTTGGGCAAGTTAATTACCTATTATGCGAGCTATATAGAGATCACCAAACGAGTTGGCGACTCACCAAATCTTTCCTGCTTCTCCCCTTTTCTAGTGCTTTTCAGTAATGATGAATCAGATTGTTAAAATACATCTCTGTCATTTAATAAATAGTGCATATTTACTCTTTTTGGTAACAATCATCTATTTACTTGATTAAAAAATTAAAATTTATTTTTTAATTTAAAAAATATCATGTAATAATTTTTAAAGGTTATTTCGCTCATTCTTGATACCCCTTCAGACCTAACCAATATAAACAAAATTCACTTTCTTTTCTTTTCTATCTTAAAATGAGTTTGAGTTAGGTCTAAATAAAAAAGAAATTGAGTTTTTTATTGGACTAGGTCTGGAGGGATTAAAAAGTGAGTGAGATAGTTTTCAAAAGTTACATCATATATTTAAAAATTAAAAAATCAAGTTTAGATTTCGAGGGGTTAGATTGGTATAAGTATGGCCATATTAGGACTAGCACCTTGGGACTTAGAGCTAGACTTGGTGAGATGGTGCAGTCAGACATAGGCTTGGATGGAAGAATTAGGTTTCTGTAAGGAAATGTGGTATTCTATAAGAGGTTTAGGAATATTACTTATGAATTAGAGTTATCTTCTGATTTAGTCTCTATTCATCTGGTGTTTCATGCCTTGATATTGAAGGAGTGCTTGAGAGATCCATTGTTAGTGGTACCTATTAACAATATTAGATCTAAGGACAACGTGTCCTATAAAGATGATATGAAGGCCAAAGATCCACTTCTATTTGTACATATCAATGGTGATGTTGAAAGTAACGTCCTATTCTTGATTTGAGTTGATGTTTTTCATCTTAGGTTTGTGGTTGATTGTTCGAATGTTTGAAAGATTCGATCAATTGAGTTTTGATGTTCCATTCATGCCTAATCGTGATAGGTTAAGCTGACACTTACTCTTGAGCTTTGAAGTGTTTGAGCATTCGAGTCTAAGTTGATTTGTTGACCTTATTCGTATCTTGAGAACACTCTAATTCACCCATCATTCGAAGACGAATGATTCTAAGGGGTTGATATTGTAACACCTTCGAATTTCCTAGGTTAAGATTCGAACCATTCTTCTTATGCATATGAGATCCTACCAACTAGCTCTAACTTCTAGAATTAGTGTCAAGGCCAAATTCTTTGGGGGAATGATGGATTTGATATGAAATAAGGTCAGAAAAATTCCTTAACACAAAGTTGAGTTGAAACCTTCCTTATTGATTGAGTTTCAATCTGAGATTCTATGAAATTAGGTAAACTAATAACTTTAAAGTTATGAATTTATGTTAAGGTCCTTTTCTGAGTATTTGAAGTGTGTCGGATGTATTTTGAGATCATAAGAATATCCAAGGTCAAGACAAGTTCAAAACATTTCCATCGGCCAAGTTTTGGTATGAGCTCGTAGAAGGGTCAATTTCAAATAGCCATATCTTTCGGAACATAATGAGTTAGGTGACCCATAATATATCAAATTGAATATGTTTGAATTATCTTTGTAAGACATTCAATTTCACATTTATCAAAATTCAGAGTAAAAGGTTATGACTATTTTACTGAAGCCTGTCAAAACTATAAAATTCAGCGAACTGTCGAATAATTAAGTGACCCACAGATTTAGATTAACAAATGCTCTGAGGAAACTCAGAAGCTGTCAAAAAGGGTGACCCAAAGCGTACTATTGAATGGTTCGGCTATGGGGCCCTAAAACTGCCGTTTTGGCCTACGAAACTCATTAAAAGATTTTTTTTTTTCCAATTTTAATGGTTATTTGATTTTTTCAAAAAGATATTTTTGACCTAACTTCTCTAAGCCTACTATATAGTCTAATAATCTCTCATTAATGCATAAACTCCTGAAAATATTAAACTTTTGCATTCAAAGTCCTCCAAAAGAAGAGGCCAAGATTTTCATATTCAAGTGCAAGCCAAAGGTTTCTTCAAGAGCTTTTTCTCTTTTTCTCTTCTAGGTATGTAAGGCTATCATAGTGTTAGATTAAGTTTGTCCAGGGGCCCCACGTCTAAGTTTACATTTTTAATAAGTATTGAATTGAATAAAAATCTAGTTTTTAAGTTTCAGATGACTCAATTCTTCTTTTATTGAGTTTTATATAATTATGTATTGAAATTATTAATATTTTATTATTGAAATTATTCTTCGTGGTTACTTTCTCATAAACCCTAGTTGAGTTAATGATCATAGTTTTTCATGCATTATTTGACATTGAGATTCATGTTTTTCACGTATTAAATAAAGTATTGTTCTAAATCAAGGTTATGTATGTTTTTGAGTAAAGATGATAATTTTTATGCATCAATGAAAAAAGTGATTTGAACTAGTATTATATGTGTATATTTTAAATAGTTTTCAAAGAGCGAACATTGATTTTCTAAAGGAGTTTGAACATTGAGTTACGTGTTATTTTGAGAAAAGAGTTTTGACAAGATATGCATGACTTTTGAAGCATATTTATTTTCATGGAAGAGAATATGATTTATAATTGAAAGTATTGATGAATTGAGATAAAATGAATTAATGAAAAGGTCCATTGAGATTTGATGAGATGAAATTAAATTTATAAAAAGGTCTATTGAGACTTGATGAGATGAATTAAAATGTTGATAGATATGAACACACGTTTTAGGAGAAGTATTAGCACGCACCGATTTGAGTAAGAGTTGAACGAACTCAAGCCCCATAAGCTATGTCGCCATTGTAGGATAGTTTTACCGTTAATCCAGGGGTCTCTTGTCCCAAAAGAGGACTTAATTTGTGGATATAATAATTTGAATTGTCCCTTACTCTGGCAAGATATTGGACGGTTGCGGCAACAGCAGCGCAAGGATGTTGGATCATCACTCAATCATATGATGATGGTTGTTAATTAATGAACTTTTTAATGATGAAAATTGAATTTGATTTGACGGAATTGCATACAATTGAATTGATTTGAAAAGTATTGTTTATATTAATTTATAAACTTGCATATCATATTGGATTGGGTTGTGCTTTGCTCTTTCTAATGAGTTCTCTTTTAAGTTGTTCTATTGAGCTATCTTACATACTGTACATTCCACGTACTAACGTTACTTGGTGCTGCATCATTTTATGATACATATACAAGTCTTAGAGATCCACAGTGGACACTTCACTAAAGATCTAATCAATCCCAGATAGTGGTGAGACCTCCTTGCTTCTGGAGGAACCTTTTATTTTAGTTTATTCCTTTTTATTGTTTTGAGATAGCCTTAAACATGTCTTGGCACTATCTTATGAGTTGATAGAGACTTCATAAACTGAGTCAGATAGAGTTAGAATAGAGTATGTCTTTCTTTCAAAGTTAATTTTGTAAATTATTGTTATTTATATAAATTGAAATATTGAGATATTTTTATGAGAATTGTATTTGAAACTATTTTATATGATGGTTTAAATGCCCACTTGATTACTTTCTTTCGTTTCATTGAGTCTTCCGCTGGTTGAATAAGTATATTGAGCCAAGTGGTTTGCTTAGGAGCCAGTAGTGATTTCTGAGTGTCGGTCACGCCTAGGGTATCCTCTCGAGGCGTGACATTTTTTTAATTCAATATGTTTACCAAAAAAAAAAGGTAAATATGCACCACTTGTTAAACAATGAGGGGGTATATGCCCATTTGTTATGTGATAAGGATATATAAGCATCGTTTTTTCAGCGAGGGGTATATCGACTCTAAATCACAAAATTAAGGGGTACATTTACCCCTTTGCCCTTCTTAAAATATGAGATTTGATAACTTATAAATAAGATATGTTATCTAATATAATAGATAAAAATAATTTGATTACATAAAAATTATATTAATGATCATATTACTTATTTATGATTTAACCATGTTAGTTCTTTTCCAAAGCAATGAAAGTCAACAACTATTTACCCATCCAATTGTAGAATTTGTAGATCCCTCGCAAAATTAAAATGTGCTTATTTTCAACATAAAAAACGGAGTTGAAGTTTGTCTCCATCTATATTTGTACAACACATCACCTACCATTGATTTTTTAAATTAGTAAAACTTGTGATTGATTCATGAAGAAATTTATTTTTATTAGGTTGTCCCCTTTGGAAAGTAGAGGAAGAAAAACGTATTTGGTAATTTTATTTGCAACTTACCAAATAATTATAGCCAATGCATATAATAAGAATAAACTCATGTTATTGAGTCTTACGTACATTTTATATTATATCGAATGTCATATAATAAATTCAAAAATCATTGATCATAGATTACTTATCTTCTATATTATTTAATGATGTCCAACAATACTTATCCACTTTATGAAATCAAGAGACAATTTTACACTTAGTTCCTAAGTTACTCTTATCATTAATTATAATTATTTTCCTAATATATTTTTCAAGACATCATATTTATTATATTCAAAGGATAATTTGATAAAATTACTTTTATTTTAGTAGGTAAATTAACACCCCAGGTCGTGAAAGAATCTTCGTATGCCCCGGAAGATAGATTGTTACGAGCTATACTTGGTATTCAGATATCTACTTCAAAAGAAACTTATCTAAAATTACCTATTTTATCATTTACTACTTCTTAATCTCTATATTAAATCAATGAAAAACAAGTAAAAATGGACTTTGGTAAAAACATACAGCTTGGCACTTTGTACATAGGAATTTGGACAACTATTTGACTTTGTAGTGTTTCAAAATTATACTTAACATAAATTTCTTTTTTTAAAAAAATTAGAGTAACGAAAATAATTATTACACTCAAATTATACTTTTTCAAAATTTTATGAAGATGATTTTTTTTTTAAAATCACAGAGCAAGTGTTTGCATGTTATAACCAAACAGCATTGTCTCGTATTGATTAGTAATCATGTCCTAACTATATTTAAAATCTATGATCATGTAACTATATATTTGACATATGGTCTACAATGTCCCTTATAACTACAAGTTAACATATATAGATATTATAATCCTCTTTGACCCAAAATATAAAGTATAGAAAATCTAATTTACTAGGTTTTCAAAACTTGGAGGAAAAGAAATTGAGATATTCCATTTGTAGTTGGGACTACTGCACTCATTTTATGAGAAAAGGGTGAAAAATAAAAATCTCTGTTTCAACACACGATGAAACCATAGATTTATGTTAGCGTAAAGGTATTTTACTCTATATCAATGTAATTTAATTAAACATTAAATATATTGTATGAGGAGCAGAGGTAGATCGAAGAAGTATTGGAGGGAGGTGATCAGACAAGATTTGGTGAAACTTGATCGATCTCACTGAGGACATGACTTTAAGTAGGAAGGAGTAGAGGTCGCGAATTAGAATAACAGGCTAATAGGTTAGTAAGGTTAGGTTGATGTCTGGCCGTGAGGTATAGTAGACTGTAGAAGGATTATTTGTGTATATATATCATATGTCGTCATTATATGTCTTATATATGTTAATTTTATCGTATTTACATACTATCATGTGTTTTCCGTTATTAGTGGCTCTTTCTGTTTCCTTTCCTTTTTTCCATATCTAATTTATTCTGCTTATAGGTTTTTGAGACGAGGGTTCCCAGGAAACAGTCTCTCTTCCTCTATGAGGTAGTGGTAAGATCTACTTACATTCTACCCTCCTCAAACCCCACTTATGGAATTCCACTGGGTATGTTGTTGTTGTGGTATATTAGTCACATTAATGTCTATCCAAATTACTAATTCATATATATATATATATATATAGCGTAAGAGTTAAAATAATATATATCGATCATGTAATTTCTTTTTACATATCGATCATGTAATTTACTTTTTACATTATCAGATTGCCAAAATATATACTTATAGATAATTCTTCACAAAAAATATAATTTATATAATTTTAAAATTAAGACAAGTAATGATGATTAAGTAAAAATAATATATTTCTTATAGAATCATTATATAGAACTTAATTAAACTTTAAAAATCTTAAATATCCAGGCAGGTGAGTTTTGTTTTTCCTTTTTTATATAAGAGTGTCCAAATCAAGATTGGGTTACGGAAGTTGTAGCTATCCATCTCAAATCATTTGCAAAAGACATCAAAGGAGAATGAATTGTTAATTAATATTAAACCTTTTGATTTTCCTAACCACTTGGGTCCCCATAATTATCATTGAGAATCCTTTTCACGTCACCCTTTTTGACTTTATTACTCTAGTCAACTCATCTTCTCCCTCCATCTTTTTCTTGGAGTTGGTATTTAAATTTTATGAGTTTTAAATTTTAAGATGTCTATCTTAGATATTAATAATTAAATTTTAAATTTATCATTTATGTATATTGAATAAAAACTACTAAATTCATTCAAATTAATAGTTGAGCATCTTACTCCACCTCTGATTATATCTCTCTCATATATGTTGAGGAAAGTCCAAATCCTAAAGTGCTAGGAAAAATATATTAAAGGTATAATATATAGATTGGATTCTAAATTTGATTCTAAATTTTAATTTTGATATTTTATTTTTTATAGTACACAAGTAGACACTTTAACTATCCATCACTTCAAGTACTTGTGCAGTCTAAAAGTTAAAAGTAATTTTTTGTTGTAGTGTTGGATAGTTAAAGTATCTACTCATGCATTATGAAAATTAAAGGTCAATATTAAAATTTGAAGTCAAATTTAATGTCTGTTAACTCCCAATTTTTACCCTCCACGGTGTTAAATTAATCATCGAGTTTTATTTTTATTTTAACAATTTATAACCTTAATAAAAAAATTAATTATTAGGCGGGCGCATGCACCTCACACGCCCCCAATTACTTATCCCGTTCCCTCTTCTTACTTTCTTCTTCTCCCCATTGCCCTAACCCCGAAACCCTAGCCGCCCAACCCCTTTCCCTTCTTCCTTTCTCCATTTCCCCAAATATCTTCAATTCCCAAT
>JAABOM020000084.1:17621106-17650699 GCA_011800125.2 Solanum clarkiae | reverse complement strand
CAGCAAGGTGGGGGTGGAATGGGATGGAGTAAAAAGTTAAAATTTTTAAAATTTAAATTTTTTTTTAAAATTTTTAGATTTTCTGCATCTGGGGGAGAGGGGATGAGGTCTTGTAAGAGGTTTTGGGAAGTGGGGAAACTGGTAGGGGTTAGACGTACAAATGAGGTAAACAAATAAGATTTTTAAAATTTAAAATATTATTCAAAAATAAATTTAAAATTTTTGTATGGGAAGAGGGAAGAGGGAGGGTGGTTCGGGAGGGGGGCAGCGGGTGCAGTAAAAAAAATGAAAATTTTAAATGGGGAGTGGGGGTGGGCATGGGGGTGCGAGGGTGAGGCTGGGGCTGGGGGCGTAGGATAGGTCCGCATAGAAATGGGATAAAAAAATTCAAAAATAAGAAACTTTAATTTTACTTCATTTTAAAAAAAATAATTATTTTTTTGGTGGGGGAGGGGAGTGGGGAGGGGTAGGGATGGAGTAAAGGAGAATATTTTAATTTGAGATTAGAGAAGAGTTTTGGAAAATATTTTCCTTAGTTTTTGAAAGAAAGTCATTTTTTTTTTAAATTTGAGAAAAATAAATTAATTTAGAAAATATTTTTCTCAGTGCCAAACACACCTTAACTTAGAATCAATTTTCATTCATCAGGTAAATAACTTAGTAATCAAGTTCACGATTACACTTTTTTATAACATAAGTATATATATGAAGTATCTAGTTTTGTAAAAAGATCATAGATTCATGTGCAGGATAAATTGCACAATAAATCCACCCGTCTATGATTTTTTTTCCCTTCAGATTAAAGGTGATAAAATTAGCTCAAAATATTATAATCTATTTAAGTTTAGAGTGATTATTGAGTTGCCTATCTATTAGTTCAATTTCAGCATAATCTATTTCATCCTGTCTAGTTCAGATTGATCCAAAAAGAATCTTGTGAAAATATTTTTAATTTTTTTATTTTATATATATACATAACAAAAAAAAATTATGATCTAAATATATTAAATAAAAAAATTAAAAAAATGATTTCTTTAGATATTAAATATTATAAAATAAAGCACTTTAAACTATATTGTAAGAGTTAGCCAATTTCATTCCAAATAATTTATAAGTAAATTAATAATCCATCAATTTATTAACTCACCTTATTTTGACTTATTTAATTCATTCATTTGTCACCTCTCTGGGTTACATTAGATTAGAATATAATTTTTGCTAACGTGAGTCTATCTCCCCAAAGCAGCCAAGAAGAAATTAAACAAAACAAAAGACAGAAGCTAAATTCCTATGTAACTTTTACTTTAATTTGAACAGCTTTGATTTGGTTGTTATTATGTGCATGAATAATATTCTAGGTTACGTGCTTCTTGTCACCATTCAGCAGCTTTTTGCATGATAATTTTTACTACAAATCCCTCATGATCATGCCTTACCCTACGTAGCTGGTATCAATCACCAATATATTTATTAAAAAAGAAAAATACAACAACAATATACCAGTGAAATTTCACAAGTGGGGTCTGGGGAGGGTAAAATATACGCGGGCCTTACCACTATCTCATAGAGATAGAGAAATTATTTCCGAAAGATTCTCAATTCAAAAGTGTCAGGCCCACATAAGAAAAAAAAATACAGTAACATAATTACATTTCACTAACTAATATAAAGAAATATATACCAAACTCTCAAATTCCATGCATTATAGTAATATAATATTATGTGTACATGAGAACTCTACATTTAGTATATGTCAACGCGTTCTTATAATTACTAATTAATTAACACAGTATATGTTCAATATAGAAAAGAAAAAAAAAAAAAAAAAAGAGGAAAACATAAAAGTGGTAAAACAAGAAACTCCAAGCCTTTCATATACCATATTTGCTAGTACTCATGATATACCCGAGTAATGATCGTTCCTACTCGATATCATGAATAGATATGCCTGTCAATCTTATCTAGCGTCATCGTCAAATTGAGAAGCTACCGCTGATACAACTGCCTGTAATAATTAATAACTAGGGAATATCATGGAAGAAAGAGTCTTCAAGTAGAATGTCAGACCAGACTGAATTAAGATTTGCTCCTCCAACGAGGGGAGGAATATCCCCTTCTCCTATATTAATAATGGAGGAATTTGACTGATCACTTATTGCAATTATAGCCGGAGAAGAAGCAGCAGGAGGAGGAAGTTGCCATGGTGAAGTGGAAGAAGTAGTAGTAGTAGTAGGTGTGTTTATCATGTCTTGTAATTCAGGCAAATGGGAGAAAGGGGTTGAATCTTGAAGACTAGTTGAATTAGGTGGTGGAATATTAATATTGTTGAAGGAATTATTGCCAATAATAATTTGATCATCTTTCATTGAGTTTAAAAGATTATTATAAGCTTCCATTTCTGGGATATTGGTGTTGTTTGCTAGCATGTTTTGTGGTTGAAGAAGGAAATTCAAGTATTGTAGGGTAGCAACTTCAGACTGTAGTGATCTCATAGCAATAGAAGCTTGTTGTCCTTCCCATGATGAGTTATGATGTTCTACTAATTCCTTCAATTTTGCAAGAGCTATAAGATGAGGTAAGCTGTTAAATATATCGGTTCGAGGCCTGTGAGTCATCGGATCATACCCCATTTGTATTAGCTTCTTCTTCAGGTGTGTGTTCCAGAAATTCTTGATTTCATTATCAGTTCGCCCCGGTAGATGTGTTGCAATTGCTGACCACCTTTTACAAGGACAAAGAGAAACAATCTTTGTGTCAATACTTTTTCAAGGACCTAGCTAGCTAGCCAAATTTAATTTCTTAAAAAAAAAAAAAGAGCTAGGCAAAAATGAATTCATTACTTGTTGCCAAGAATAGCATGAAGATTGAGAATTGTTTGTTCTTCTTCTTGAGAAAACTTGCCTCTCTTGATATCTGGCCTAAGATAATTAGTCCACCTCAATCTGCAACTCTTTCCACATCTATTAAGACCTGGAACATGTACCAACAATTAATTAATATTCAAACATATGAGAAAAAACAAACATTTTAAAATAATGCTTAATATACCGACAACTCCTTAAACTTGCCGGTAAATCTCATTTAGACGTTCGAACTATGATTTGCTTCAATTGAGCACCTGAACATATGATAAAGTGCTCCTATTAAGCACTTTCTGTTCAAATTTTAGAAATTTTATTATGTATATTATCGTATAATGTGTTCAGTTGCTCAATTGGGATAAACCATGGGTCGAAAATGACTAGATAGAATTCTATTGTATGGCAAGCTATGTTGCTCGGACTCTTCAAAAATATTGATGAGTGTGTGTTGGATCCTCAAAAATAGTGTATTTTTGAAAGATCTGACACGAGTGCGACAACATTTTTGGAGAGTTCTACCAACTTAGATGGCAAGTTGTTTTAAAAAATTGTATGTACCTGCAAGTTTAGGAAGTGCTCTCCAGCTACCATGACCATGTTTCTTGATATGGTTGATGAGTTTTTGATCTTCTTCAGGAGTCCAAGGACCTTTCTTAAGGCCTGTTTCATCACAACAAGGAGACCTTCCCATATTATTATTATTATTTCTAATGGAGTATAATTTATGATTTTGGGGGGCTACCTCCTTCTAATCCCACCTAATAACTTTGATAACATTATGCATATATATACACAGCACACTACTTCCCCTTTTAATTTGTCCTCATGTTGTATACCAATGAAACAAGACATACGTGGGAGCTTGGCATTTGTTTTCTCCTTTTGTGTGAAATGTCACTTTTAGCCCCCTCCAATCTTTGTCATCTAGCTACTTTGGTACTATAGATAGGGATAGTTATTTTTCTTGGGTTTTTTTCCTCCTTATAATAGTGAGGAAATAATAGAAATCTCCTTCAAGTGAAAATAGTCAAATATTGGTGGAAAGAATTTAGGTGGATCAAATATGGGTTGAGTTAATATAATGGATGATTTATTAGCAACAACAACATAGCGAGTGGAATCTCACAAGTGGGGTTTGGAGAGGGTAGAATATATGCAGACTTTACTACTACCTCATAGAGGTAGAGATGCTTTTTCCTGGGAACCCTCGTCATAAGAACCCATAAGCAGAATAAACTAGTATGGAAAAAAAAAAGGAAGAGAAAAGGATGCAGAAAGAGCGACTTATAACGAAAAACACATGATAGTATGTAAATATGAGACAATTAACATATATAAGACAGATAATGACAACATAAGATAAAAAGATATGACAAATCCTACTACCCTACTATGCCCTATGGCCAGACATCAACCTAACCCGTGAGATATAGTAAGATTTGTCACGTCCTTTTATCCCGTATTATCATTATCTGTCTTATATATGTTAATTGTCTCATATTTATTAATTTGTTCAAAAGTTATTTGAATAAAAGTAATCTATAAAGTAAGCTAAACCAAATTAATTCGAGTATTACTAGAGTTTTATTATTTTTATCATAGTTTCATATCTAATAAATTATTAATTTTTATTTATTATGACTATATATGTGATATATCAAATTTATAAATATTTTAATAAAATTATCTCATGAATATCAAAACAAATTTTGGTGGACTGTAATAACCAATGCACGAATTCGTAATCAGCCAAAACATACGTGCGTGGAAAAATTATGGTTTCTTGGACAAATTTGCCATCTCTTGTTAGACTTAACCATCCCTAATTCACTGCAGCAAATTTTATTATCAATGATAAATTATTTATCATTTTGACTTTATATTTTTTCAACAAAAAATTTATTTTTGACGAAAAATATTCATCAATCATTCATCCCAAAATGCATGTCACTAAAAATTTACAAAGGCAAGCGAGTGTTTCATAGCTGAATAAGGTATATTAACTATGGCTATTTTTTTGTCCCCAACTGCATAGTGTTTGTGATGAATTTATTCACTAAAACTTCTGTTAATACCGATTTGTCACCAACTATTAAGTTAATTAGAATGATGTCTATTATTTCTAAAGTCACTTACACTTTGTTGTTAAATAGTCACAATTTCGCTACTTTAGCTGTCATTGATATATATATATATATATATATATATATATATATGTATGGTCTCTAAATATTTAAATTAGCAGTAACTTTAATTATAGTAGTCAAAACTATCATCTTGTCACAAAAATACTATCAAAACTATCGTCTTATCGACAACTTTAAGACAAATAATGACTTATTATTAGTCACAAAATAATGTGTCACCAATAACTTAAAATTCATGGTTAATGTAACTCAATAAATAGCATCAAATCAATTTTCTAGGGAAAATTTTAGTGGTCAAAACATTGCTATGAAACTTAAATGATATTGATCACTTAAGCATCATATTAGGAACATATTGTTAACGTAAACAACAATCACAACACTATGTCGAAGAGTAATCAGTGGAACATTTATATTCATCGTAAAATTATATTTTCAGACTCATATATTCACCTAAAGGTTAGGGTTGAATGTACTTAGTATTAGTTACATTATTATTGAAGATATTGCATTTGCATTGACAAAATGCTAACTTTATTTGGTAAGCTGTATTTTGATCTCCAAAAATGTCTAATATATTAAGTACTTTCCCATTTCTTTTATCCTCTTTTTCTTTGTTTATATGTCGTCCGTTTTTGTGGAAACCAAGAGGAGCAGGTATATTAAAAAAGGAATAATTTGTAAGCTGGATGGACCCAAAAATATATAAGTCAATTATCAAATGAAAGGATTAACTAGATTACAAGTTTACCTATGTGAAAAAATTAAACTTAACCCATTCAATTCGCATAACTCTTTGAAGTTTAAATGGATTAATAAATCACTTATTTATTAGCACAGTTCATATCAACCCAACTCATTTCAATCTATTTTAAATTTGGTTGATATGCAATCCAAATTGACTCAAGAGAAATATTATCAAAATATTTTTAAAACACTTTTTCTTTTTAATTTGATATGTTTACATAGTCAAAATAAAAATATATTATAATTTAATTAAGTACTAAAATATTATAAAAATAAATAAAATAAGTAAAAGTTAGGTCAAATTGGGTCTTGACCCGCTTTATAACTCATTATTCAACCCGTTTTGACTGAACTCGTTTTGATCCAAACAAATTTAGGTTGGGTTGGATCTTAACTCATTTGCTGTCTTGACCTAATCCGCTCAAATTTAATCCAACTCGCCCAATTGTCACCTATAGCTAAATAACAACACTATTGGTGTAAATTATTTTATAATATTACTCTAAAAAAATTTAATCCAGTATAAAAGGTTATTGTATCTAACTTCCTAAATTATTATCTCATTTATATTCAGAGAATGATCAAGTACTTTAGTGGCCTAAAATCAAAATTTATTTGAAGGCCTTAAATTTTTAAAAATGAAAATATTTTTTTGAGCCGCAAAATTAGTAATAATTTTCTGATTTTCTAGTTCTTCTGATAGTTTTTTTTTTAATGATTATATTAAAACCATTTAATTTTAATTTTCTTGAGAATTCTTGATCTTAGTTACTAGGATGGTTTAATTAGAATTTTTAAAAATTATTTTTAATTTGTTGAGGCAATTGTTACATAAAAACTATTAATATTATTTTGTAAGAAATGTAAGCATTTTGAAAGGAATAGAGCCTTTTTATTTGATTGATATGTCTATTAGAGTATTATTTTTTACTTGTACTATTTTTCTAAACACTTCTAATTTTTGAAAATAAGTTTAAATCATCAATGTTAGAGTGATTATTATATTTTATTTAGGAACATTCAAGGTTAAAATATTATCGTATTAATTTCTCATCATCTAATGATCTCAAATAAGTAATTCGAAAAATTGTTTGAACACAGAAATGTTATATTTTTTTCATGAATTCGAAAAACTTTTTAAAAAAAAATTAAAATTTCCAGTTCAAATCACTCACTAAATTCAATAACAAAATTCAATTTGTATTCATTTTCAAACAAATTTGAGTTTTCAATTCCATTTTCAATTAGAAAATAATATAATTTTATTTTCAAATTTCACAATTCTTAAATCCAAACGTCTGGCTTACTTGCTTCAACATGGACCGGCGCTGTTTGTAACAAAAGGTGTTAGAATGGTTAAATGTATGTTACGCCCCGAGCCTACACCCTGGGTATAACTGACACTCAGAATCATTGTTGGTCCCAAGCGAACCACTTGATCTGGTTACTCACTCAACAGAAGACTTAAATAATCATAGAAAGGCTTTAAATAGCAAGCATAAGACTACTAGATTGTCCGAATAAAACTGGAATGAGGAGTATCCCCACAATAACTGAAATAAGCAATACTGAAGTACTTAACATATTGTCTATGGAAGATGTCTGGTCCTCAACGAAGCAGTTGCTGAGGGAGTCTGTCACCTGCGTCTGCATCATAAAACGATGCAGGTCCTAAGGACGTCAGTACGTGGAATGTACAACATGTAAGATGACCAAAACATGTACTCAGGGTGATGCAACATTTCAAAGTACATGATCATATCTCAAAATAGAATAATATAAGTGATAAATACTCTGTATGCTGAAAATAAACATGTTGAAAGTAAACATGCTGAGAATCTGTATAAAAACATAACTTGCTTTAACTTGGGTAGTTTCTCTAACCGACAACCACCCCTATGAGCTTCGTGGTGATACATCTTATCCACACTGCCAAAGTCGTCCCGTACTTTGTCGGGGTAGGGGACGAAAGACTAGGGAAGTGGATCCATCCCAAACTGGGGCATCTCAGTGGCAAGTGAGGAATTGTACCTAGGTACAATTCTATCCTACGTTGGCTACGTAGTTTATGAGCTCAAGTTGTTAATTCTACTCTTACTCATATCGGTGCTCAATACTACTCCCAAAATACTTGTATATAGCTCATATCTGTAAGAAATAAGGCTTCTCAATATATATCTTTGGTTTTTCGGGAGTTAGCCTAACTTAGCTGTTTAACTTTCTCATTTGTACTTATTAGCTTGACTATATCTAATATCTTTTCAAGTATTTTAAAACATACTAGGTTACACAGCCAAAGTGCAAAGCAATCTCAAAATACTTCACTGGAATTAAACTATACATATGCTAGCCTTTTCTTTTCTTGAAATAGATGTAAGATTCTCAAGAATATATCAATAACAGTAAATCTTATTCAATAGTGTAACTTCATGCTAAAATCAGTAAAAGGCATGATTCTATGTAAAAAGAATGCATAAACCAACATTTAGATGGAATTAACTTATACTAGGGGAAAATCTTGATTTCACAGTGTAACCAGAAGCTTGCATGGAAATTGGAGATTTCAGATACTAGAATAGTAATATAATGACTTTTGGAGGACCTTACATACCTGAGGGATGAGTTCTTGGAATAACTTAGGAAGAGTCTTGAAAGACCTACCTGGTTCTTGGTTTTTACACTTGAATTTTCTTAAACTTGTTCTACCGTTAATAGGGGAATGAAAGCGTTTTTATGAGTTAATCGGGTGAAAACTGACCTATTAAGGTTTAAGGAGGCTGGGAAAGGTTCAAACTATCCCTCCTTACTTAAAAGAGAAAGTTATTGCAAAATACAACATGTACGCATCACGCCAGGGGTGCGGACATGTGCATTTTATTCAATACAACATGTCCGTGTCGCGCTAGTTGCGCGGACATGTGTATTTCACCTTTTTTCGCGAAATTCTCCTCCCGTCGAAAATTAGAAAATTTTTCTAAGTGTGGCTCCGCGTTCCAAGTGCGTCGCGCCCTGGGGGAGGAAACCTCACTGCTCAAAATTAATCAGTGAAATTTTAAATTCACCTCGGTTGCTTAAAAATGGAGTCGATTCCATTTTTCCACCCAATTTTTCATGTTGATCACAAATTCAGTCTCGGGTTTGTGAATGGAGCATGGGAAGATGCGTTACGCGCATGGTTAATTTTAGGGATATTTTGGTTTTTTCACCGGGTGTCACAATATCTCCCCCTTGGGATTATTCGTCCTCGAATAATAACGTTATGAAGAATTTAGCTCAAGGCAACAAGGTTACTATGTCAACGAACAAATATGTCTTCGAGATCAAGTATGAAAGTTTACCTTGAAAGTCCTCATTTAGGCCAACGAACAAGTGTGGATACTTGGCCTTCATGTCTTCTTATGCTTCCCATGTGGCTTCTTCCACGAATAGGTTCCTCCATAAAACTTTTACTGAAGCAATCTCCTTGCTCCTCAACTTACGAACTAGTCGATCTAGTATCTGCACTGGGATCTCTTCTTATGACAAGTTATCTTTAATTCCCACACTTTCAACAGGAACAACTAGAGAGGGATTTCCCAAGCATTTCTTAAGCATGGAAATATAAAATACTGGTTGTATAGCACTCAACTCTGCTGGTAACTCCAACTTGTAAGCTACACTACCAATCCTTCTCAGAATCTAGTAAGGGACAATATATCGTGGACTGAATTTCCCCTTTTTTCTGAATCTCATAACTCCTTTCATCGGTGATACCTTCAAGTACACCCACACCTACTTTAAATTCCAAATCTTTCCTCCTAACATCAGTGTATGACTTTTGCCGACTCTGAGATGTCTTTAGCCTTTCTTGGATCACCTTCACCTTCTCCATAGCCTGGTGGACTAGATTGGGTCCTATCAAACCAGCCTCACCAACTTCAAACCACCCAATGGGTAATCTGCACCTTCTCCCATAAAGAGCCTCATATAGTCCATCTGTATGCTAGCCTGGAAACTGTTATTATAGGAAAACTAAATCAAAGGTAAGTGATTATCCTAGTTACCTTTAAAGTCTATCACAGACGCCCTCAACATATCCTCGAGGGTCTGTATAGTTCACTCTGCTTGCCCGTCTATCTGCAGATGGAAAGTTGTACTAAGATTTACCTTCATACCAAGCCCCTTCTAAAAGTACTTCCAAAATTGTGCTGTGAACTGAGCTCCTCTGTCTGAAATAATAGATATAGCGACCCCGTGCAACCTAACAATCTCCTTAAGATAAAGTCTGGCATAGTCCTCAGCTGTATCAGTTGTCTTGACTGGTACAAAGTGAGCTGACTTAGTCATTCTGTCTACTATGACCCATATTAAATCTTGCTATCTACGGGATCGAGGTAAACCTGTTATAAAGTCCATGTTAATCATCTCCCACTTCCATTCTGGAATTTTGATGTTCTGGGCTACACCATAAGGCCTTTAGTGCTCTACATTAACTTACTGGTAATTCGGGCATCTAGACACGAACTATGCAATGTGCCTCTTTATGCCACCCCATATCTCTATACTTCTTTCTTGCACCAGGGTGAATAGAGTATCCAACATTATGAGCTTCAGCCAAGATCCTTTCTCTAAGTCCGTCAACACTTGGCACACACAACTTGCCTTGGTACCTCAAGACTCCATCTCCCCTTTTTGGCAAACACTAATACCTTCTGTTTCTAAACATCTTCTTTCAACTGGAGGAGGATGGGATCCCTTTCTTGCTTTTCTTTCACCTCCACCACTAAGGATGACTCTGCCCATTTCTGATAATCGCACCATCTTTATCAGAATCTTCAATCTGCACCCCCAAATGGGCTAGTCTGTGCACCTCTTTAGCTAATTCTTTCTTTCCATCCTCAATGTGAGCAGTGCTCCCCGTGGGTCAACCTGCTAAGAGTATCAGCAACTACATTAGCTTTACCTGGGTGATAGAGGATGCTCATGTCATAGTCTTTCAGTAGCTCCAACCATCTTATCTGCCTCAAATTCAACTCCTTCTGGCTGAATACATATTGCAGACTCTTGTGGTCCGTGAATACATCCACATGCCCACCATAAAGGTAGTGTCTCCAGATCTTTATAGCAAACACAATAACAGCCAACTCAAAATTATGAGTTGGATAGTTCTTCTCATGGGTCTTAAGTTTTCTGGAGGCATATGCTATCACCTTGCCTCTCTACATCAATACACATCCAACCCAACTCTGGAAGTATAACAATATACCACAAGGTCATCAGTTCCTTCGGGTAGGGATAAGATCGGGGTTGTGGTCGACCTGATTTACAACTCTTGGAAACTCTTCTCACAAGCTTCTGACCGTTCGAACTTAACCTTCTTTTGAGTGAGTTTAGTCAAAGGAGCTGAGATAGAAGAAAATCCCTCTATGAACCGTCTGTAGTACCTCGCCAAGCCCAAGAAACTCCTTATCTCTGTTGGAGTTATGGGTCTTGGACAATTCTTCACTGCCTCAATTTTTTGGGAATCGACCTAAATATATTCACCAGACACAATGTGCCCTTGAAATGCCACAGATGCCAGCCAAAACTCACACTTAGAAAATTTGGCATATAGTTGTTGATCCTTAAGGGTCTAAAGGATAATTTTCAAATGGTCAGCATGCTCCTCTTTGCTATGAGAGTATATCAAAATGTCATCTATAAACACAATAATAAACATGTCTAGGTACGACCTCAACACCCTATTCTTAAGATCCATGAAAGTTGCTGGTGTGTTTGGCAATCCGAAAGACATGACCAAGAACTCATAATGACGATAGCGGGTTCTGAAAGCTGTCTTAGGAATGTCTCTCTCTAACCTTAAGCTGATGATACCCAGATCTAAGGTCTATTTTGGAGAAACAAGTAGCACCCCGAAGTTGGTTAAATAAGTCATCAATTCTGGGAAGAGGATATTTATTCTTTATGGTGACCTTATTCAGCTGATGGTAATCTATGCACATTCGAAGAGAACCATCCTTCTTATGCACGAAGAGAACTGGAGCACTCCAAAGTGAGACGCTTGGTCTAATGAAACCTTTATCTAAGAGATCTTTCAGTTGCAACTCTAATTCTTTTAGCTCCGAAGGAGTCATACGATATGGAGGAATAGATATGGGCTGAGTATCTATCCCAAAGTCTATTTCCCTATCAGGAGGGACCCCGGGAAAATCCTCAGGAAAAACTTTTGGGAACTCATTCACAACTGGGACAGACTAGAGAGATGGCGCTTCAGCACGAGAATCCTGAAATCTGACTAGGTGATATATACACCCTTTAGAAATTAACTTTCTGGCTTTAAGATATGAGACAAACTGACCTTAGGAAAAACTGAGCTACCCATCCATTCTAGGACCAGTTCGTTAGGAAACTAAAACTTGACTACTTTGGTTATGCAATCTATGGAAGCATAGCCGACATGTAGCCAGTCCATGCCTAGGATGGCGTCAAAATCTACCATGTCTAACTCCACCAAATCAACTAAAATGGTCTTATGATAAACTGAGACTGGACAACCCCTATAAATTCTTTGGGCTAAAATAGATTCTCCAGTAGGAGTGGAAACATTAAAAGGCTCAAGAAGAGCTTCTGGATCGACCCCAAACTTCATAGCTACATATGGAGTCACAAATAATAATGTGGCACCTGGGTCTAACAATTGGACCATGTTTTGTTTAAGTTCCTATCTACCACATGGCTCTGGTTTGACAAAGCAACTAGTAACATTTGTAGTGCGTGAGATTGCCACGTCCCAAACCGTCATAGGAGTTGGTGGTGCAAGTGCTTGTTGTGCGGGTAGTTTTTTGTTAGCCATTTCTATCTTAATGAGATCCACTTCTTCCTTATTGTCTTCTTAATTAACAAGGTCAACTGGAGGAATCTGAAATGCAACTCCTGCTCTTTTCTTAGATTGACGAAAGTAAGATTCGTGACTTTGTAGTTTAAAGATCCACTAGTAACAACAAAGCACAAACAAGCTCAAATGCAGTAAACACTTAAATACAAACAACTTAATAAGTTAACCAAATTATGTTTCAAGTCCCCGGCAACGGCGCCAAAAACTTGTTGGCCTCTAGCACACGCAAGTGTACTTGGTCAAAACAAGTAATACAATGGTCTGTTTAAAGATCGAGATGTCGAACCCAAAGAACTTGGTATAACATGGTAATTTTTCAAATTGTTATGTCGATGAAGAATTTTGTAAAAAATAATTTAAAAATTTATTATTATGGACTAACTTATGAAATATTGAAAACTAAAAAAAATAGGATTATACTCACTTTGACTATCGAGCTTGATTATTGAGCTTAAATACCAATGTAAATGAAATTTAGGGATTGTAACCTTATCGACGCCGAATTAGTTATTAAACATTACACTTATGTTTGAGTTGTCGATTGTTGATTCAAAGGGTTGAAATTACCAAAATAGGGCTGTACACCTCTTTTTAGCCAATTTTTAGTGTTTGCATAACTACATAGTTGAGTGGAGATAGACAATCCAATAAAAATGCCTTAAAGTTTTCATTCTTTATTTGGAATCAAGCAAGGTGTAGAGGTAGTTGTCACAATTCTCCAATATACAAATCAACTTATTTTCATAAATAAAACAAGCTTCTTATACTACCTATGTTCTATGCATCACAACATCTTTCGAATGTATGATACACAACAAATTCATTTTCAAGGTGATCAAGCTTAAAAATGGAGATTTAAGGAGTATAAGAACAATCACAACTCATTCATAAATGTAAAAATTCATAACTAAAACATTGTCTAAGTTACAATCATAGAAAATGAGGAGTTTAACAACTCATATGAAGATTACACACCAAATACATATTCAAACTCATAATCAAAATAATAAATTCGAAGATAAAATTAACCAAAGATTGAAGAACTTGTTTTTCTTCTCCCTTCAATGATTTTTGTCCAGGATAGAAAAGCTGAAAATAGAATGATCAATTACAACAAATGTGAGATCTCTTATAGCACTAAAAATCCGTGAAAAATCAGTTTTCCCATCTTTTACTCAAGTCCACATCGCTGACTTAGCTTACTTTTTTCCCACTTGCTATTTTTGTTGGCTAACTCAGAAAGCACCATTTTAACAGTGGTCCACGATGCGGACCTGGGCGCGGACCAAGTGTTAAATATTTTTCTTAACTTTGCACCTTGTTGAAGTCTCCACTTAGTTCTTGTATCATTTCGAAGCAATGTTTTCTAGTATACATTCATGAAAACCACAATAATTTGGTGCAATTTGCCCAACATTAGAAAAACACACGCAATAGTTATATAAAAAAAATCTAAAACATTATGATTTGTCCCTTGAATGTCACTTTATTTATGGAATTTTTGACTAGTTAGGCATATAAATACTCCTAAGATCACCACCTCACACTTAAAGCTTTTGTCCATCCTTGGGCAAATCAAGATACATGCATGCAACACTTTACGAAGTAGTATATATGACAAGCTTTATATAAACAAATATTTCGAACCAAAATATACATCCTTCAAAACTTCTAGCAGCATTACTCACTTTAAGTACTTGACGAATTGATGCAGATTCATGTGAAAATTCAGTTAATAGTATCACTTATTTGCCATCCTTACTCGATTATATATCCTCACAAGAAGAATTACCCAAATCACACCATTCAAACCTATAATTGAACTAAAATTGGGTACAATATCAACTCTCACTCTCACAAATGAAGTTTCACATTGCTTCTAGTTCCTATAAACTTGCTCTTAATGTAAAGTTGACCTTAGAGGATTTCATTTGGAAGATCACTTAGGTTTTCTTGTTTAGTTGTAATGTAGGTTAAAAGGCTAAAGGAATTCAATTTTGGGATATAGCAAACAAAGCTTAATCCCCAAGCTCTTAAGCTTATATTACCTTCTTTCAAATCATTCCTATTATTTCCACTTAACTCAACATCTTTCCTTATTCACATATATACCTCACATCATTCAAACTATACAAAATTTGTTGTATATATAGTAAACTCACATTTCAAAATAAATTCTCTTTTTTTTATATCAAAATATATACGTATATACCCTTCGTAAGATATTCCTTCAATTCAACGTTTTATTTTCTAACCCATCTTCCTTAAGCGCTTGATAATTTTGGATCAACATGAATGAATTTTAAGGATAGGCTTGGCTAGAAATATAATGAATCAAAGAAAAAAAATTTAAAAGTTCAACGGGTTAATTAAGGGTTGACATTAGGTGGATAAAAAGGCCAAAATTTATATAGGCTATCAAAGAAATGCCTAGATCCTTTCTTTCAAATTTAATCCCCTTTAAGTCATATTCACGTACCGGGTAAGTTCTCGCAACTATAAAATCAGTGCAAACTCTATCACATGGTATATTATCAACATAAGGCAAACTTAGTCCACATGAGTTCAACATTAAGCATCTAAATCCATTAAGCACCACTTGTGAATATTAACTACCAAAAAGTCAAGAGTTAAGTTATTTTAATTCATAACATTTGTAAAGCAAACTTATATGTATATACTACTAACAATGTTCAAGTTCCACAACACAAACAGACATACTTTACTACTTTACTGTCTAAATCAGAAAACCCAAATACAATAATACTTAAAACAAGAGTCATAATCCAACAATATTTAAACATAATCCAACATAACCCAAAAGTAAAAGATGTCAAAGGCTAACAATAAAAACATAAGTTATTGTCTCCAAATAGAATCAACTAAAACTAGTTTAAAGTATTAAAGCAGGTGTAGATGAGGCTGTCCAACCCACACTTAGAATGTAGCACTGTTCTCAGAGCTTTCCATACATACCTAGTGGAATGAAAAATTGTGCTCACTCGTCATCAGCCGAAGCATCTGGCAAAATAGGCTCTCCTCCCATAGAAAAAGGTAGATCCTTTGTTATCTCTTTATCTTCAGATTCTTCGGACACTTCATGCTCCTTTCCCCAGTCTGTGGGTATATCATCTTCTATCGGTTCTACGAATCATGGTCCTATCCCCATTACTGCCTTAGCATGAGCATTCAATGGGTAACGCTTCTCAACGTCACGAGGCTCCTCGGGGGTGGAGGGTCGATCACTTATCTCATGTAGCAGCATCTGTAGCCCATACATGCGGGCCATAATGAGCTCATCCCAATGAGCTCTCTCAGCTATTGTCAAAACTGGTCCTAGAGTAGCATCAACCCCCTTACCATGAGTGACAACATAGGGTGGGGCCTGAATGACTGGGCAGTAGTTCGCCTCCTATTCCGGTACACATTTACTACTATTATGCATACCTTCGACCTTTGTGGGTCTTTGCCTTTCTCATTGCAAGTCTAAAAATGGCCCCAAAGTTCAATGGCATTCCTGTCATTAGTGCATAGGTGAGGCAAACTCAATCCCTAGTGACGTTTGAGAAGTGCTGCCCCAGGAAGAATGAGTGAGTCACTAGCTTGACCCATACCCATGCCTCCTTTATCATGTATCCAAAGGGGAAGGATAGATAATAGCCCCTATCAGTATGGTAGACCCATCTGAAAGTAGAGGTAGGCCCGGCTAGTGTGTGGCGGATCTCTCGATATGGGGGCCGGAGACAAAGATTATTGAAGGTACCTGTATGAATCTCAAATGGGGTGCCAAGGACACCATTAATAGCAAGAGGAGAGAAATTTATTGCCACGCTACGAATAGTCATCGATTACGCCTTCGGATCCTTGCTCATGTTAGCATAAAATTCACGCACCATGCTAAGATTGTAAGGCCTGGGCACTGAAAAAGGAATCCCAAGTGCAAATCCAAACATCTCTCTAAGACCCGTGAGTATTTATTCCTTAATGAATCAACATCGATAGGTACGTTCGGGTAGTATTTAGTCTCGTCATGAGATTGGTACCACCACTTTCCATCTCTGTCCACAGCTTTTACTCCAAAGCGGGCCCTTAAAATTCTTCGGGTATCCTTTGGTACCTGTGGAACAGCCCTGGCTCTTTTTCGAGTGTTAGAGGGTCCAACTCCTCTGGTTTGACCACCACGACGTGAGCGTGAAGACATGATTCCGGCAATAAAGCAAATTCTCAAGTAAAGATAAGGTAATCACATCATTGACCCCATACTTAATTTCGAGCCAAGGATAATCTCAGGTTAGCACAACAGGCTATTTCAGTCCCTTCTTTAAATATATGCATTCTATCTCTCCAATTCATCAGAAAGTATAAGTCAACAAGGAAACATTCACCTTAGTACAATCTTTGCCTATCTGTATCTCAACTGAGATTTCACGTATTGACAAAATGATGACACGTAGAGAAAGCATTACTCAAAGACAATCATGAAACTTAAGTTATCGAATGTAGGTGCAGTCCAATTATCATCATTTCGAACAATTTAGTAACAGTTTAACTATAGCTCATGACCTAACTTTTTTGCAAAGCCAGTCTTAGTTTTCACATTTCACAGTAACACTTCCCACGGTATCCATATTATCCATCATGGCAATTTTCAATTGAGTTTGAAGGTAATTTCATATCATAGTAATAAGACAACTTCATTCCCACTTCTAAAATTCACTTTCAAGGACATTACAACCCAAAGGAATACAATTTTCAACATTGAAACCTCACCAAAAAAAACTTATGCTTGCAAACATTACAGGATTTACACAATGTTCAACATTAAATTTGTCTCTCAGTTGATATCTCTCTGATTTTTTCCAATTTTCTCATGATTTACAGCGTAGGGCTCCATACCCTCAAAAATTAGCACCACAAAGTTCAATAACAAGAATTTAGACTCAATTTTACTAACATCCATAGATATTCAAACAAGAATTTGCACAAATATACTTTACTCACTTCAATTTGCATCTAACAAACCCAGGCAATGTTCAAATTTAAATTTAAAAAAAAGAGAGTTCGAATTAAATACTTACCTGTAAAGTGAAGATGATAAAAATGATTAAAACTTGTGAAAATCAAGTCCGCGATGCTGAGATGTTTGAAAATTGATTTTTGTGCGTGAGAAGAAGGTAATTTTGAGAGAAAAAAATGAAATGGGGATCGGGTTTGGGGAAAAAATTGGGAGAAAAAACAGGTTTTGGGTATTTATACTTGCAATTTTCGCGTTTTTGGGCCTG
Organism: Solanum clarkiae; assembly: GCA_011800125.2. Lineage (NCBI taxonomy): Eukaryota > Viridiplantae > Streptophyta > Magnoliopsida > Solanales > Solanaceae > Solanum > Solanum clarkiae. The sequence goes on along the minus strand of JAABOM020000084.1, from coordinate 17,632,788 downwards.
GGAGAGTGTGCATCCACGTTGCGGATACACACTATTTTTGGGATCCAAAATTTTTTTATTTTTTGTTCCGAGCCCCATAAAATTCTCCGCACACCTGAAAATGTTTAAATACATCAAAATAAGTCAACTCAAACCAAAATTTGCAAAGAATATTCAACAAATTGACCGAAAATAACGATCAAAATTTTTATCCAAAATTCGGCCAAGTCCGCGACGTGGAGCTGTTGCAGACTGGTACTGTTTTGGGCAAAAATTTTATTTTCAATATTTCTTGTTCCCTCATTCAAAATGCTTGGAGAAACACACTTTATTAACATAATTCAGTCCACACAAAAGTTTAAATACATGTTACCTAACCACGGGTTGCCTCCCATGAAGCACTTGATTTAACTCGCTGCACGATGCAGCAAAAACTTAATCATCTTTGGCCAGTTCAATGTCCTCCTCAATTTTGGTTGTGTATTCACCATAGTAGTGCCTAACACGTTGAGTGTTTACCAGAAATGTTTGGCTGGAGGCCTCGTCCTTTAATTCCACCGCTCCATTTGGTGTTACAGATATCACCACATAGGGTCCACTGCATTTTGATCATAGCTTACCAGGGAACAATTTCAAACGAGAGTTAAAGAGAAGTACATGTTGGGCCAGCTCAAAAGTGTATTTGATTATATGTCGATCATGCCATCGCTTGGTCTTTTCTTTATAAAGTTTGGAATTCTCCTATGCTTGAAGCCGAAATTCTTCTAACTCCTCCAACTGCTCCAACCTCTTTCTTCTCGCAAGCTCGGGATCAAGATTTAGTCTTTTGATTGCCTAATAAGCTTGGTGTTCGAGCTCTACCGGAAGATGACAAGCTTTTTCATAGACCAGCCTATACGGTGATGTACCAATGGGTGTTTTGTAGGCCATTCGATATACCCACAAAGCTACATCTAACTTGGTAGCCCAATCCTTCCTAGTAGCATTCAACGTTTTCTGCAGGATTTGCTTCACCTCCTAATTTGATACTTCCACTTGACCACTTATTTGAGGGTGGTAAGTCGTAGTGACCTTGTGTCTTACCCTGTACTTCGCAAGAAGGTTCTTCACTGTTTGGTTGATGAAATATGTACCACCATCACTAATGATGGCTCTTGGCATACAAAAACGAGTGAAGATGTGCTTTTTCAAGAACTTACTTACCACCTTGGAGTCATTGGTGCGTAAAGCTGCTGCTTCCACCTATTTGGACACATAATCGACTGCGACCAAGATGTAAGTATTACCAAAAGAGGGTGGGAATGGACCTATGAAGTCCATGCCACATACATCAAAAAATTCTACCTCTAAAATTTTAAGAGGCATCTCATGTCTCCTAGAGATAGTACCTATCTTTTAGCAAACATCACAAGATTTCACAAAATGTATAACGTCTTTGAATAGAGCGGGCCAAAAGATACCTGATTAAAATACCTTATGAGTTGTACGCTCTCCTCCGTGATGACTGCCGTATGGAGAAGCATGGCACCTTGCTAGAATATGTTGCATCTCTGCTTCAGGCACACACCGTCTCACCATACCATCAGCTCCTTGCTTGAAAAAATAGGGCTCATCTCATATGTAAGCCTTTGCGTCATGGGCTAACCGCTTGCATTGTTGGTGGTTGGCGTCTGGAGGAAAAACTCCACTTACCAAGTATTTGACGATATCTACGTACCATGGTAGTTCCTCAACTTCAAGTGCCAGCAGCTGCTCATCCGGAAATTCCTCCTTGATTTGCATCTTTTCCCCAATGTGAGCATCATTTTCCAAGCGAGAGAGATGGTCGGCAATTTGATTTTTTCTCCCTTTTCGATCCTTGATCTCAATATCAAATTCCTGGAGTAGCAAGATCCACTTAATGAGACTTGCTTTTGCGTCCTTCTTATTTAACAAGTACCGGATAACGGCGTGGTCAGTGAAAACAATCACTTTAGTGCCCACCAAATAAGATCTAAATTTATCAAATGAATACACTAATGTGAGCAACTCCTTTTTTGTAATTGTGTAGTTACTTTGAGCAGAATCAAGAGTTTTGCTCGTATAGTATATGGAGTGGAACACCTTGGCCTTTCATTGTCCTAAAACAGCACCCATCGCTGTGTCACTTGTATCGCACATAAGTTCAAACAGTAGATTCCAATCCGGTGTTTGCAAGATAGGTGCCTTAATCAACTTTTTCTTCAACGTCTCAAATGCCTGCAAACAAGAAGAGTCAAAGTTAATGGATACATCTTTTTCTAGGAGTGCACAGATCAGTTTGGCAATCTTCAAGAAGTCCTTGATGAATCTACGGTATAATCCCGCATATCCAAGAAAGCTTCGGACTCCTTTGACTGAAACAGATAGTGGCAGCTTCTCAATCACTTCAATCTTGGCTCGATCCACCTCTAAACCACATTTAGATACCTTGTGCCCTAAATTTATCCCTTCCTTAACGAGATAAAGATATTTTTCTCAATTAAGGACAAAGTTAGTTTCCTCACATCTTGCTAAAACCTTGTCTAGATTTTCAAATACTTTTCAAAAGATTTCCCAAAGACTGAGAAATCATCCATGAACACTTCCACATATTCCTCGGCCATATCATAGAATGTTGAAAAGTGGCTGGTGCATTGCATAACCCAAAGGACATGCTTTTGAAAGCATACGTACCATATTGACAAATAAATGTAATTTTCTCTTAGTCTTCCGGAGTAATGGTAATTTGGTTATACCCGGAGTAACTATCCAAGAAGAAGTAATATTCTTGCTCGATAAGTCTATCAAGCATTTGGTCAATGAATGCTACCTAGTAATGATCTTTCCGAGTGGCATCCTTTAGCTTCATGTAATCTATACATATTCTCTGGCCTGTCACCGTTCTTGTCAGTATCAACTCATTTTTATCATTGGTGACCATCGTCATACCTCCTTTCTTTGGGACACATTGAACTGGGCTGACCCATTTGCTGTCGGAGATGGGGAAAATGATTCCCGCATCTAACCACTTTATCACTTCCTTCTTTACAACTTTCTTCATAATTAGGTTCAACTGTCTTACAGGTTGTGCCACCGGCTTGTGACCTTCTTCAATGAAGATGCGGTGCATGAACAAAGCTAGGCTAATGCCGTGGATGTCCGACATTTGCCGTCCTATGGCTCTTTTCCTTTTCTTGCGCACCGTGACTGCATCTTCCACCTGAGCTACATTCAATGAAGCAGACAAAATTACAGGTAATGTATCATTATCTCTAAGAAAAACATACCTGAGATGTGAAGGTAAGGACTTCAATTCTAGCTTTGGTGGTTCTTCAATTGATGGTTTCGGTGGAGGATCTAACACCCTATTTAAAGGTGCACCCCCTTCTTGAATATACTTGTGTTATTGTTCAACACACTCCCAATTTCAAGAGCCTCTGCATCATCCACTAGCCCTTGATTTAGCAACACTCTTGCTAGTGGGTTTTGAACCTCCACTTGACTTACCGAGGCAGCCGTGTCTATTACCGTGATGGTCGTCAAATCTTCATATGCAACTGGTAGTTTCATAGCCTTATACACATCAAAAATTTACCTTGTCATGGACCCTCATTGTGAGTCTTCCTGCAGCCACATCAATTAATGCTCCTACGGTCGCCAATAATAGACGTCCAATTATGAAAGGAACTTCGGGATCGGGTTCAAAGTCAAGGATGACAAAGTCCACAGAGAAGATGAGAGATCCCACTTAAACTAATACATCCTTAATAACACCTTCGGGCCTTGCCATTGATCTATCTTCCAATTGCAACACAATTGTAGTGGGCTTTGATTTTCTAAGTCCCAACTTTGTAAATAACGAACTTGGCATAAGATTTATGCTTTCCCCAAGATCACACAATCCTTTGGCATTCAGACAGCTCCCAATTGTTACTTGCACCATGAAGCTTCTGGATCCTTCAGCTTAGTTGGTAATTGAGCTCTATTAAAGATTCCAGAGCTGCAAGCTTCGGTGAGTGCCACCGACTTATATTCCGCCAACATGTTCTTGTTGGCATCAATGTCCTTCACATACTTTGCATATTTTGAAATTCCCTGCAAAACATTAATGAGTGGTAAGTTCGATGAATTTTTGAAAATATTCATCCTCTTTCTTTTTTTTTTTCAGCATTTGTGAGAATGGAGGCAGTGGTTTAGGCAATGGAATTACCTCATCAGTGGACGTGCTTGGAATAACGGGTTCCTCATTTTGAATACCACTTGGTTCAGCCACACTCTTCTTCTTAGGTATCAATTCGCTCAATAGTCTCCCATTTGTCGTGCTTACGACATGAATTTGCTTGGGGTCTTGAGTTCATAGAGCTTGCCAATCCCTCCTTGGGGTATTGAGTTCATCGAGCTTGCCAATCCCTCCTTGGGGTCTTGAGTTCATAGAGCTTGCCAATCCCCCAACTGCTTCTCTAAATTTTGAAGATTTTGTTTGTGTTTTTGGATTTCTTCTTCTTGGCGATTTTGGTTTACCAAAATTTGCCTTAGGACTTCATTATTCAATATGTTGTTCGGATTGGCCTGCTTCACCGGTTGGTGCATTTGTTGATTGTAATATGGTTTGCTTCATTATTATTGAGATTGTCCTTGATTTTGTTAGTTACCACCCCAAGAGAAGTTCGGATGATTCCTCCAATTTGGGTTGTAGGATTTCCCAAAGCCTTGATAGCCACTTTTATTTGCATTTCCCACAAAATTTACTGCCTCAGAATTTGAACCACAAAATTCAGTAGTGTGGTCTCCTCCTCCACAAACACCGTATCAATTATTTTATTGTTATTGTTGTACTACATTTACCTGTGTGGATTGTTGACTCACTGCTGAATTTTTCTATTGTTGACCCATAGATAAATTGTTGAATTGGGTCGTAGTAGAAATTTATGCTTGCAAAGCATTGATGGCATGAATTTCTAACATTCCAGCATGCTTATGAACTGCGGGTCGATTTGATCCTCCATTCCACTTGGGATTTCCTTGAGCTATACGACTGAGAAGTGTATACAACTCATCGTATATTTTTGCCAAAGCTTGTTCTCTTGAAGTAGAATCAAGAAGAATCTTTGTGTTTGGTTCTAATCCTTCAATAAAGGTATGGACCAACATTTTGTTAGATTGACAATGATGAGGATAATTAATAAATAAAGTTTTAAACCTGTTTCATGCTTGATATAAGTTCTCTCCCGGCCTTTGCTTAAAACTTAAGATCTCACTTCTTAATCTTGTTGTCTTACTGGATGGAAAGAAACAAATAAGAAACTTTCTAGCAAGATCATCCCACGAAGTAATGGAGTTTGGTGGCTCAATTTGCAGCCACCTCCTTGCTTTCCCCAACACTGAGAATGGAAACAAAGCCATTCTTACATAGTCTTGATTCACCCCTGTAGGAATAAATGTGTCAGCAATCTCTAAAAAAATTTGGAGATGTACCTGAGGGTCCTCGTGTGGCAGTCCGATAAATTGTCCGGTTGAGTGTAGTAATTGGACCGTATTTTGTTTAAGTTCTCATCTACCACATGGATCCGATTCGACAAAGCAATTAGTAACATTTGTAATGTGGGGGATTGCCATGTCCCAAACCATCGCAGGAGCTGGTAGTGCAAGTACTTGTTATGCGGGTGAATTTTCGTTATCCATTTCTATCTCAATGAGATCCACTTCTTCCTTATTGTCTTCTTGATTAACAAGCTCAACTGGAGGAATGTTGAACGCAACTCTTGCTCTCTTCTTAGATTGACGAAAGTAAGATTCATGACTTTCCAGTTTAAAGATCCACTAGTAACAACAAAGCACAAATAAGATCAAATGCAGTAAACACTTAAATGCAAACAACTTAGAAAGTTAACCAAATTACATTTCAAGTCCCCGGCAATGACGCCAAAAATCTGTTGGTCTCTAGCACACACAAGTGTACATGGTCAAAACAAGTAATACAGTGGTCTATTTAAAGATCGAGATGTCGAACCCAAAGGACTTGGTATAACTTGGTAATTTTCCAAATTGTTATGTCGATGGAGAATTTTATAAAAATTAATTTAAAAATTTATTATTATGAACTAACTTATGAAATATTGAAAACTAAAAAAAAGTACGATTATACTCACTTTGATTATTGAGCTTAAATATCAATGCAAATGAAATTCTGGGATTGTAACCTTATCAACACCGAATTAGTTATTAAATATTACACTTTTGTTTGAGTTGTAAATTGTTGATTCAAAGGGTTGAAATTACCAAAATAGGGTTGCACACCTCTTTTTAGCCTATTTTTAATGTTTGCATAACTACATCGTTGTGTGGGGATAGACAATCCAATAAAAACGCCTTAAAGTTTTCATCCCTTATTTGGAATCAAGCAAGGCGTCGAGGAAGTTGTCACAATTCTCCAATAAAAAGATCAACTTATTTTCATAAATCAAACAAGTTTCTTATACTACCTATGTTCTATGCATCACAACATCTTTCGAATCCAGGATATACAACAAATTCATTTTTAAGGTGATCAAGCTTAAAAATGGAGATTTAAGGAGTATAAGAACAATCACAACTCATTCATAAATGTAAAAATTCACAACTAAAATATTGTCTAAGTTACAATCACAGAAAAGGAGGAGTTTAACAACTCATATCAAGATTACACGCCAAATACATATTCAAATTCATAATCAAAACAATAAATTCAAAGATAAAACTAGCCAAAGGTTGAAGTACTTATTTTTCTTCTCCATTCAATGATTTTCTCCAGGATAGACAAAATGAAAACAGAATGATGAATTACAACAAATGTGGGTTCTTTTATAGCACTAAATATTCCTGAAAATCCGACTTTTTTGATCTTTTACTCAAGTTCGCATCGCGTACTTAGCTTACTTTTCGCCCACTTGCTATTTTTGTCGGCTGACTCAGAAAGCACCATTTTAACACTGGCCCGCGACGCGAACCTAGGTGCTGACCAAGTGTTAAACATTTTTTTCTTAACTTTGCACCTTGTTGAAGTCTCCACTTGGTTCTTGTATCATTCCGAAGCAATGTTTTCTAGTACATATTCATGAAAACCACAACAACTTGGTGCAATTTGCCCAACATTAGCAGAATACATACAATAATTATATAAAAAAAAAAACCTAGCACACTTTGATTTGTCCCTCGAATGTCACTTTATTTATGGGATTTTTGACTAGTTACGTGCATAAATACGCCTAAGATTACTATATCATCCTAATAAATTATTTTAAGTGTATAAACGTTAAAATCAAGACAAAGTAAGTATAAAATAAAAAAAATTGAGTCTTCCTTTTTAAGCTGGACAAATAAAATTAAATAATTATGTTAATAATCTTTTAATGAATATATTTGTGTTAAAAGAAATACTTTAAAAAATTCTAAAAATTTTATATGTGCAACATAAATTAGAGAAAAATAGGTAAGAAATAAAATAGTATATAGGTCTCAGTAATTAATAATTTAAATTTTTTAAAATATATAAATAAATTTATTAATATAATATAAATCGAGATCAAAAAATAATTTATATTGAATCTATGCTAACACGAGCTTTCGTAACTAGTTACAATATAAGTTAACAAAGGTCATTCTTAACTTACCGACCTCTCCGTCCCCCAAATTCTTAAGACTTCTATAAAGAATTGACAAAATTATATGCAACAAAAGAATCTCGTTTTCTGAATTAAATCAAATTTATCATATGCGCCTCTAAAATCTCAAAACTCAAATAATAAAAAATAATAATAACATACTGCGTATAATTTGACAAGTGAGATTTTAAAAAAATAAAATATACTTAAATTTTATTTCTATTTTAGAAATAGAAAAATTGTTTTCGTAAATACTCATTAATAGCAAAAGATACTGAACAAAATTTTTTTTATGTAAACTACTCATGTTGAAGATTGTTTCGATGGTGTTGGTGGTTGTTTCAATGGTGATATCATAAAATTGAGGATGAAACCAAGCATGTGGAAGCCTTTCTGTATGTTAGAGCTTTTAGTTGCCTTATAATACTATTTTTCTATTTTATCACTCTTTCCATTTTATTTTATGTAACATTATTTAGTTTTATTTTATGTAACATCATTTAATTTGATTTGTTATTTAAAAAAAAATTAAAATTTGTGATCTAAAATAATTCTTAGATTTTATATGATCATGAATATTTTATTAAGGGTGAAAGAAGAATTTTAACATTAAATTATTTCTAATTATAATAAGGTGATTTTTTTTAAATGGACTAAAAAGAAAAAAAAATGACATATCAAATGGGACTAAGGGAATATTAAATAATGCTCCCTACATCTTATTGTATGCGACACCTATTGATTTGGTACGGTGTTTAATAAAAATGATTTTTTTTTAAACTTGTGATCTTAAATAATTATTAAATATTTTTGTGGCTGAGATTTATTTCATTAAGAATAAAAGAGTGTTGAAGTAGGTCTTAGGCACCCTCGGAAAAAATTGTCCACGCACCAGATGCTAAGCACTGGGCGTGAGGGGGGTGTTGAGACACTGTGCACCCGCACCCCTAATCCCGCATTAGTATGATATTGTCCGCTTTGGGCCAAGCCCTCACGGATTTGTTTTTGGCCATCTCCCAAAAGGCCTCATACTAATGGGATTGAGTTCACCTATTTAAGTTGGTCATTTTGACCTTCCACCTCCAATGTGGGAGGGAAGAGTTTGCACATCCCAACAAATCTCCCCTCAAACTCTGACCTCATACCGGCCCCTTAATCTGGGCACATCCGCCCCCTAGGCAACACCCGCCCGAACCTGGGCAACACTAGGCAGACCTCCACATTGCTAGGTACTCTGCACACGCGATACATCAACTTCTATCCGTTGAACCTGGGCTTTGATACCACTTGTTGGGACCGCGTGCACCCGCACCCCTAATCCCGCATTAGTATGATATTGTCCGCTTTGGGCCAAGCCCTCACGGATTTGTTTTTGGGCATCTCCCAAAAGGCCTTATACTTAAGACACTAAGTCCCATATTGGTAGTTAATGAGATGGGTGGTCTTCTTATAAGGTTTAGGCAATCCTCCTCCCTTTGAGCTAGCTTTTGGGGTGTGAGTTAGGCCTAAGACCTACTTCAACATGGTATCAAAGCAGGGCCTGTCTCACCCAATGTTGGGCCTTCGAAAAAATTGTCCATGCACCAGATGCTAAGCACTGGGCGTGAGGGGGGTGTTGAGACGCAAAGTCCCACATTGGTAGTTAATGGGATGGGTGGTCTCCTTATAAGGTTTAGGCAATCCTCCTCCCTTTGAGCTAGCTTTTGGGGTGTGAATTAGGCCTAAGACCTACTTCAACATCAACAAAGAGAAATTTTAAATTTAAATTATTTCTTCTATAATAAAATAATAATCTTTTAAGAACAGACTAAAAATAAAAAATAATCGTATAAAATGGGACACGTACAACTGCAGAGAGAGTAAAAGATACAAATAATTAATAACCTTACCTATTGTATAAGAAAAGAGTGTCTCATAAATGAGGATATATCGATATATAGATTATTAAATTACCTAATTTTGCAAATCTTATTTACAGTATATGAGGAAAATATAAATTTGAAGTCATGATCATGGTAAACAGGTGTCGGCTGCTGCATGGTAGTTGGAGAAACTCAGCCCATGCAAGCAAGAGGAAGCATTCTTTCGTCACATATTCATTTTCCATGCAAATTTTATATCTCCATAATTACATTTATCAAGGAACATGGGTCCTCTAATTCCAAACTTTATTTGTTCACCCTTTATTTCCCTTCAACACCACCCTATTCCCTAACCCCACCACTATATTTGAATAAATTAAGCCTATGAAACACTAAAACAAAATATGGAATTAACAATTGGTAAATCAATCAAATTGATTGGCAAATCCAAGAGCCAATATATGGTTATGGCTCTGATACCATGTAGAGAAATGTAGTAGAATAAAAGTATAATCGGGAGACCTGCTACTAGTCCAAGATCGTTAACTAAGATCGAAAGATTCAACTATAGAAGAAGAAACTTTGTTATGAGAGAAAACTACTTAAATTGGATTCAATTTTTGTTTTGGATTGATTACAAACGCCTAGTGCCACCCCTATTTATAGTTGTGTAGAGATGATTCTAGATGCATTTTAGATATATCTACAAAAAAAATATCTAGGTGACTTTATCTACTATCTAACAAAAATCTAGATTTTTCTATAATTTACTATAAATATCTTCCTGAAATATCTAGTGTTCTATAATATGTAGAATTTTTTTAAATATAAATATCAAAGATATTATTCTACAATTATACAAAAGAGAATTATCTTTATTTTTCACAAAACGATGGATTTTTTCACCCCGACTTCACTTGCATCTAGATAACCCACTTATGATCAATTTTAAGTTTTAATGGGCTCATTCAAAGGTGTGTTTTTTTTTTTTGATAATTGACAGCTTTATTAATCACCAAGAGAGAATTACAGTCAATTCTAGAAATGAACCTAATTAGAAATCTATTGGAGATTAGCTCATACAAAATTATGTCCTTAACCAGTTGCACTCAGACCTTATACATAACAAAAATCAAGTATGACACTCCATTTGAGATATTTTTTTCTTTCCATTTGCACAGGACATTCATCCATTTTAATAAGTGTACTCATATTCGACAAATATATGGTTCCTATATTTTGGGTAAGTAGCACAAAGTGAGCAGTTGACCAATCATTAGCTGGCCTACTATGGTATCAATACTCATCCCTTTCATATACAGTGGGTGTTTATCCATCTTATCCACAACTTATGCGCTAAGTCCCAAAAAGTCTTGGCAATTACAATTTTGTTCCACAAATTTATATTTGAGACCACCAATAACTTTTGGGAGCACATATTCTTTCCCATATCGTAGTCCCTTCTTGGGTATATAGTATTGGGTTTAGTCACAATATAATTATTGTAATACCTCAAAAGTTGAAAAGTCAAAATAAGGAGCAGAATGAGACATTGGTCACAAATGCACCAGTCTACGAGACCTATTTTATGGTATACAGTGCAATTTATGGGTCGAAGATAGGGGTTCATCGCTGGTGCCTAGAGTTGGGAAAAAATAGGGGAATGATTGAGATTTTACGATAATGTTATACAACTCATAGAAGTATTATGAGTCATAAAAGACCCTCATAAATAAGATCCAGAGACTGAAATTTTGGGATCCAATAGGATGGATCAAGTTATGGATTTGATGAGCTATTTTTAAAAAGAGATTTGTGATTCTCAAATTGATGAGTAATAGTTTAGATATGGAATTTGAAAAAAGAAAATAGATTATGCGTGTTTTTGATACTTCACTCATATAATGGTTGCGTAAGGGTAGTTCTTTTTTATGTAATCGAAAAAATTAAATTTAATTATGGATAACAATCAGAACCTCTACTTCTACTACCATATTGGATTACTAGTGGCCAAGACCGTGCATCGCACAGACTCAATTTATATTATTTTTTTTCTTAATTTCTGTAATCTAAATAAAATTTGGAGAGTCAATAATTTTAATATATTTAAATTTTTTTAATTATTTGGATTTATAATATTTTTATGTAATTTTTAAATAATACATATTACTCCTACATGGAGAAATAATTTATCACATGTA
>JAABOM020000084.1:17603065-17615052 GCA_011800125.2 Solanum clarkiae | reverse complement strand
GATGAGTTAATTGAAGTATATTCTATTCATATAATGCACTTTTCATTTGAGTATTATTCTTCCGCTGTTGAGGTTGGGGATGAATTTTTTTAAAAAATATTTTAATTATTATTTTTAAAAAAAGCTGGTAGGGTAAAGGGTAGGGGATGGGTGAGGGGTGAGGGGGTAGGTGGGCAAATTTTTTCTAACTTAAAAATTGGGGGCGAAAGAGGTGCAGGTGGAGTGGGGTGGGGTGGGACTAGGTGGGGATAGGACACAGAAGTAGAAAAAATTTAAATTCTTTTTTGTACAGAAAAATAATTTTTTTAAAAAAAATTATTTGAGAGTGGGGGTTGGGGTAATAGAGGTTGAACATTAACAATCTAGTTTTGATTTTTTTTTTTTTTTTTGGAAAATTTTACCCAAATCATATTTGATCAAATCCATATTTACCCATATTTTATATGGATGAATTATAATTCAATCCATTTTGGCTCAATCCATATTCAATTCATTCACGTCCAAATCCAATCCAATCTAACCATTTGCCACCTCTGCTCTAAACACTTCTAATTGTCCATTGATTAATAGTACTATACCAAATGTCCTCAAAGTTGAACAAATTCGGTTAAGTATCTACTCCAAATTCCAATCTAGGAGAAGACAACTTGCATTTATCAGTAAAGTCAAAACAAAAAAGCAAAGCGTCCTTTAAAAATAGTTATATACACATCGAACATATCTATATTATTACTTTATGGTATCTATAATGTTAGGGGCTTAACAAAATACAGTTATAGTACAAATAATAAACGGGAAAAAAGTCTTGGTAGAAATGAGCTTTGCTGATAATTGGTTAGTTTTCATCTGACTTTTTTTGACAAGTTTGCCAACTACGTTGCCTATAGGCTCTCCATGTACATTTTTCTACCATCAAGAAAATACTTGTAAAACATATATATGTTTCGTGTCATTATTCTAGTTACTTATTATATGTGATTATAAATAAATTGGTACTGATGTAACTACTACTGTTATGGTTTGTGTAGCTTAAATTGGTACATTGATTGGACACATTGTATTTTTATTTAACTAACTTCTCTCCCAAACAAGAAGGAGCTACATGATCTAAGAAAGTAGAATTATAGTATGCAAAACAACTACTCAAGCAGCTAATAGGTCGACATGTTTGCTTGACTATCTTGAGGATATATTTATAATTTTTTACGATTCTTTTATTTTAATTTATTTATCTTATTTTTGATGTTAAAAAATGTTGTTAATCATGATAACTAAAGCTGCTCAAGCAGACATCAGGTCGACGTGATTGTTTGAGCAGTTTGAAGGTATATCCGTAATTTTTTATGATTCTTCTGTTGTAATTTGTTTGTCTTATTTTTAGTATTAAAAAATGTTAATAATCATGATAATTGATGAATTAAAATATTTGTAAAAAAACATGTTACACTACAATATTAATAATTTAAAATATTTAAAATCATATTAAAATTTTAATTAGCTCTCTAAAATCTATCTTTATCACTTAAATTAAAAAAAAATAACAGATATTGGACTCGTGCTAGCACAGGCACCGATATCTAATTTTACATATAATAAGTTGTTTATGAATTGTTTCGATAACAACGATGTGTGTGCCTATGTATGATGTAGATTCGTTCCTATATGATTGTATTACTTGTAGATGATATCTTTAGGTGACAAAGGTAGACTAGGTAAACCAAGCATTATCTATGCTTTTTTTTTTAGGGGTGACAATTGGACGGGGTGGGTCAAATTTGAACGGGTTATAATGGATCAAGATATCAAACGGGTCAAGACCCAATTCAATTCAAATTTGATTGGGTCAAAATGGGTTGGGTTAAAACGAGTTGAATAATAGGTTATAGAGCGGGTCAAGACCCAACCTGACCCAATTTTTACTAATTTTTACTTATTTTATTTGTTCTTTTCAATATTTTAGTACTTAATCAAATTATATTTTTCTTTATTATAGATATATAGAACATATCAAATTGAAAAAAAATATTTTAAAAATATTTTAATAAGATCTCTCTCGAATTGATTCGGGTTGCATATCAACCCAAGTTTAAATGGGTTGAAATGGATTGGGTTGAGATGGGTTGAGCTAATAATTGGGCGGGTTATTAACCCGCTCAAACTTCAATGAGTTGGGTCGGATTTGGCTTAATTTTGTCACCCCTATTTTTTTCATGTTAGATGTACCATTATTTAGCCAAGAAGCTAAACATTTGAAGACAATTCTTTTCTCATATTTGTAGTCCAAATACATGCAAGTGTAGGGGTGACAATAGGGCAGGTTGGATCAAATTAATTTGAGCAGGTCGGATCTAATTTGAGTGGGTCGGATCAAATTTGAGCGGGTCAACACTCAACCCAACCCAACCTAAATTTGTTTGGATCAAAATGGGTTGGATCAGAACAGGTTGAATAATGAGTTATAGAGCGGATCAAGACCCAACCTGACCCAACTTTTACTAAGTTTTACTTATTTTATTTATTCTTTTTTAATATTTTAGTACTTAATTAAAATATATTTTTTATTCTTGCTATATAAAATATATCAAATTAATAAAAAGGTATTTTAGAAATATGTTGACGACATTTCTCTCGAGCCCATTTGAATTACGTATCTACCTAATTTTAAATGAATTAAAATTGGTTGAGCTAATAAACTTCAATGGTAGGATGTCACCCCTATGCAAATATACACAATCCTACAAATAATCGAGTGATAAGACTCATGAGTTTCCTAGCAACAGTGACTTATGTTTAGTTACTGTAAGAAAAATATAGACGGGGCAAAAATAACGGGTCATACCTTTCGAGAAGATTCCACCGGAGTTGTCAAGCCACCAAAATTTGTTGTTGCCCAAAATTTGATCCGTTTATCTAGGAATATGGACGCTGATTCACAAACCAAATGCCCTTTGTATACTTTGATGGATCAGGGATACAAAATCGTTCACCATACTTTTCAGTTTAATCTTACTATTCAGAAGTCAAATAAATTCAAAGTAGTATACTGATTTTCTTTCTTTCTGCAATTCTAGTGTCTTTCAACTTCCTTTATTTTCTCTTCCTCTCTCCCACTAGGAAACTAAATTCCCTTTATCAAGAATCTCTCGCCCACTAGGAGTCAACCACCTTCCCATTATAAGGGAGGTGATTGGGCGGTTACAACCGCCACTAAAGTATAATTACCGTTCATCCTTATCCTTTAGGATAAGGTTGAACAGTTAACTGCATCACTGTAAATAAATCAGATACTCGGGTTGGGTCAAGATTTGAATCAGGTTGGTTCACATGTGCGACTCATGATCCCCAAAATCTAATATCTTCCACTTTGCATATGACGGACAAGACCTGAGTCAATATCACATCAACCTAATATACTATTCATATGACAAAATGGTTTGTGCGATCTGTGAGCATAAAGGCTTTCCTTCAAGGTCTTATAAGCCTTTTATAGGAATTCAATTACATACGAAAAGAATTCACTATCAATCATGAGAATATCTATACTCTCAATACCCCAGACTTTACCTACTCCAGTAGTTAATCATCTTATCCTTCATCCTCTTCAAGAGGCTGACTCGAGTCCATATTTATATCAGTTTTCATAGTCTTCCCTTTCTACTCGAATCTATCTACTTCAAATCAACTGGTTTTCTAGACATGCACCGCATTGCCAAATCATATGTGGCTATTAGTAATATGCTAAAGTAGCAACATCAATCGAAATTTCAAGAAACAGTAAAAGGTCAAAAGGTATTCAATTGAAAAGTTCAACTTTGACTTTTCAGGGTCTTACACAATGAAGAAGCAGGGATCATTCTTTTATTAACCCTCATATGGCATAACACATGTAGTATAAAACACGTGTTATGATGTTCTCACCTTACACAAGCGCATGTGTCTTATTCCAACATCGTATAGACCTTGGTCTAGATATTCTCAATGTCTAACCCGAGTTTCTCTCATTTCTCAGAAAGACTCTTGTCTGGTTTCCAAAACAAGTCTAAAATGTGGCAATGATATATTATCTCTTCATGTTCCCAATGTGGCAATGATATATTATCTCTTCATGTTCCCCAACGTAAGAGGCGATTGGTCGTGTGAGAGAGTCAATCTCGTGACTTGTTCTACACATTCGATATCAACACATGCTTTTGAGATAAAATAATCTTATATAGATGAGAAGGTTATAACAACAAAGTTATATTACAATACAAATCACATCCTACGTAAGCCTAAAGACTTAACATGTTTCTCAAACAAGTCTCTTGATATCACCTTCGTAAAGAGATCAGCTACAATTTCACGAGTAGGAATATATTGTAAATTCACCTCTCCATTTGCTAGTATATCTCTTACAAACTTATACTTTATATCAATGTGTTTGGTTTTGCAATGATACTTAGAATCTTTTGTATATGCAATAACCGTCTGTCTATCACAATATAAAGTCATGGGGCCCTTAAGATTCTGTGCAATATTCAAATGCTTAAAGAATCGCTTCAACCAAATAGCTTCTTGTACTGTAGATGCACAAGATACAAACTCAAATTCCATGGTTGAAAGAGTTGTGCAAGTTTGTTTCTTGCTTTTCCACAAAATGGTTCCACCATTGAGCAAGAAAACATAACCAAAAGTGGATTTTCTATCACTTCGATCACCAGCCCAATCAACATCCATGTAGACTCTCAAGAACAAATCAGATCCACTATAAAACAGTGAATAATCTGCAGTTCCCTTTAGATATCAAAATATTCTCTTCACTGCCTTCCAATGATCTCTTTCAGGATTCGATTGATACCTGCTTACTAGACTTACTACATAACAAATATATGGTCTAGTACACATCATAACATACATCAAACTCTCAATATCACTAGAATAAGGAACTCGAGACATCTGTTCTTTCTCTATATCACTTCTAGGACACATATCAAGGCTAAAAGTTTCACTTCTAGATATTGGAGTATCCATGAGTTTGCAACTACTCATTTTAACTCATTCCAATATCTTCTTTATATAGTTTTCTTAAGATAAATCCAAAAACTTCTTGGAAGAATCTGTATGGATCATAACACCCAATATGTAGTCAGCTTCACTTATATCTTTCATATCAAATGACTTTGAAAACCATGACTTCATAGTTTTCAGGTACTCCAAATCATTTCCATCTAATAGTATATCATCAACATAAAGAGAAAGAATTACAAACTTTTCATTGGATTTCTTCACATATATGCAATGGTCTTCATTGATCATGGTGAAATCTAATGAAATCATCTCTTCATGGTGAAATCTAATGAAATCATCTAATTATCCTTTTTTGGACTCATAAAGCCTCAGTCACAGAGTTAGGTTTATCCAACTCCGTGGGAGATACCAGGAAAACATAATCCTCAATCCGGTAAGATCGTTTAGATACTCCTTTTTTTGTACTTTTACGCAGTTGAAATTTAGATTCCTCTCTAGGAATTTGGGATTCTAAACTCCCACTTGGACTAAAAACCATCTCTTGACCATTTGCTTCATAGATCGCATCTGATGTCATTCTCTGATCTTTTGAATTCAACATTTCATACAGAGGCTCACTTTCAATTACCTCATTCCTTTTTGAAAACATATTTTCCAAAAACTTACATCTCGTGATTCAATTTCAGTCACACTTCCATCTTCCAACTCATCAATGAACACGTACTCTTTTGGTCTGAGTATCTAATGAAGATGCATTTCTTTCCTTGTGGACTTAATTTACCAAACTCACCCAGATGATCTTAATATAAGAAACACAATCTCAAAGTCGTAGATCATCTAGATTTATTTTATGACCAGTCCAAAATTCAAAAGGAGTGGAAGTTATTGATTTAGAAGGCACTTTATTCAAAATATAGGTCTGAGTCAATAATACATTTCCCCAAAAGGAGATAGGCAAATTTGCCTGTACCATAATTGACCTTACCATATTCAGCATTGTTCTATTCCTTCTCTCACCCATACCATTCTGTTGAGGCGTGTAAGGAGTAGTCAATTATCTAACTATGCCCTTTTTATTACATAATTCTTCAAATTGATTCGACAGATATTCACGTCCTCGGTCGGTTCTCAGAAACTTTATCCTTCTGTCTAATTGATTTTCAACTTTATTCATATATCTCTTAAAGCACTCTAGTGCTTCAGATTTATGAGAAATTAAACAGACATAACCAAAGCACGTGAAATCAACAATAAATGTAATGAAATATGTGTACCAGACCTTTACTTCACATTCATCGGACCACAAATATCAGAATAAATTGATTGAAGTGGGAACTCAGTTCTCTTGCTTTTCCAAATGGTTTTCGCGTAATCTTACCAGCAAGAAAATTTTCACAAATCGGCAATTCAATTTTAGATAGAGGAACCAAATGTCCTTCTTTTGCTAACCTATTCATTTGTTCTTGCCCTATGTGACCTAATCTAGCATGCCATGTAACAACATCAATATCATGATTACTTGAAGAATATGCTATTACACAATGGTCAACATAATAGTCATAAGTAGTAAGATTACAATCTAAAATGATAAAACTGTCATAACGTAGTCCAAAACCATACAAGACATCATTTAGTGTTATTCTAATACCATTGCAACTAAAAAACAAATCAAAACCAATATCTAAAAGTACAGAGACAGATACTAAGTTTCGTCAGATTTCTGGAGTATACAGAACATCATGCAACATCAGGGATCTGCTACCATGCAAGTGTATCTTGCAAGTGTCTATTCCTTTGACTTCTAGTCTTGCATTGTTCCCCACATAAATCCATCTAGATCCAGGAATAACTCGACGAAACTCCACAAATGCTTCTCGATCTCTACTCACCTAGTCGGTGGATCCTGAGTCTACCATATACATAGGATAAGATTCAGTGAGTAAGGAAGTGCTTGCGATACATACAACACTTAAAGAAGCATTTATAAATGCTACCTTTTTTTGGCTCGGTACACTTACGAGCAAAATGCTCCAGAACTTGGCAATTGTAGCACTTCAACTTACTCTTGTCTCTTTTCTTGAAAAACCTTTTTCCTTTCTTGGAACTTGGTTTGTGTTTATTCTTAGAGGGTCCTTCCTTGGTTACTTTACCATTTTCCTTCTTCTTCCAATATTTCTTGCGCTTGAAGCTTGAAGATTTTGTACCATTTGATTCAGCCACAAAGGCATTAGTAGCAGTTTTAGCAGCACCAAGCCGCTTATCTTCAAGTTCAACATGTCGCGTAACATCAGAAAAAGTCTCTATGCTCTGATTATGGGTCAGGTAAACCTTCAAATGTTCTCAACTATTCGGAAGGGACCAGATCACTTTTTGAACCTGTTGCTCATTAGACAGAACGTGACCAACATTTTTAAGTTGTGCTATCACATTTGACATCACCCCAAGATGTTGCTTGATACTTTGATCATGACACTTTTTCAAAGTGTCAAACATGATAGTTAGATGTCTCAAGCGGGTCACAGAAGTTCCCCATATGTTCCTCGCAAGTGCGTCCAAATTGTGTGAGCATTAGGAAATTCCTCATATTCAGGAATCATTTCATCAATCACAGAACTTGCAATTATTCCACGTGCAATGGAATCTGCCCTTTTCCAGGCTTTGTAAGTTTCAAGTTCTCTTCTGTGTTGAGCAGTGTTACCCTCTTCTGGCTGACAAAGAACATGATTTATGCCTTCGAGCGCATTTTACTCATCTAAGACATATCATATCTTACGACTCCAAATGTCATAATTATCACCATTCAATTTTTCACCTTTGTTTAAGTCAGCAATGATACTTTTAGAAGCCATGTATGTAAGTTAGAGATAATTTAGCAAGATTTCTCATCAATAAGGCATGTATAAATATACATTCAAGCAAATTAATTCTAATAATAGTTTCACATACGGTGTAAAATCGAAAAGGTATTCAAAACATCTAATCATCATTTATACTTCAAATGTTTAACTAAAATCAGAATATAATTTATTAATATATATTTAATAAAGACTTTATGCACCAAAAAGCTAAGTCTTTACACAATGAAAGGATATCATAATAATAAAATAAATAATCCAAGGCATTTAGAAAAATAATAAATTATTATCAATATCCAAAATATGTCCAAAACAGGACATCAAATCAATATGGTCAACTATAAGGAACATAACCATCAGGATAAATTCCAGTGACCTTGACCTATTTAACACCTAGGGCCAACACAATTTTCCACAAGGGTTTTTCAAGCTCCGAATTCACACACTCCTCAATTAAAGCAAGCTTTCATGTGGGTGGAAGAGCACCATTCAATAGCAAAAGAGCTTTCTCTTTATTAAGAACGATAAATTTTTTAAATTCATCTATTTTCTCATTAAAGACACTGAGGAAATCCAAAAGGGAGCCTGACTCATCCATTTTGATATTCTTGAACGTGGCAAGCAATTTATTTTCTTCTCTTCTATTCGCCCTCAAGGTTCTGTTTTGATTCTGTTCTTCAATAGAATAGGATCTAATGATCTCCAGCTCTGAATCATAATCCACAAGTGGTCTCCTTTTCTTTCATCAAATCCTCTTTGCTCCGTCAACAAGGTTACTCCCACTTGGAGTAACAGGAGCGTATTCCTGTTCAACCATGTCTGAAATAGAAACCAAAAATTAAAATTATGGTGTGAACCATTCAAATAGTGATAACAAATGTCACAAATTTCTTGCAGAGAATTAATAGACCACACATAGAGCTCATTGATGAAAAATTACTCCAAAATTAAAGTATCAACCACAAATAGCCTATCAACACAAGAAAAACAACATCAAAATTTTAAAAAGATTTGTCAAAACTAGCTTTTTTTTTTAAAAAAAAAAAATATATCTTGCTCATTTTTCAACTGTTTTTCAATCGCAATACATATACGGAAACTCAAAACAAGTAGATCATGAAAAACACATTATGGGCTGAAAAATAGAACTGGAATTTTCAAAAAATTCACAAAACAGAATCAAATTTGATTTTTAAAAATGCAATGAAAAATAAAATTGTCATCTTCAAAAGGTCATAACTCACTCGTTTTAAGTCAGAATTGCTATTATAATACTAATTCAGAATCGTTGAAATGAGGAGAATGGGTTTTCATGAAAACTAGGCCCAAAATAACAATAAACATGCATCAAAAAGAGCTAAAACTGAATTTATCTATTAAAAAAAATACTAAAATATACCAAACTTCAATAATCCATCTGAACATGGAATTAATCATCAAAGTACCATAGCACTGATAGCATTTGTAAGAAAAATGTAGACGGGGCAAAAATAACGGGTCGTATCTTTCGAGAAGATTCCATCGGAGTTGTCAAGCCACCAACGATTTGTTGCTGCCCAAGATCTGATTCGTTTTTCTAGGAATACAGAAGCTGATTCACAAGCCAAATGCCCTTTGTATACTTTGATGGATCAAGGATACAAAATTCTTCACCTTACTTTTCAGTTTAATCTTTGGGTTCAGAAATCAGATAAATTCAAAGTAGTATACTGACTTTCTTTCTTTCTGAAGTTCTAGTCTCTTTCAACTTCCTTTATTTTCTCTTTTTCTCTCCCACTAGGAAAGTAAATTTTCTTTTTTAGGATTCTCTCTCCCACTAAGTGTCAACGACCTTCCCATTATAAGGGAGGTGGTTGAGCGGCTACAACCGTCACTAAAGGATAACTACTGTTCATCTTTATCCTTTAGGATAAGATTGAACAGTTAACTACATCAACATAAATAAACCACATACTCAGGTTGGGTCAAGATTTGGATCGGGTCGATCCACATGTGCGACTCATGATCCCCAAAATCTTACAATTACTAAACGAATTGAAATTGAATTTACTTCTTAAGCATTTTTTCTGAAAGTTTGAATATTTTGTTTAACCAAATGCAACTGTCATGATCCGAAATTCAGGAGTGATGGCACTCATCTTTTCCTACCAAGATAAGTCAGCCTACAACCCAACTATAACATTAGAAAGCGAAATTATAATAAAAAATAAAAGTTCAACTTAATCAAAATCCCCCAAAACCTGATTGTCATGTAGACAAGCTTCTAATGTATTACAATAGATTCAAAAGGAAACACAAGTATCAACTGATATTGTCTCTAGAATAGAATAAAATCATAAAATAGGAGTAAGAAGTCAGCTGGAATGACAAACAACTACTTCTCGCAATCTCCACAAGAAGCCTCGGACAAGGAAAAGTAGAGAGTATCACGACAATCCGGGCTTGCAACCTACAAAACTATTATAGCAAGGGGGGTGAGTACCAAACACACGGTTGTCAGCAAGTGAACTAATAAATACAGAATTAAGTAGTATAGAATACCTGCACCCCTCAGCATTCCCACCAAATCCCCATAACTACAACCTAACTCATAACCTTCACAATTATACTCTCCAAAAATTCTATGATCAAAGCCTATAATAGTATAATTCTCATCTATCCCACTGCAATTCATAAGGAAAAATTCTATAGTTTATCAAGTTGTCACTAATTCATCAAGTGTCATCAAATCAATATCCAAAAGTAATCATGTAAAGACATAAATGAGTCAATGATATAATGAATAACCAATCTCAATAGCTTTCCATATAATCATAACAAGACAAAGCATTATTAGATGAAAATGAATATTGTGAGATGTAATGCAATGCAATGCAATATCACGTAGAATGATGCATGTATGTCCTAGTGATACACATCCGCTGATATTAAAACATCCGCTGATATTAAAACATGCCTCAGTCAGAACCCATAGGGGCCACACATGAACCATGTATCCGTCTCGGTGCACGACACGTCCCTCGAATCATAGTATCCGTCGCGGCGCACAACACGTCGCTCGAATCATAGTAACCGTCACGGCGTGCAACACGACCCTTGAATTCTGTTGTTTTTACTAGACGGAACCATTTTCCTTCGGCTTTTCATTTCTTTTCTTGGATCATCAAGAAAACACATAGTAAATGCACAATAATCATGTTTATGGAAATAAAATATGCAAGATGCTCATACAAATTCATATGTATCAAAATCAAGAATTGGTAGCTCAGTGCCATACATGGTGCAATATCCTCAATCTCAATACCATCACAACCATAGCCACATTTACATCCTAAAAGTATCACTTCAACATCAATAACAAATAATCACTAATTCACATATAATGAGTCTCCCTCATTAATTCACAAATATCACCATGGGATAATTATCCAATTCAAAATATTTCAATCAAAGCCTACACAAATCGTTCTCAACACCTCACACAAGAAGTACAAGATTCTATAAACTTAACAAAGGTTAAGAAATTTACTTGCCTTATATAAAGTCTCGAATCACGTCAATTCCTAAGATTTTTTCTTTCTATGACACTTCAATTCACCAAAATCTATTCAAATATAGCATCATAATTATATAATAAATCTAATGACACTAAAATCAATTAGTTCGGGTGAAAAGGATAAAACGGTCCAAAAATTTCATCACCCGAAAATTATCATCAAAATCTAGAAATTTTTATGTGAAAATGTTCCCCAAGTGATGAGGATTTCAATGACGAAAACCAATTCAAAAATGGAGCTAACATGAGGAAGCAATCGCATGTTAAAGTTTTTGAAATACATTAAAAATGCAGCAGTAAATCTGTAATTTTTACCTCTAATGGAGCAGCAAGGTCAGTCTCTGAGTCTTCCATGGTGTTCTTCTCAAAAAAATATACAATTTACCCTTTTGAATCGCTCAAATACGATCGAAATCGAGAGAGAAATCGTTGGTTGAAGTTTAGGAAAAGTTTGCGATCTTCTCTCCTCTTTGTTGGAGAAAATCCTCAATCTTCGCAGTTCTTTTTAAGTGAAAGAACTTGGAAGGACATTGATTGAAAGAATTATCTTTGATTCTTGAATTCTTGAC
>JAABOM020000084.1:17567968-17595690 GCA_011800125.2 Solanum clarkiae | reverse complement strand
TAGATGAGGAGAAGGGAGGAGGGAGTTCCTACTTTCGATGTGGGACAAATACAATCAAATTGTATAATGCTAACATCGAATTCTTACAAAATATACTACTTATGAAGGATCCGATACACAACCAATAATATTTTCAAAGAGTCTGAACAACATACATTTTACTTTTTAAACTCTATGTCAAATTAACATGATTTCTTACGTCTGTAGCTATGTTAAAAATGTGCATATTTTTTTAGGACATCAGAGCTCTGGGAGTGATTGTTTATGTATGCGGATCTAGGATTTAAACTTGATGAGTTCGAGTATCAACTTTAAGTCTATGAAGTCTTACTTTAGCTAGTGTGTATTGATTCTTTCTCGATCTAATGACACGACTGATCCTGCAAACAACTCAAAACTCGAGGATCAGACCGTCCTATCTAGCTTCGATCAACCTCTACATAAAGACGAACGTAGCAACGAGCAATCAGCAGAGTATGCAGAGGAGCTTGAGTTAGCAGAAATGTTTGATATGGTTCTGTTGTGTACACATGCTAAGGGCAAGAAAGTCTCTACTGATATCAACTCAGAAATCTCATCTGTGGGGAAAGAAACTAAAATTTCAACTGTGGATCTAAGGACTCTGTTAACAAGCTGTGCACAAGCTGTTGCTTCTGGTGATCAAGAATCAGCAAGTGAAAAGCTGAAGCAGATAAGGCAAGAGAGTTCACCAACCGGCGACAAATATCAAAGGCTGGCTAGCGTATTTGTTGATGGACTCGAGGCTCGGTTGTCCAGGAGCGGAGCTACATTGTCTAAAGGGTTCCGATTGGTAAGAGTAATATTTAATGTACGTTTATAAATTTTTGGCTGGTAAAAAACCTCGCACGTTTAAAAAATAGTGGCAGAGGAAATAAGGATGTTGAGATGGATGTGTGAGCATACCATAGGATGAGGAATGAAGGTATTCAGCACAAGGTAGGAGTGGCTTTCGTGGTGGACAAGATGTGGTGTGACCATCTCCTAGTGAGGAGGTCTGGAAGGTTGACTATACTGAGTAAGGAGGGGGGGGGGGGAGGAGGTGATTAAATAATACATGATATACTGCAACTTATTGACGACATGGACCCTAGATAGGAAGATGTGGAGATCCTGGATATGATAGAAGATTAGTAAGTAATTGACACGTTGTCGAGTCCTCTTATCAATATTGCTATTATTAATCTCCAACAATTACAATCATATACTTTAGAATTGTTTGTTGCTTTCACTACTTCAGTTATCGTATTATGCTGCCTCCAATGCTTTATTTCATTGTAGTTACTGCTTTCATTTATGTATTCCCCTTTTTGAACGGCTTTGAGATGCATTACTTGAGTCAAGGGTCTATAAAAAACAATCTCTCAATCTCTACGAGATAGGGTAAGATGTGTATTCTATCCTCTGTAGATCCAAACTTTCTGTAGACCCAAACTTGTTGGATTATGGTTGGTATATTGTTGTTGTATATTTATAAATTGCTGAATTCCTTTTGACAGATAGGAACTTCTAGCTAAAAAAACTGCATAGAATCAAATCCTAGCCATCACACTCCTAACATTTTTTTTCTTCAATCTTCTTGTTAGAATTCCCGACTCTGCCAGGCACTGCCGTGCAGCCATACGCCACCTTTGCACCAAATAAGATGACAAATGCTGCTGAAAATCTAAAAGCATACCATGTTCACCTCTCGTCGTGCCCTTTCATCAAAGCATCCAGTGCTTTCGCGAATAAAATGATCTTACACACAGCATGCAACGCTACAACACTACACATCATAGATTTTGGTATGCTTTATGGATTCCAGTGGCCAGTACTCATCCAGCGTCTCTCATCGATGCCTGGTGGACTTCCAAAGCTTCGCATTACTGGAATAGACCTTCCTCAACCTGGCTTCAGGCCAGCGCAAGTCTTAGAAGAGACAGGTCGTCGCTTGGCAACATACTGTCAGCGCTTTAACATTCCATTCGAGTATAATGCCATAGCAGAACAGAACTGGGAGAGAATTGAACTCAAGGACTTGAAACTCGAAAGTGGTGAGGTTGTTGCTGTCAACTGTCTTTTTCGTTTTGAGAATTTATCGGATGAGGGTATGGATGTGGAATGTCCGAGGGACGCTGTCCTAAGCTTAATCAGAAAGATGAACCCTGATATCTTCGTGCAAGCTGTTACCAATGGCTCTTACAACTCTCCCTTCTTCGTCACTCGCTTCCAGGAAGCCCTCTTGCACTACTCAGCTCAATTCGATATGTTTGATGCTACATTACCCCGAGATGATCAACAAAGATTGCATTTTGAACAGGAAGTTTACAGGCGTGAGGCGATGAATGTGAGGGTGCTGAGAGGGTAGAGAGGCCAGAGACATACGAGCAATGGCAAGTCCGCAACGAGAGGACTGGATTCAAGATTCTTCCACTGGACCAACAAGTCATGAAGACATTGAAGGACAAGGTAAAGGCAGGGTAACACAGTGACTTTGTGTTGTATGAGGATGGTAATTGGATGGTACAGGGATGGAAAGACAGGATCATTTGTGCTACCTGTTGCTGGATTCCTCTGCATACGAGTGGCTGAACATGTAATTCATCTTGTTTGTGCATATAAAAATATTTGACTATGATACCAATTTTACGTCGTAGAATCTCGTAAACTTCAAAACATGTGATTGTGTGGATTAAAATTATGTCATAGACAAGAGTCTAATATTTAAGTGAGGGTAGAAAAACAATCTGATTATCGACTGAGTTTCAAACCTTGCACCACCGTTGGCACAAATCTTTTAAGAATGTTCGGTAGACCAAATAATTCTAAGGCACAATGCATAAATTTTATGGACCCTTAATTTGGAGCGAAATTTTAAGTTTGAGACTTAAACTTTTAAAGTGTACAAATAGGCACTCCAACTTGCCTATTTTTTATCAAGTAAATACAAGGTGCTGACATTGCAAAGCATGTGTGTTACACACAAAAAGAGGATCGTGAGTGCTATCTTTTAAGATTTCAACAGTAAAAAAAGCTTGAATCGTCATTTTTACCCCTATTACATCCTTTTATATATAAACCATTATTTTTCAAATTAAAATATAATTTTTTTCTTTTTTGTACCACTAATCTTCAAAAGAAAAAAAAATCTAGTTTTTGACATTAAAAAATTATTTATAATTTGAAACATTTTTTAAAAATAAATATTTAAATTCTACTTCTAGGGGTGGATGGGGGTGGGGGCGGAATGGAGTAAAAATTTTAAATTTTAAAATTTGAACTTTTTTAAAATAAAATTTTAACTTTTTGGGAGGGGCGGGGCCGTAGGATGGAACGAAAATTTTAAATTTTTAAAATTTAAAATTTTTGTAAAAGTAAATTATTCTTTTGTATGGGGTGGGGGGCTGGGGGATGTAGGCATAAGGTGGAGTAAAAGATTAAATTTTTTAAAATTTTTCTAAAGATAAATTTTTAATTTCTTTTTGTATGGTGGGGCGGGGTTGCGGATGGAGGTACGAGATCGAGGGCACAAGATGGAGTAAAAAATTAAAATTTTATTAAAAATAATTTTTTTTTTGGAGGGTGTAGGTGGGTGGATCAGCATAGGAATGGAGGGAAAAAAATAAAAATTTCAAAGTATGAATTTTTTTTCAAAAATAAATTTTTAATCTTATTTTATTTAAACTAATAATAATATTTTTGGGGCAAGGGGAGTCATGGTAGGGACGGGATAACAAAAATCAATTAATGTTTTCCTTAACTTTTGGAAGGAAGACATTTTTCTTTAATTTGAGGAAAATGAGTTGATTTGGAGAACATTTTTCAAAAATTTAAGTCAACCAAATATGAGAAAATTGAAAAGTATTTTTCGAAAAATAGTTTCCTCTATACCAAACACACCCTAGATGTGAATATTTGAGGGTTACGGAATTCAATCATAAAAATTGGGTCTTCTAGTAAAATAATAATTGATAGTTAGGGTTATAGAATACTGTGTCGCAATTGTTATTTTAAACAAACTCAATCAAATGCAAATGGTCATCCCATTTACTCTTAAAGTCAATCATGCAAGTTCTTAATATATTATCTAGGGTTTGAATGGTCCACGTAGTTTGACCAATCTATCTATTGGTGAAAAACAGTGTAAGCTAAGGTTAACTTTGCAACACCCGATAGTGAACCTCTCCTTGTGATCGGGATGAGGTAGATGCCTCCCAGCCGGGGATAAAATTAACAAAATACCCCTAGAGTAGAGATGTGCGCGTAACGCGTCTTCCCATGCTCCATTTGTAAATTCGATATCGGATATGTGATCATCATGAAAAATTCAGCGAGAAAATGGTCTCAGTCGATTTTTAGAGCCATCGGATCAAAAGATCATTTTTTATTCGAGACACAGAAACAGTGTTGGTGAGGACCAACACTTATATTTTCTTAACCTTTTTCTACGAGAATTGAAAAACTCGTTCGAAAATTTTTTGAGAAAAATAATATATCTGCGCACCCAGTCTGCAACACGAACTGGGCATTTTCGAAGTGAAATTTTTTTTTTTAATTTGAGGGGTATTCCGATCAATTTCTAACCCCTTCTAAACTCAAAAGACGATCAAATTAGGTCATTTTGATGCGTAAATAGAATCTTAAACTCCATTCCAAGTCATTTTCTAAACACTTAAAAAATTAGGGCTTAAGAGAAGAGAAGAGCGAAGCTAAATTGGAGAATTCAAGGGAGAATTCTTAAAGATTGATTATTAAAGCTTCATCCTAGATATGTAAGGCTAAACTATAAACATGAGATTGTTCTCTCATGTGCCCCATAGATGGTCTTAGAAGAGAGTTGAAAGTTTATGAGTCTACATGCATGATCCTTGACTATTTTCTTAAAAATTGTATTTATTATATGTATTATCTTATGGTGATGATCATCATAAAGTTATCTTTGTTGAATTGAATATTTCCATGAGATATTGCATAATCCTACATGTTAAATTTTGAATGCATGCATGAAAGAAGATAGGGATTGAGTTTAAAGCCTTGATTGAGAATGTCGATTGTGATTGTGATGGTGAGTATGAAAATGATGATAGGTTGATAGTAGTTGATGGTCAATGAGTTTTCCCAAATTCACTCTAATGATTTGTCTATTCGATTGTTCCCTGTAACACCCCGTGATATTATCGAATTGGCCCTAAAATATAATGGTGCACACAATGCGTCTTCCAAAGCTTCAATGGGAAATCCAAGAATGAATTTGTGATCAGCGCAGAAAATTGAGTTAGGAAATGGTCTCGACTAGATTTAAGAGCAATCGGAGTGAAAAATAATTTTCACTAATTAATATCGGGATAGTGTCTGTCCGCGCCCCTGGCACGATATGGAGAGAGTGCAGAGTGACACTTTAGTATCTTTTAAAGAATTTCGACGGGAATTGAAATTTTACGAAAATCGCAAAAATACACTGGTCCGCGCCCCTGGAGCGTTGCGGACCAGTGTACATATTTTAAACTTTTTCTTTATATTTTGGGATGGGTATTTTGGTCATTCTCAACCCATTTTTAAGTCTCGAAACGTGTTTTTAAGCCTAAATTCGTTCGAAAGGGTTTCAAGAACCCATATTTTCTAGATTTTAAACGTGCTTTCTGAGAGAGAAGAAGAAGAAAGAGTTGAGGGTTTCAAGAGAGGTCTCAATTCTTTGAAGAAGGCTTAGTGATTCTTCACTCCAGGTATGTAAAACCTACCCAGAGCATGGAATTGTTCTTCTATGTTCCCCAATACATGTAGTAGGTTGATAATTGATAGTTGATGGGTCTTGAGTAGTGATTCTTGAAGAATTTCTTGAACATTATCTTTATTTCTTGAAACATTATCTTTAATTTCTATATATTATCTCAAACTGATGATCATCATACTTTTATTCACTATTTATATGCATTATTGTGTGATTGTATACCTAAATTGCATGATTCCCCTTGTTTAACATTTCAAGAATGAACTTAAGGGTAATGTCTAGAACCTTGATTGTTTGAATGTGTAGATTGTTGGAGTCTGAGTCCTAATATGAGGGTGTGGATGACTGAAATTGAATGAATTAGTGTTCTTAGAGACTAATGAGACCGGACCTTAGTTTAGAAGGAATAATCTTATTGTTTGAGGTGATAGATGATGAGATGAGCTAAGTGTTCTTGCTCATAGGGGCTGGGTGATGGAAATCCTTGATGTATTGACAAACTTATGAGCATGTTGAGTCCCGAAAGGAGTATTAGCTCCAAAATGGGTAAGAGTGAGTCATACTCGCACTCATTAACTACGTGACCAGCGTAGGAGAGGATAGGACCGTGAAGTGTATGTTTCCTTTGCCCCGCAGAGGGCTTGGCAAACTTCTTTTGGGATCCCCGACAGACTCGTCCCGTACCCCAGCAAGGTACTGGACAGATATGGCAATGACATCTCTTCGTTGCATCATCACTAGCTCATAGGTGGTGGTTATCGGTTATAGAAACTCCCAGATAGATTTCATTATGATAGTACTCTGAAGTTGATGTGACTGTTTAATGTCCTAATGGATAGTGAGGTGATAGAGTCCTATTTCCTACTCTGAGTTAAGGATGAGTGATTGATGAGCTGATGATATTGTATACTATTTACTTTAGCCCATTTTACAACTAACGCCCCTTTGGCGTTGCATCATTTTATGATGCAGATTCTTTAGACAGAGGATTTCAGCAGCCTAATCATTCAGGTTCACGAATTTCCAGACAGAGACTTGGAGGACATATTTATTATTCATTTATCTTGATGTATTTTACTTTGATTGTGGTAGCCATGGCCTGTCATGGTACCATCTTAGACAGTAGTTATAGAGGCTTCATAGACATAGATTGATGATGGCTGATGTCGGGGTTTTTTCCCCTCTTTCTTTCTTTGTATGGAGATTGCTTTCTGAGATTCTTAGCTTATATTTTGATAGTGATAGTGATAGTAATGTAACCCTCTAATACATAGTTAATTTCTTTGTTATCTTTCGCTGAATGAACTAATTAAACGAAGGCAACGAGACTAGATGGTCCTCTTGGGGGCTAGCAATAGTTTTCGAGTGTCAGTTATGCCTAGGGTGCCCTCCCGGAGCGTGACAAACTTGGTATCAGAGCACAGAGTTCAAGTGTCCAAGGAAGTCTATGAAGCCATGTCTAGTAGAGTCTTATTTATGGGTGTGTTGTGCACCATACTTCATATGCAGGAAGCTATAGGACATTGGAAAGAATTACCCTTCTTTAATGATCGAAATTCGTGTGATAGAGTTTAACTTCATGGAAATTTTGTTTTAACTTGTGCATTATATGTTTATAGAAAATGTCGCCAAAGAGAACAACTACTTAAAGAGATGCCCCAGCCCTAGCTGTTGAGAACGCCCAACCTAAGGCCCCAGTTCAGAAGGAGACAAGGAGACGGGGACGCCCTGCTAGGACTGCTGAGGTCCCATAGGCGCCCCTGATCAACCCCAGCCAGCTCGCACTACTGAGGCAGAGTTTAGGGGAGCCATCACCATGCTGACTCAGTTGGTAGCCTCCCAAGGTAATACCCAAGGTCCTCAAGCTCCTAGTTCTAGCTAACAAGAGCCCTCAACTTCCACCAAACTTAGAGACTTCCTGAGGATGAACCCGCCAGTGTATACGGGATCAAAAGTAGAAGAAGACCCACAAGACTTCGTTGATGAGATGTATAAGGTTCTGAAGGCAATGTATGCTGATAAGATTAAGGGAGTTGAGCTTTCCTCCTACCAACTGAAGGATGTTACTAACGTATGGTACAATCAATGGGACGAATGTAGAGGTGAGAATATAGAGCCTACAGCCTGGGAAGAGTTTGAAACAGACTTCCTTGACAACTTCTTTCCTCAAGAGGTGAGGGGGGCGAAGGTGGATAAGTTCATGAATCTGAAGCAGTGAGGGATGACTGTGAAGATGTATAGCCTTAAGTTTATTAACATGTCAAGGTATGCTCCGAAGATGGTGCAAGACATGAGTGCGAGGATGAGGAAGTTTGTATCTGGTCTGGGCAGACATGTAAAGAAAGAGTGTAAGGCAGCTTTGCTGATTCTGGGTATGGACATCTCCAGAATTATGGTGTATGCCCAGCAGACAGAGGAGGACAAGAAGAAAGATAGAGAAGAGAAGATGAACTGAAAGGCGAAGTCAGTGGGACATGAGCTTAGCCCGCAGACACAGAATAAAGGGGCAAGTCCTGCTTTTAGAGGAGATCATCCCATCCTGAACCGTCTATAGCAAGTGAGCCCATGCAGCCAAACAGGTATGATCATAAATCTCATGGTTATCAGAATTTCAGTCTCCGGGTGCTCAGTCTCTGGCCAGTGTGACCCAAGGTCAAGGCATGAAGGGAAAGCCACCATGTGGCAAGTGCGGTAAGCTTCATCTGGGTGAGTGCCGTGTGGCAAGAGATGTTTGCTATTTGTGTGGAAAAGTTGGTCACTCAATTATTAATGCCTAAAGAGGAGAAGAGGTGAGGAGAGCAGCAGACCCCAGTTATCCGCAGCCCTTCCCGCGGGCAATCAACAGAAGGGTACCACTACTGGTACAGGAGGCGGGATGAATTGCCTTTATGCTATAGGTAATCGACAGAATTAGGAGTTCGCACCAGATGTTGTCACGGGTATGCTTTGACTCTTTACCTTTGATTGTTATGCATTACTTGATCAGGGTGCCACCTTGTCTTTTGTGACCCTTATATGGCTAGTAAGTTTGGGATTCTTCCAGATTGCTTGCTTAAACCTTTTGTTGTTTCCAACTCCTACTGGTGAGTCTATCTTAGCTGAGAGAGTCTACAAGTATTGTGTAGTGTCTATCTATCATAGAGAGACCTTAGTTGACTTGGTAGAGTTGTAGATGGTTGATTTTGATGTAATAATGGGCATGGATTGGATTCAAGCATGTTATGCTTCTGTCGACTGTAGAACCCTGATTGTTAAGCTCCAATTTCCTAATGATCCTATCTTAGAGTAGAAAGGGAGTTCTGTTAACCCAAAGGAAAAATTTATCTCTTACCTTAGAGCTAGAAAGTTGATCTCTAAGGGTTGTATTTACCACCTCATGGGAGTTAAGTCTGATGATGTTGAATCTGCTACTCTCGAGTAGGTCCAGATTGTGAATAAATTTCCTGAGGTGATGATCTGCCTGGAGTCCCTCCTGATAGGGAGATTTACTTTGGAATTGATGTCTTTCCCTATACCAAACCCATTTCTGTTCCACCTTATAGAATGGCCCCCGTAGAGTTGAAAGAATTGAAAGAACAATTGAAAGACTTGTTAGAGAAAGGTTTCATAAGGCCTAGCGGCTCACCTTGGGGTGCTCTCGTCTTATTTATGCGTTAGAAAGATGAGTCTCTTAGAATAAGTATAGACTACCGACAGTTGAACAAGGTCACTATAAAGAACAAATATTCTCTTCCCAAGATAAATGATCTATTCGACCAACTTTAGGGTGCTACATATTTCTCCAAGATAGACCTCAGATCGGGCTACCATCAGTTGAAGGTGGAGGAAAACGATATCCTAAAGACAGCCTTCAGGACATGGTATGGCCACTTTGAGTTCTTGGTCAGGTCCTTCAGGTTGACAAATGCACCTGCAGCTTTCATGGACTTTATGAACAGGGTATTCAGACCATATCTTGATATGTTCGTGATCGTGTTTATTAATGATGTTATGGTATATTCTAAGGATAAAGAGGAGCATGTTAATCACCTTAGAGTGGTTTTGCAAACGCTCAAAGACCATGAGTTGTATGTAAAATTCTCAAAGTGTGAGTTTTGGCTTAAATCAGTGGCTTTCTTGGGACATGTTATTTCTAGAGATGGTATTCAGGTGGATACTCAGAAGATTGAAGCGGTTAAGAACTAGCCTAGACCAACTTCTCTGACAAAGATAAGAAGCTGTTTAGGTTTGACAGGCTACTACTGCAGCTTTGTTGAGGGCTTCTCCTCCTTGTCAACACCATTGACTAAGCTGACTCAGAAAAAAGCCAAGTTTCAGTGGTTTGAGAAATGTGAAAAGAGTTTCCAAGAGTTGAAGATTGACTACAGCCCTAGTTTTGACTTTTCCTGACAGGACGGGAGACTTCATGATATACTGTGATGCATCAAGAGTTGGTTTGGGTTATGTACTTATGCAGAGAGGGGATATGATAGTTTATGCTTCCAGACAACTTAAAGTTCGTGAGAAGAACTATCTGACTCATGATCTCAAATTGACAGTGGTGGTATTCACACATAAGATCTAGCATCACTATTTGTATGGAGTGCATGTTCACGGACCAAAAGAGCTTGCAGTATGTGTTCAGGCAGAAAGAGCTCAACCTGCATCAGAGGAGATGGATGGAGTTGCTCAAGGATTATGGTATGAGCATTCTCTACCACCCAGGTAAGGCTAACATTGTTGTTGATGCTCTTAGCAGGATGTATATGGGTAGCACTGCCTATTTAGAGGAAGGAAAGAGAGAACTAGCTAAGGAAGTCCATAGATTGGCTCGATTGGCAGTGTAACTCAAGGAAAATAATGAGGGCGGAGTCAATGTTCAAAATGGGTCTGCCTTATCCTTAGTGTCAGATGTGAAAGAGAAGCAAGACCAAGCTGTCTTGTTCCAATTAAATAAGTGGTTCACAAGTAGAAGGTGATGGTTTTCTCCAAAGGGGGAGATGGAGTGTTGATATACCAGAGTAAATTGTGTGTACCCGATGTTGATGGAGTATGAGATAGGATCATGGTTGAGGCTCATAGGTCCAGGTATTCCATTCATCCTGGTTCCACCAAGATGTACCATGGCTTGAGAGAAGTCTATTGGTGGATTGGAATGAAAAGAGACATTATTGAATTTGTCTCTAAATGCCCCAATTGTCAACAGGTTAAGGTTGAACATCAGAGACCGTGTGTACTAGCCCAAAACTTTGAAATTCCTGAGTGGAAGTGGGAGACGATCAACATAGATTTCATCACTAGTTTACCAAGATCCCGAAAGCAGCATGATTCGATATGGGTGATTGTTGATAGGATGACGAAATCAGCCCACTTCTTGGCAGTCAAGACAACTTATACGGCTGAGGAGTATGCCCGACTAAACATTCGAAAGATTATGAGGTTCCCTTGTCTATCATTTCGAATAGAGGAACTCAATTCACCTCTCAATTTTGGAGAACCTTTCAAAAGGGATTATGTATGAAAGTACATCTGAGCACAGCTTTTCACCCCCGGACTGATGGACAGGCAGAGTGTACTATCCAGACCGTGGAGAATATGTTGAGAGCTTGCATCATAGACTTCAAAGGTAATTTGGACGACCACCTACCATTGATTGAGTTTGCGTACAACAATAGCTACCATGCCAGCATCTAGATGGCCCCTTATGAGGCACTATATAGGAGGAGATGTAGATCCCTGATTGGCTAGTTCAAGGTTGGTGAAGTTGAATTGATCAGGACTGATCTTGTCCACCATTCTATAGAGAAAGTTAAAGTCATCAAAGAGAGGTTGAAGACAACAAAGAGTTGTCAAAAGTCTTACACGGACGTGAGGAGAAGAGACTTGGAGATTGAGGTGGATGATTAGTGTACTTGAAGGTGTCGCCCATGAAGGGTGTCACGAGGTTTGGTAAGAAGAGAAAATTGAGTCCACGTCATATCAGACCATACCAAATTGTGAGGAGGATCAGGAAGGTTGCTTAAGAGCTAGACCTGCCTTACGAGCTAAATGGAGTTCACCCAGTGTTCTATGTGTCGATGTTAAAGAAGTGTTTGGGGGATCCCACCTTAACAATTCCTATTGAGAGTACGAGAGTGAAAGACAGCTTATCTTACGAAGAAATTCCAGTCCAAATCCTTGATCGACAAGTTCATAAGCTGAGGAACAAAGAGATAGCGTACGTCAAAGTCTTATGGAGGAATCAATTTGTTAAGGAAGCTACGTGGGAAGATGAGAAAGCGATGATACTCAAATACCCACACCCTATTTGTGCCAAATGATGATAATGTTGAAGGTAGATGTCCTTATCCTTAACATTATTAAATGTCTTCTTTCATTGAGTTGATGCATTAATCTAATTCTATTCCCGAGTCCAAGACTGAGATAGATTGGTGATAGATAATTGAGAGTTTGGGAGTTCCCGAGTGAGGAATGAGGTGAGTTTTGAGGTTTCTCGTTCTTTTATTCTATTTTTACTCATCATTTGAAGACAAATGATCCCAAAGGTGAGATGATGTAACACCTCGTGAAATTATCGAAATGCCCTAAAATGTAATCATGCGTGTAACGTCTATTCCAAAGCTCCGATGGGAAATCCGAGATCAGATTTACGATTAGCACCAGAAAATCAAGTCAGAAAATGGACTTGACCCGATTTAAGAGTAACCGAAGCAAAAAATAATTTTTGATAATTAATATCCGGATAGTGTCTGTCCACGCCCCTGACGCGATGCAGAGGGGGCAGAGTGACACTTTAGTTTTTTTTAAAGAATTTTGATGGGAATTGAAATTTGATAAAAATCGTGAAAATAAACTGGTCCACGAGCACGGAGTGACACTTTAGGTTCTTTTAAAGAATTTCGATGGGAATTGAAATTTGATGAAAATCATGAAGATACACAGTTCCGCTCCTGGCGCATCATGGACCAATGTACATATTTAAACTTTTTCTTTTAAATTTCAGGAAGGTTATTTCCGTCATTCCTAACCCATTTTAAGTCTCAAAACGTGTTTTCAAGCCTAAATTCGTATGAAAGGGTTTCAGGAACCTATATTTTCTTAAGTTTAAACATGTGTTCTAAGAGGGGAGAAGAAGAAAGAGTTGAGGGTTTCAAGGGAGGTCTCAATTCTTTGAAGAAGACTTGGTGATTCTTCACTCCAGGTATGTAAAGGCTACCCAGAGCATGGAATTGTTCTTCCATGTGCCCCAATACATGCAATAGGTTGACAATTGATAGTTGATGGGTCTTGAGTAGTGATTATTGAAGAATGTCATGAACATTATCTTTATTTCTTTTGAAACATTATTTTTAATTTCTATATATTATCTCAAATTGATGATCATCATATTTTTATTCACTATTTATATTCATTATTGTGTGATTGTATACCTAAATTGCATAATTCTCCTTGTTTAATACTTTAAGAATGAACTTAGGGGTCATGTCTAGAGCCTTGATTGCCTGAATGTGTAGATTGTTAGAGTCTGTGTCTTGAGATAAGGGTGTGGATGAGTGAAACTGATTGAATTAGTGTTCTTAGAGACTAATGAGATCGAAACTTAGTTTGAAAGGAATAATCTTACTCTTTGAGGTGATAGATGATGAGATGAACTAAGTGTTCTTGCCTGTAGGGGCTGAGTGATGGAAATCCTTGATGTATTGATAGACTTATGAGCATGTTGAGTCCTGGAAGGAGTATTAGCATCAAAATGGGTAAGAGTGAGAGCCACTCGCACTCGTTAACTACGTGGTCAGCGTAGGATAGGATTAGATCGTGAAAGTGAATGTTTTCTTTGCCCCGCAGAGGACTTGTCAAACTTTTTTTGGGATCCCCAATAGACTCTCCCATACACTGGAAAGGTACTGGATGGATGTGGCAACGACATCTCTTCATTGTATCATTACCAGCTCATAAGTGGTGGTTGTTGATTATAAAAATTCCCAGATAGGTTTCATAATGAATGTACTCTGAAGTTGATGTGACTGCTTGATGTCCTGACGGATATTGAGCTGATGAAGTCCTATTTCCTACTCTGAGTTAAGGATGAGTGATTGATGAGCTGATAATATTGTATGCTATTTACTTTAGACCATTTTACATACTGTACATTCCACGTACTAATGCCCCTTTGGGGCTGCATCATTTTATGATGCAGATTCTTTAGACAGAGGACTTCAACAGCCTAATCGTTGAGGTTTCACAGATTTCCAGACAGAAACTTGGTGAGTCCTCCCTTGCTTTCGGAGGACATATTTATCATTCATTTATCTTGATGTATTTTTCTTTAATTGTGGTAGCCATGACTTGTCATGGTACTATCTTAGACAGTAGTTATAGAGGTTTCATAGACGTAGATTGATGATGGATGGTGTCGGGGTTCTTTCCCCTCTTTCTTTCTTTGTATAGAGATTACTTTTTGACATTCTTAGCTTATGTCTTGATAGGATGGTGATAGTCATGTAACCCTCTAATAGATAGTTAATTTCTTTGTTATCTTCTGCTAAATAAACTGATTGAACGAAGGTAACGAGATTACTCATCAAACTATGTAATCAAGTGTAGGTCAGGATTTGAACCATCACATTACATTGTGGTTCCATCTTGATAAAGTCCCTTAAATAATAGAGGATTTGTTTGATTTGCTGGTGGCCTCTAGTTGATTCGATTCGTTCCCTACCTGGCAAGTACGGAACGATTGTGGTACCAACGACGACTTGTTGTACAATCATTGGCTCATAAATGATTATTGTCAGATAAGAGAAACTCCTAGAAAGTTCCTACCTTAACGTACTCTGAGTCGTGATGAGATGAGATGAGTTGAGTTGAGTCCTTTTGAGACGAGTCATGATTTGATTGATGAGGTTTGATTGGTTGATAGGTCACTTGTTTACTCTTTATTCTTGCTTCAGATAGACATTTGACATGTTGATTTGTTATTATCCTTGAGTTGATTGATGTTTCATATTATTCTACCTGTTTCGATTTTATTAAGCTATTTTACATACTGTACATTCCACATACTGACGCCCCTTGATGTTGTATCACTTTATGATGCATATATAGGGATTAGAGATTACAACAAGTGTATCATTGAGGATCTAGGACGTTCAGCTGATTGGTGAGCCTCCCTTACTTCGGAGGATTCATTATGTTTATTTCATCTTGCTTTAGAGTTAGATTTGGTTAGCTTTATTTTGATTGAGGTAGTCATGGATCTGTTATTGGCACCACCTGATTGTGATAAAGGCTTCATAGACTAGAGTCAGATGTTGATTGTTAAGATTGTGAGCTAGTTCTTTCTACTATCCTTTCATTTATTATATTATGTTGAGATTTGATAGATATGCCCATTTACATTCCTTATGTCTTCCACTGATTAGCAGAGTTTGTTGACTGAATGATTGTGATGAGGCTAAGTGGTTCGCTTGGAGACTAGCAATAGTCTCTGGGTGTCGGCCACGTCTTGGGTATCCTCGTGGGACGTGACAAACTTGGATATCAAAATTTCTATGAAATGATTTCCAAAATCTAAGAGGTGGACGGAGTATTCCTATCTTAGATGATGGATAATAAAAACTTATGAAATTTCACCAACTTCATGATGTAACATTTAGTATAATCCTTGGGTAAATATGATCTTTTAACTAGTTGAAACTTTATTGAATTAGTAATTCGATTTACAATCGCCCATATAGAATTCTGTTGTCGACGTAGTCTATATTTAAATTCTCCTGTTTCCAAGTAGGACTAATGATATCTTAAGTTAGAGGTGGCAAAATGAGCTCAAACATAAGCAACCGCCCATAATTTTATGGCTTGGGTTCAGTATGATTTAGAATTGGGCTAATTTTCAGCCCAATACAATCTAACCCATTTTAAAATAATTTTGAGTTGAGCCCAATAAGATTCTCACTTCAACCTAACACAATATTAAATCAGTATGATTTAGAAACAATAATGGGTGGGTCCAGTATTAATAATTATGTGTTGGGCCCAAAATTATTAATGTTTTAAATTTGTTGAAAGTGATTACTTAATATTGTGTTATGTCGCTATGAAATTTTTCTTTGAATAAGCATGTCAATTGGGCGGATTATGATCCCATCCGACTTTTAGACCAATTTAAACAAACCAATTTAGCCCAAAATGATTTTGGGCGGGTCATGACCCAACCCGATATTCAATATAGCCCATTTTAACTTCTTCAATTTTAGCCCAACCAGCCAATTTGTCACCCTTACCCTAAGTTATACCTCCTGATTAAGAGTGTTGAACCTTAACTTGTTGGTAATTTGAACACTTAACGATGAATTTTATTATATGTTTTTTTTCATATCATTCCACCAACTGACTTTCTGTAGATCATAATACATCTTAGTGGCTCCTCGGTGAATAGAGCATCAAGAACGGTGAGCTTCTTACAATATTTGCTGACTCAAACTATCAACATCTAGAATATATAATCAGTTCTAATAATGATGCACACTATCTCCTTCTTGGGAGAAAGTCTCTATAGTCTTTTGAAAGATTGTTTCTTTTAACTCTACTAAGTTTTAGTCATCATCCCGCTTTGCCGTAAATCCATTACAATAGATGATTCTGACTGAACACTCCCTAATTATTCTAACTTAGATCCATCAAGAAAGTCAGATAATAAAATCTGATCCTATAGTAGATGGGCATCTATGAGTTGTATCTACCACCCAAGGTTCTACAAACGTAGATAAGGCTCGTAAGTCCCATTCACACTTTGTTAAAAAAATTAAATATTTATAGCCAAGTCTACGAGCCTAGTTACGAGACATAACAAGCTCTATGAGCCATAAAATCTGATCATGGGGTTAAGTGTTACGTTTCAGTAGCTATTGAAATGTGCACCAAGTTTCACGAAAGGTTCTCTATGCCTCATAGATGGATCTCGTAAATATCTAGACCCTAAAATTTATCTAACTGTCAAATCTTCTTATGAGAAGGGTCTGTGACTCGTATTTCATTCCACGATCTATAGAATAGATTTCATGGTTTTGAACTCAAAAATATTGTCTCTGGATCTTAAATCACGACTTGATAGGATGAGCCCATAGAAGAGTCTATGACCTATAAAAGGTGATCATAAACCTAAAAGCACAAATTCCAGTAGCTTCAATTTTAAGGCCTAATCTCTACGAGAGGCATTCTATGGCCTGTAAATAAGACCACGATCCATAAATGAAATCTTATATGGTTCCAATTGATAGTTTAATGAGAGACAGATTTATCCTTTTTCATCCATTTCTAATCAAAAGTCTAATGTTTTGGGGTTATTTTGAGCCCCTTAACAGTACCCCCACGACCCTTACCCCTCAATTACACTTAGATTTTTTTTTTTTTAGTAAAATGAGAGGAGAAAAGGCTAGGGTCCCAAGAATTCAATGATTGTTCTTCAAGTTTTGATTTGTTCTTTGATTTTAGGTATGTAAGGCTAACACAATGTTGGACTAAGTTTGTCCTTGTGCCCATTCATTTATTGACTCAACTTGAGTTTGAGTTTGTGTTTTTGAGTTTTCTTGAATGGTATCCTTGAGTTATTTATTGTCTTACGAAATTTCTTGTATCTATTTAAGTACGTATTAATAATGTCACGAGTTGAGTTTTTGATTTGGATAAATGCTCAGGTCTTCATTCAAAGCAGACAATGGGGATGAAGAGACACATACAATCTACATAAAAATGTAAAAACTCATCACATGTATCAATATTATATATATTTGTACTAGCAGGAAGATATAGTTGATAATCAAACCTACATATCGTTGATCCAAATTCTAAGACATGTTCCCTAATTAAACAACACATTTTCGATTTCTCCGTTATCATCAAGGGAATAATTAAAGAAAATTAAGTTTAAGAACTAATTAAGATGGTGACATCATGTTACTTATTTGACCCTAACTTAAAGGGATCATGTTAGAGAAGAAGTTGTTGCAGCAAACTCTTTGAAGAGAAAACCTTTCTTTCAACTTAAGAAAAAGCCCTTACTCAATGGCCAATTCTTTTATGTTTTCTGTCCCATTTTTAATTCATTGTTGTCCTGAATTGCATAGGCAAGAAGGTTAGTCAGAAAATAAAATTTAATTTCTGATCTCCAAAGAGAAAATCCAGTATCTTCCTTTCTTTTTCCTTTTTTCCATATCTAATATCTTCTACTTATAGGGCTTGATATTTTTGGTACGAGGGTCTTTCGAAAACTTTCACTCTATCTCTATGAGATAGTGATAAGATCTGCATACATTTTACCCTACTCAAACCCCCACTTGTAAGATTTCATTGGGTATGTTGTTGTTGTTTAGCTAGAAATCTATATTCTAGACAAACAATATATAAATTTCTTGTAAATGCAGAATTGTAACTTAAAAGACTAAAATCATTCCAAAGGAGTATACACTTCAGTAACACTAAGATCATTTCTTCAGGTCATAGAATCTTGATCCCTTGTCACACTATCATCCCAAAAAGGGAATGAACTCATACATAATTATTCATTTTACCAACCTTTCAAGTTTGCTTATTTGGAAGAATACTTCCAATATACTTTTAGAAATTAAAGTAACAATTTATTTATTTATGTATGTCTAATCAATTTGAAAAGAAATTTACTAATATTAGAGTATTATTTTGAGTTTGTTCTGGGGGTGGAAAAATTAAACTCAAGCCCGCTAACCCGTTAAAGTTTGGGCGGGTTTATTAGCTTAACTGATTTAAAATTAGATTGATATACAATCTGAATTGATTCGAGAGAGATTTTGTCAAAATAATTTTAAAACACTTTTTTAATTTGATATGTTTTATATAGCCATAATAAAGAAAAATATAATTTAATTAAGTACTAAAATATTTAAAAAGAACAAATAAAATAAGTAAAACTTAGTAAAAGTTGGGTCAGGTAGGGTCTTGACCCGCTCTATAATCCATTACTCAACCCGTTTTGATCCAACCCATTTTGATCCAAGAAAATTCCAGCTGGATTGGGTCTTGACCCGTTTGTTGTCTTGACCCATTATAATCTGCTGAAATTTGACTCTACCCACCCAATGGCCATCTCTTGTTTGTTCAATGTTTTTTAATTAGCCTCTCCAATTAAACTTCTTTAAACATTAAAAATTAACCCAAAATTGTCCCGCCTTATGAAGCTAACAAAATAGACTTCTACTTTCTTGTTGGTTACTCACAAAGAAATTGTTTATTTTCACCCCTGATAATTTGATGGGAGTCTCTTCTACTCCTCTCAATACAACTATTCTTATTCTATCATCTAAAACTACAAAATCCTTGTAGATATATGGAATAGTTCTTTTTCATGAAGCTATATAATACAAAATCAAAAGTGGCTTATTCAAATGGGAAGGGAGAGTTTTTTTATTATCAAAGTGTCACCATATTCGTATATACTAGTGCATTTTTTTAATCACCTGATATCCAAAATCTATTGATTCAACTATGTAGTTTCAATTTGTGTCACATCCTATTAAAATGGAAAGCGCTCTATATCAATTTTTTTTTTCATTTTTAGGATTTAAGCTCAAGACCTCATTTAGAAGGTATCAATAAATTACATTCAATTAACCGTATCTTGTTTGGTCCTAGTAAAGAAGATTATACAAAAATATTAATGAGCATAATAATACAACTTTTTACATTTATCTTTTTCAACTAATAACCCGTGCACACATGGTTCTTCTATAACCCTATAACTATCTATTGTATTATAGTATTGTCCTGACCCGATTTCTTGGCCGTGATGGCGTCTACCCCAACCCACCAATAGTTCAGCCTATTCAGTACCCTTGAACCT
The DNA here is from genome assembly GCA_011800125.2 of Solanum clarkiae. NCBI lineage: Eukaryota > Viridiplantae > Streptophyta > Magnoliopsida > Solanales > Solanaceae > Solanum > Solanum clarkiae. Next base: position 17,576,110 of record JAABOM020000084.1, on the reverse strand, counting down.
TAGACAAAGGTAACCGAGAACCTCATAACAAGCACCCCATCAATAATCCAACTCTCTATTTAGCTTTTGGTGAGGCCTCTTTATATTTAGAAGGCTTCGAAGTCTTTACTTTATGTGTTTATCTTAGTTAAGATAGGTTTGGGCATGTCACGGTACCTATTTTTGCATCCATTACTTTAGAGGTTATTAAAACATTCATTTTGTTGTTATTAATTCATTGAACCTGGACGGATGATTCAATTAGTTAGGAGTTCTTTAGATGCTGAGCTGTCAATTAGCTGACATTCAAAGTTAGTAAGAAAGATGTTTTTCCATTTCTTTCCTGTATATAAGAGCACATAGCTGCAATTCTAAACTAGAGCTGAATAACATTTTCTCCTTTTGTTTCTCTTTCATTTCTTTCTATCCAGCAATGGAGAATTAATGTAAAGAATCAAGCTTTCTCATGGTACCAGAGCCAGTAAGGCAGACTGGGTAGAAGAAGGAGTATTCAATAGATACCAATGGCACCTATCAAAATTGATCAAAATGATCTGTTGTACATAGGTTCATCAGATGTTTCGGGAGCTGTATTGGTTCCTATCAAGCTAACTAGATCTGAGAATTATGGAGTATGGAGCAGATAAATGAGGATTCACTTCTAAGTAAAAGGAAAAATGATTTCTTAATTGGTGCGTGTAGTAGGAATTTGTATAGAGATAAGTTACATGAACAATGTGGAAACATGTAACACCTTGTTCTTTCACGGATAATGAAGACAGTCAGTGAAGAGCTTCTGAGTGGAATTGTGTATACCACAAGTTCTTACATGATTTGGGAAGATCTAAAGGAGCAATTAGGCAAAGTGAATCAAATGACCAAGAATCTACCAATTGCACAGGGAGATCAACACACTATCGCAAGGTGTTGACTCTGTTTCAACTTATTTCACTAAATTGAAGCACTTATTGGGAGAATATGATACTTTAGTACCTTCCCCAAGTTGTGCTTTCCCAAAGTCGAACGAATACGTAGACCACCTATATCAAATGAGATTAATTCAGTTCCTAAGTGGGTTAAATGAGTCGCATGATCAAGCACGCATGCAGATTCTATTAAAAGGTGTTATTCCATCTCTAAATCAGGCGTATGCTATGATAATTGATGATGAAATTCAACATTCTACGTGTGTGACTATTGTGAGTGAAAAATCTGATCCAACTGCTATGCTAATTAACAAAGGCCAGAGCTATAATCATGAGAATCAAAATTACAAGGGCAAAAAGTGTGAATATTGTGATCACACTTGTCACACTAGGAAGAACTGCTATAAATTGATCGGGTACCATGCTGATTGGCAGCAAAGGAGGAAATCTGGTTATAACACTAGCAACTCAAAAGGACAATCTACATATGGAGAACACAGTAATTAAAGAGATGACAATTCTAGTAGTCATGGAAATTACAATGGATAATACTTGACAAATAATGTGTCTCGAGATCAACTAGATCAAACTCAAGTTGCTTCAACAAGTCATGAGGTGAATAGTGCTTTTGGTGCAAAAGGACATATATTCACTGATGAAGAATACAATCAAATAATGAAATTACTAAACAAGGACACCAAGGACATGAAATGGGTCAATTGATAGGTATGGCTACTTGTTTATTATCCAATATTGTTTCTCAAGAATGGATAGTAGATTCTGGTGCTTCTCATTATATAGCAGTAGATAGAAAGTTATTGATCAATTGTAGGTATGTAGCTAGGTCCCAAAGAGACAAGTAAACTTGCTCACTGGAGATAAGGTTGAGATCTCACACATTTGAGATGCCCACATTTTTATAGTAAAACAGTAAATGATGTGCTATTTGTTCCAGATTTCAAATTCATCTTGTTGTCAGTTTCCAAAATAACCAAGCAATTATCTTGTTTTGTCTCCTTCCACCCCAATCTCTATGTGTTTTAGGACCTTTACAGTGTCAGGGTGAAGGAAATTGGTAAAGAAGAGGGAAGTTTGTACATATTCAGATGAGAATTTTCTGGAATAAAGAGAGAACATGAACTCAAAATCGTGAGAAGGTAGTTGCAAAAGTGACATTGTAGGACTGTGGCATATGACATAGAAGACTTGGACATCCTTATTCCCACACTTTAACGTCCTTAGATTTACTACATAGTAATAAGGATATGAAGTTCATTACTAATTGTCCTATATGTCCTCTAGCTAAGCAAACTAGACTGCCATTTCCTATTAGTACATTTAGAGCATCTATGTCTTCTAATATTGTACATATGGATATTTGGGGGGCCATATAAGACTCCAACTTTTGATAATAAATATTACTTTCTAATAGTTATAGATGATCACAATAGATACACTTGGATTCATTTACTGCAACTCAAATCTAAAACTATTGTAGCATCAAAATTTTTTTCTTGATGATTAAAAATCAATTTGGTTGTATTTGTCAAGGTAGTAAGATCAGACAATGAAACAAAATTTTTAAACTATCAATGCAAAGAGTTATTTCAGACTCTAGGCATTCTACATCAGAGTAGTTGTCCTCATACACCACAATAGTATGGTGTAGTAGAAAGGAGACAGATAAATTCTAAACATGGCTAAAGCCATAAGATTTCAATCATTCATGCCTATCAGATATTATGGTATTTATGTCAAGGTTGCAGTATACTTGATGAACAGATTACCTTCACCTACCTTTGGTAAGAAGATTCCATATGAAGTGTTATTTTCCAAGACTCCCACACTAAGCCACTTATGAGTGATGGGATGTCTTTGTTATGCCTCAATAATTTCCAAAGGTGAAAAATTCTCAGAAAGAGCCAAGCCTACTATTATGATGGGTTACTCAAATACACAGAAAGGGTACTTATTAATGGATACGCATACAAATAAATTCTTTGTGAGTAGAGATGTTACTTTCCAAGAGCATATTTTTCCTTTTGCATTACAACAAATGTCTAGAGAAGTAAAACATGATCTAGTTCGAGAATGCCATGATAATCTTGAAATTTTTAAATTTGCATCACATCACATGATTTCACCTCAAAGAAGTACAGGAGACGAGGTTGCATCAGAATCAATGTCAAATGTTCCTAAAACTGAAAGAGTCTTGCCTACTACTGAAGAATCACTTGCATCATTACAAGAACTAGATGCACCATCTGTTGAGGCTCCAATTAGAAAGACTGCAAGAATTATTGGACAGTCTATCTAGATGAAAGACTACATAAACCCAAGAAAGGATCAAATAGCAAGTATCTTCTAGCTAACCATCTATCTTATGACCCTATCACACCATATTATCAAAGTTACTTGGCAAAATTTTTTGTGTTGGTATCAAAACTTCAAACAAGCTATCAATGATGAAAGATGGATCCAAGCTATGAAGTTGTATATTCCAGCACTTGAGGACAACAAGACATAGGAGATTGTTGACTTACCACAAGGAAAGAATAAAGTTGGATCAAAGTAGGTGTACAAGATCAAATATCAAGAAAATAGTGAAGTGAATAGATTCAAAGCTAGATTAGTGGCAAGGGATATAGTCAATAAGTGGGACTGGACTATCATGATACTTTCTCTCCTGTTTCTAAGATGATTATAATTACATGTGTCATTGCTTTTGCTGCATCAAAAGGTTGAAATTTGTATTAGATGGATGTATATAATGCTTTCTTACAAAGAGATTTGGATGAAGAGATGCATATGGAATTGCTTGAAGGATTCAGGAATAAAGGTACCAACAAATTTTGCTGATTGCTTAAATCCCTATATGGACTAAAGCAGGCTTCTAGGCAATAGAATATCAAGCTTACTGCTACTCTATTTAATGCAAAATTCACTCAAAGCACAAATGATTATTCCTTGTTTACTTCAAAGAAGAAAGAAAGCATGGTAATTGACTTAGTTAATTTTGATGATTTACTCATTACTACATTGAAACATTGATTAAAGAGGCAAAAGAGGTGTCGCATCAATAGTTCAAAGTCAAGGATTTAGGAAAGCTCAGATATTTTTTGGGTATTGAGGTGTTGAGATCCAAAGTTGGAATCATCTTGAATCAAACAAAGTACATCTTGGAGCTCATTTCTGACTCAGTAGCGTAAAGCCATCATTCACTCTATTAGAGTCCAACTTGAGATTACCCTCCGTAATTATTGGTCTCACTGAAGATGAGATCCTAACAGACATTTCATCATATCAATGATTAATAAGAAAGCTAATGTATTCCACTATCACTAGGCCTAACATCAGTTATGCAGTCCAGACACTTAGTCAATTCATGCAACATCCTAAGAAGTCTCATTGGGAGGCAACTACAAAGTTGTGAGATACTTAAAAGGGACAGTTGGTAAGGGCATTTGGTTACAATCTAAACCTGCGATAACACTAACTTGTTGGTGTGATTCAGATAGGGCAGCTTATCCTAATACTAGAAGATCTGGTTATATAGTGAAGTTTGGAGACTCTATAATTTCATGGAAGTCTAAGAAACCACACATTGTTTCAAGAAGTTCAGCTGAAGCTGAATAAAAAAGCATGAATTCATCTGTAGCAGAGGTAACTTGGTTACTTGGCTTATTCAATGAACTCAATGAGTCTATTCAATTATCAACCATAGTATTGAGTGATAGAAATCTGCTATTCAATTGGCAGCAAATTCTATCTTCCATGAAAGAACTAAGCATATTGAAATCGACTAGCATTTTAATAGGGATAAAACTAAAGTTGATTTGATTCAGACAGCATATGTGCATATATTTAAACAGGTGGTTGATTTACTAACCAAGGGCTTAAGCCATACTTAACATTTGCATCTGCTAGGCAAGATTGGTATGCTCAATAAGTTATACCCTTCAGCTTGAGAAGGAGTATTGAAACATTCGTTTTGTTGTTACTAATTCATTAAACCTGGATGGATGATTTAGTTAGTTGTTAGTTAGTCAGTTAGTTAGGGTGCTAAGCTGTCAATTGATAAGCTATCAATTAGTTGACACTTAGAGTTAGTTAGAAAGATAACTTTTAGTTAGAAAGATAACTTTTTCCATTTATCTCTTGTATATAAGAGCACATAGCTGCAATTCTGAACTAGAGTTGAATAACATACTCTCCCTTTGTTTCTGTTTCATTTCTCTCTGTCCAGCAATGGAGAATTGATGTTAATAATCAAGTTTTTCTTAGAGGTTCATAGACTAGATAAATATTATTTAATTCATTTTCCTGAAGTTTGTTTTTAAAGCCTTGAGATAAGTTTCATACAACATTACATGTATGAGTTTCTTGGTTTCGTTAAAAGACTTGAGTTTCATGAATATTGTACCCATTTTGATTCTCTGCGATGTTAGAGTATTTCGCTGAGTAAGCTAGCTAATCCAAGTGATTTTCTTGGGAACAGAAATGATTTATGAGTGCTGCAGATATCTAGGGTATAGGCTCAGGGCGTGACATGATTACTCAAAATTTTTTGGCCAAATTTCTTTCTGCATCGACCTATCTAGGATTTTCTCTAAAATCCTACAACTATGTACAATAATATTAAAATTCAACATCCTAATCATAAATTATATCAAATTAATCTATTACGAATATATTAAACTTAACGACAGTTGACTGTGTTGGAGACTTAGTCGACTAATGTAGAATTAAAAGTAATGCAGTAAAGTAAAGAACACAGCGATGTATACTGGTTTGGATCACCAATGTGGTGTCTAGTCAAGTCCCTTTGGGTCAGTAGGGTTCTTTTTATGGTTCGAAATGAAAGGATGGTTACAATCTCTATTTTTTCTCTCACAGTCTGATACGCAGATCAGAACAGTTTTTCAACTCCTCTCAAGAAAGCCTAGTTTAGAAAACCTCATGTTTTTCTCTCTTTCTTTACAATTGTTCACTCAAGGTTACAATGTTTTGTAGAGTAGAATAGTAGAGTTTTCAGCCTGAATTTTTTCTCAAAAGTACAAACTCTAAAACTAAGAAAGAGGACTAATATAGAAGGCTTTTTACAAACTAGCCGTTGGAGGTATTACGTGACCGAAGGGAGTTCTTCCAATCAAGGATTAAGGGGGATCCTTGATTGGGAATACATCCAGTTGTAATTAGATGTCTTTCCTTCTGTGAATCTTCATTTTGGCATTGACTTGATCTTATTTCCTTCAGCAGCAATCATCAGGGATTCCATCTTTCCGCAAATCTTCTCTTAATCAAATCTGCAGATGGATCTTTGACTGGTTCTCTTTCCTTTGTAATACTTCATAAATTCGGCAATGATTAGAGTACTTCTCTTTTCTCAGTCATTTCATGGGATCTTCTATCTTCTTTCGTTTTTGGTTTCTTTGCAAGCAAAGTCATCAAAACTTATCAGAGACTAACAGTGAATGTAGTCCTTTCCCTTCCACCCAAATCCGAATTAAACACTCACACATGTTAGAGACAAGATTCATTTTGTTATCATGGTATAAAAGTTAGATTTATCCCAACTCATTGTCAATATACATTGGTCAATCTTTTCATGAACTAATTTTTGGGACTAAGATCCAATTACTCATTTCTTTATGAATATACACAGAAAGAGAGACACTACTCATCATATCAAAAGAGATATTTACAACGAATAAATTTTTCATTTAGCAGCAATAATATTTAACAACAATTGATTTACAATCATTATATCCCGAGTTACAAATGCCTTTCTCGGCATTATATAAAGTGTTATAACAAATCCTTATATTATCGCTAAATATAATAAAATAACAATTATACTATTTCTTGATTCACTTAATTGTTTTAGTGAGTATTTACCGATGCATGTGTATATTATTTGATGTTGATGTTTAATATATGCATGAAAGATCAAATAAGGGATCTATCTTGTAAATATAGAAAAAACCAACATGTTACTTCATTAGCTGCATCTTTCAAACCTAAACTCAACTTATTAATTAAAGTCTCACTATCAATCATCACCCTCCCACATAGAGTCAAACTACTAACGACATCACCATTAGTTTTGTCAAAACAATCCCATATATTTTTCTTTTCCTTTAGCTGTCGGCACAAGTTTTACTCTTAAAAGAAACAAGAAGAATTTTTACCATAACACGAAAGTTAGTTAAGGTTTTTTCCTAAGGACAAACACTTTCATTTTTTTATTTTCATCCACATAGGGATCTTGCTTCTTCCACAAAGGTTCCTTGTCGGGTGGACCACCCTAATAATGGAAAAGCTACACATAAAAACAAACCAAATAAAGAAAGAACAGGGATTCAATTGAAAGATATTGTGATATGATGATTAGTACTCCCTCCTAGGCACTCTTTCACTTGACACGATATTTAAGAAAAAAATGATGACTTTTAAAACTTGTGGTCTAACATCATTCTTAGATATTTATATAGTTGAGAATCATTTTATTACGGGTAAAAAATATATTTGAAAGGTAGATTATTTCCAATAAGAATAAGTCACATTCTTTTTTAGATGAATCATAAAAAAAAAGTACTGTCACATAAAATGAAATAAAGGGAGTAATTGTTTACTCTCTCCATCTTAATTAAGCTTCTTATTATATTGGACACAAAATTTAATAAATAAATAATTTTTTTTGAATATTCTGATTTCACTGTTATGAACAAATTAAGATTTTTCCTATCATGATTTAGTGCTATAGAAAATGATTTTTACATTTATTTTCCGCTGAACAGACTAACTAAAAAAATACACGGTGGAAAACAAATTGTTTTCTTAATTGGTAGGAAGATTCCTAATTTTTTCACACGAAATAATTACTCCCTCCGTTTAAAAAAGAACAAACTCATTTTTTTTGTTTCAAAAAAAAAATGACTCCGTTCCTTTTTGGCAATATTTTGATTTCAGCTTTCTAGCTACGTGACATATTTAAGGACACAAGATTAAAGAATATTTTTATACATTTGACAAAACTTTAGTTTACAATCACACAATTGAAAAATATTCTTTTATTTTCTTAAACTATGTGTCAAGTTAAACCATGTCATTCTTTTTAAATAGATGAAATATTATTTTTCTCTGTTCACACTAATTCAACCAAAATATCTATGGGAATAACTTTTTAACTTTTTTTCCATTTTTCTCATTTTTCTGATCATGTTTTTGAAAAATT
>JAABOM020000084.1:17521495-17531839 GCA_011800125.2 Solanum clarkiae | reverse complement strand
GAAACGTATAACTTGTACAAATCTTTCCATTTTCCAAGTCGATCCGATCCATCCGTTCGTAGAGCTATTTACTCGATTGCAGACATTTCTGGAACACCTCTAATAGAGGGGGCAAATAGTCATACCCTCCCTTCCAGGAGCCTAATGGAGAAAAGTCTATGCCCAATAGGGGAAGACTGCGGTAAAAGGATGTTATTTAGTTTAAGATAAATTTGAACTTTAAATTTTACTTAGATTGTTTGAGTTGTTGAGATACTTTAGGTTGTTTTAAATTTTAAATTATGCAGATTTTATCTTCATGTTGGCTATTTAAAGCCCTTCAATGCTTAATAAAATTATTGAAAGCATTTCAATCCATTGAGAGACTTTTTCAATCTCTTTGCTGCCCCATTCATCCTTTAGAAAAACCAAGAATTATTCCCCTGTAAATGATGTGTTTCCCTTGTACACTTCATTAGCGTTACAACTTTGAGTTTTTGCTATAGGTTTTAATTCCCACATCTCAATTGTTTGGTCTTTTGTTTTTGGGCCATTCTGGAGTTATCATTTATTTTCTTTGTAGCTTTCTTTCATCTCCTTGATGCCTTTAATACAACCTCTTACTTCATCCAAAAGAAGGTATGGAAAAGAAAGAGTATTTTATCTGGTCTTGAGATGTCTCTGTTAAACCAGTCTCTCTTAGACTCTTTAATTGAAACCAGTACTTTCTAGACTCTTTAATTGATCTTAATGGTATTTACTTCCAGGGTATACTCACAAATGAAACGAAGTGCTTGCGTTGTGAGACTGTAACTGCAAGAGATGAAACATTTCTTGATTTGAGCCTCGACATTGAACAGAACAGTTCAATAACTAGCTGCCTGAAGAACTTTAGTTCTACAGAGACTTTGAATGCAGAGGATAAATTCTTCTGCGATAAGTGTTGCAGGTATAATATTTTTTTTGCTTACTTGTTGGATGATCACAAGGAACACTCCTTTAAGGCATATGCCTATTTGACATAGCTGCAGCAAATCTAGCATGATTCATTTCTTTGCTGTTTTCTCTATAGCAGACTAATTAATTCACCATTTTTGAGAACTTAGCTTGCAGGAAGCTCAGAAGAGGATGAAGATTAAAAAGCCTCCTCATATCCTAGTTATCCATTTGAAGCGATTTAAATACATTGAACAGCTTGGTCGGTATAAGAAGCTCTCATACCGCGTTGTCTTCCCACTTGAGCTGAAGCTGAGCAATACAGTTGAGGATGCAGATGCTGAGTATTCCTTATTTGCTGTGGTTGTCCATGTTGGGAGTGGACCAAACCACGGACACTACGTCAGCCTTGTGAAGAGTCACAACCACTGGTTGTTCTTTGATGATGAGAATGTTGAGATGATTGATGAGTCAGCTGTTCAAACTTTCTTTGGGTCAGCTCAAGAGTATTCCAGCAATACAGACCACGGGTACATCTTATTTTACGAGAGAGTCTCCAATGGAACCACTAGTTAGTAACTTAATGAGTTTAGTGTATTTTGTTTCCAATTTTGGACTCAATTTCTGCCCCCTAATGATCAATTTTATCGTTTGCTACTTGTAGTTTCTTCAAAAAATTTCTAGTGAGTTGACATGAAATGTGAAAAATACATATCTAGGTTGTTGCCTTGTACAGTGGATGGTAAAAGATTTACCATCTATATTTCCAACAATAAAAAGGGAAAAGGATATGTAGTGTATGTGGCTTTGTTCAGTTTATGGAGTGCTAATCTGCTTTTGTGGTCCATTATCTTATATTGAATATTACCCTTTTCTTTCTACTGTGCAATACGTTGAAGCCAAGAGGCTTTACACTGCCGTTTTCAACTTTATATCAACAAAAGGGATTGGAAAGAGTCCTTCCTCAAATCCCATGCATAGCAAAATATCAAAAGATTTTAGTTCCCTAAATGACTTCACATAAACTTTCAGCAGTCAAAATTTAGTCTATAAAATCTCTTGGTCTTACAACTTCCAGCTTGCAACAAGTACTCGAGCAAACAAGAGAGGTAAAGGAAACCTGTACAAGAACAGCAGATACTTTGCATGCCCAGTTAAGAATATTCTCTCTATGCGCCGCCTTTATCAGAAGGCCAAACAGAGCAGCACTGGTTGAAATATGAAGCCGTTCCTAATATCTCCTTGAAATGAATTTAATCTATTTCGAAAACAGTTCTATAGTGCCAACCATCACGACTACAGGCATATCACAGGCAATGAATTAATTCATTGTATCCAAATTCCTAGTTTAAAACAATAAATTGCTATTCAAAAGATCAAGCAGCAGAACTCGTCACAAAAATTTGTATACCTAAACCAAAAGAATCATCTACACCATTTCCTTAAACAAAAACCAAGCCTTCACATGTACATTACAGCTCTCTTAAGATATGCAAAAGATGTTGCATAAGCCCCAAGTCCTTAAAATTTGTATTGATTTTCTTTGATGCTGTCTAGCCATACTCTATATTGCATACATAGGTCAGATTCTATTGTTGCCAACCATATTGCTGGTTACGGTTTCCACTCATCTGGCTAGAACCTCTCCCTGCACCAGAACCTCCGTATTGACCACTTTGGGAGTAATTAGGAGGAACACCATATCCGCCACTCGGCCCCCGAGGACCACTGGAAGCCAACCCACTGCCAGGATAAGGTGGGCCTCGTCCCTGAGGTGGATATGCCCCACTATTATAACCTCCACCCTGTGCCCCACGATCTTGATAATAATTTCCACCTGGAGGATACCGATTTGATCCTCCAGAACCACGAGGCTTTCCATACTGATGATGACCAGTCCCAGCAGATATTGCAGGCTGGGAATTGCTCATTTGATGATTAGATCCACCCCAGTGCTGGGAATGACCAGGCTGTTGGATAGGAGGGAGGCGTGAATGTTGCTGTGGGTATGGCAGCTTCTGTCTTTTGGCCATTTCTTCATTCTGTCTCTGCTGTTGCCTCTTTTTCTTAGTCTGGAACTCATGTGATGATTCATACTTAGGTAGGCTGTCCAATACAGTGCGGAAACAGGTTGTTAGCTTAAAAGATACATATCATATTATGTCTCAGGATATGCTTTTATTGATGCTTATAAATCTATAAGAATCTCAAATTAGATGGGATAACAGGTGGTTAGCTGTAAGTACATTGGCCGAAAGTTCCAGACACAGCAGGGAATGCAATATGCACAAACAGCACTGAGAAACATTGATGTAAATAAGGTGCACACCTTCTAGGATCACAAGGTAAGGGGTCGGTCCAGAAATATTCACCGTCTAGAGCATCCTTAGCACTTATTCTCTGCAATAAAAGATGTGTCAATTAAAACAAGAATTAATAAATGAGCAGAAACATGCTTTACAAGTTACAACCAAGCTTATGCAGAGTAATATAGATAAATAAACTGAGAGATCTCCAATTTGTTTGCTTTCAATAACTCATGCTGGCTTGCTCAAGAAAAAGCATTATCTAGAGCCATCATAAATATAAGATAAAACAAGTAAAAGATACATAATAGTCGAAAGGAAAATGCACAGATGAAAGTAGTTTCCAATTTACAACAGCAGCAATCTTTGTTACCTACCCTTGATCCAAACTAGCATAAATGTAACCTAACAGACGATATTCTCTATCGATTTGATCGTTTGCATGTAAAGAGACTGTTGACGAAGTGGATGTGCTCAACCCCCACCCGAAGCATCGGACCAATGATCACCCATCACTTCTGCAGCACACTAGTGCCACAAAGGACTTTGGTGGTCCTATTGGCGCATAACATTCTTGGGTCTTAAACCTAATTTTTTCTTACTATAGCATAGACATTCATTAGGCTTTCGTTCCTTTGCCTATAAACGGCAGCTTTGCTTCACTATTGCTCACAACCTAAATCCAAAATAGTTGGTGCCCCTATGAATCTTTTGATTGCGTCCCGTTCTATTCTAAGTATGCATTGCTCATGAGGGAGATGTAGGTTTTCTAGATACCTTCCCTTCATGCTATCTCATCCTTTTTTGTCATATCTTAATTGTCATATTGGTGCATCCATGGATAAAAGTTTGCGCACGACATGGCCAAACCATATCAAGCAACCTTTCTTTTTATCTTAATTAATGTGTGCCACATGCACCACCTATTGAGTAGGACATCCGTTTTAACATCTGCATTTTTTGACATTTATCTAGTGGATTATGTGTTAGAATCTCAATATCCAAAAAAAACAATGTCACTAGTCTCACACCCATCATAAAGAAATATTCTCTCACTGCAAGTATCTTCCTAGGGCACAAAATACCTGTAATGTTATTCCATTTCAACCATCGTATGCAAGGTAATGCACATAACTACAGAAGCTCCCAATGCATGTAATTGATACTTTCACTATCTAAGCTATATGCCTATATCACACTTGAATTTGTGAAATTTGAGAACGGTAAACCATCTATGTTCACCTTCTATAAGCTTATTTAGAAAAGATAATTGTGTTATAAAAGTAGCACTACGGGAGTTATGCAATATTTACCGGAGAACAAAACCCAGCATAAGAATCCCTTTTGAGACTGCAGGGATTCTAACAGGCTATGATGTAACCTGCTTCATTTACAGATTCCTCACCGAGAAAACAAAATACAGCTAAACTTGAGCTGTTGACCGATTTAACTGTGTCTTCAAACATTCATTGTTTCCTTTACTTCCTACCAATCAAACCTTACTAAATTGCTCGGACTCTTCACTTCAATGCTGCACCCGTGTCGAAACGACATGTATGTGGGTGTGGGTATGGGATCAGTCCCCATCTGGTTAATCGATTTTGAATACTTTGACCAAATCAAGAGAGAAATTTTGGACAGATATCAATGATTTTTGTGATCAAAACAAAAACTAAAGTAAACTTGAAGAAAATGGAAAACCTTATACAAATTTCTATTTACCGCACCTTTTCCTTTTATCTCCTTCTAGGGTTCTCTTCTTGATCAATATTTTCTCTTCAAATTTTCCACATAATCTCATAATTTAGGTTATAAGTCCATTTTTAGATATTTGATTTATTTTTAGCCAAATCTCCACACCCATATCCATATATGGATCCGTATCCCCGAATCTTAAAATTTAGATCATCCAGGATCCAACCTCTAGACCCGCACCCATACCAGACACCAATACCCCAGTCTGAGCAACTTAGAAACAATATGCATGTTGAGGTAATGTTACACCATAATGACCTCTTTCTCCTCGTTTTTCCTCTTAACAACCGGTAGTAATTCTCGGCAATGCTGCTTGGACTGTCCAATATTGTTTGTCAACCCTGTGCTGGATTCTCAAAAAGAGAAAAAAAAAAAACACAACTTATGAGTATCTGATACGCACTAGTCGACATTTTTGAAGAGTCCGAGCAACATAGGTTCACAGTATTCCCCATTTTAGGCCTACTATGTTTTGGTAAACGTCATGGCTTTGTTGTCACTCTACAATTAATGAAAAGATGGTCCACACTTTATGCTTCTTCCCATACAAGTGGCACCTACTGCACAAGAAATGTCCCTTTTTTGGAAGGTTGTCAAGTCTCAAACATGCATTTTGGGTCCAATAACCAAGATATGCGAGGAACTTCAAATGAGACTGTTGAATCCAATCTGCTAAAGGCATGTCTACATGAAAGACCTGTAACAAGAGTTTAACAATGAAGACACTGTTGAGCATCCCACATCGGCTAAGGGATGTGGGATCTTCACTTTTTGAGTTAACTTTTGGAGTTGAGTTAGGCCCAAGTTCCATTTCTTTACATGCTTATCATAGTTGGATCCATTCCCATTCTTTGTTTCACCGATGTTGGGCCCTCATTTATATTGTTCACGCTCCTGTTGGCAGGCATGGGCGTACAGGGGGTGTTGAGTCTCCTATATCGGATAAGGGAGGGTAGACTTGGTCTCGCTACATGGCTTTGGCAAGCCTCACCACTAGAACTAGCCTTGGATTTGAGTTAGGCCCAAGATCCATCTTTTTACTGAAACATTCATCATGCGGCCACTGAACTAAAGTATCTTCACTTGAGTTGAGGCCTTGGTTGGGTTGCAGGACAAGTAGTAGAGTGGCAACTCTTCTCACTTCCCATCATCAAAACAACAACATACCCAGTGAAAATCCCATAAATGGGATCTGGGGAGGTAAAATGTATGCAGACCTTACCACTATCTCATAGAGATAGATAGGCTGTTTCCAGAAGACCCTCAGCTCAAAAATGACAACAGCAAAAACAAAACAACATACCCACTGGAATCCCACAACTAGGGTCAGTAGAGGACAGAATGTACGCAAACCTTACCACAACCTCGTAGAGGTAGCGAGGCTGTTTCCTAGGAACCCTCGTCTCAAAAAACCCATAAGCAGAATAAACTAGATATGAAAGATGACTAAAACAAAAAGCAAGTAATAATATCTAAATACTTCCCATCATCAAAATGCCTTCTAATGTGAAGTTCCAAGTGTCTTATTCTTGTTGCTAGCCAACATGGCATCAGATTTGATGGCAATCGGTATGAGCCAGGGAATTGTGGCATCAGATTAGCTGGCACTCAGTATCAGTCAGGGAATTGTTCTTTCAAAGAGACGAGATTAATACAATTATAATTCCAAAAGGGAAATTCCCGAACAATGACCACTTGTACTTCAAAATCAATATTCTATATTTTCTACAAAAGAAGGGCAAAGTACCCCAATGTCTCTCAAGAGTGATATTCCATGTGATGTAGGCTACATTCTTGGTACATCAAAAATTTTATCTGTTTCATACTTCGTGTAGAGGACATTCCTCCCGAAAACCCCAGATTCATAGTTTAACCTCCATAGCTACTTCGAGAGCAAGCTCCTATTGTGCTGCCTCAGGCTTTCAATTCCAGTCCTCTTACTTCCTAGCAGTGACTTTACTCCATTTAACTACATCGAAGCTTCTTTTTCACTGATCCAATCTTTTCTCATTGTATGATTATCTTCTAAACGGAAGCACAAGTTCTCAAGTTCTTGGCCACTATTTACCTTCTGCCTTTTGATATGTCAATAATAGCTGTCTTTACCATTTTCCCCCATTCCTCTGCTTATCTTTCAAAAATAGAAGTGACCCCTCTTTTCTTCAGCATGAAAATCTAATGAGTTCGTCCCACAGGCCCCAAGTTGTTTTGAGTAGGTAAGTTGTGATTTTATATTTAAATAAACAGGCTAGCACTATGATGTTCTAGGACATTGCAAAGGAGGGTAACAGCCAAGCACTATGATGTGCTAGGACATTACAAAGTTAGGAACCCTCCTATACAAAAACAAAAAGGAATCCCATCTGTACAGAAATATATTCTGTGATAAATATATGAACTGTAACATGTTATCATCATCCTTTACATCATGTATGTCAAAAAACATAAACATCTACACTTTAGTTTCTGTACAAGACATTCCCTTTCAAACATCTGTAGTTCCTTTCAACCCCACAAGACCCAATATATGCAAGCTGGCACTAATCTCCACAAATTATTTAACAGTCTTCTGATGACCACAGCCCTATAGCCAGTCAACAAATCCTTCACAGTATATTGCATTACAAAAGATGTATTGAACAGATCAAAAGCAGGTTCTAAATCTGCCTAGCAACAGTGCAATGCAATAAAAGATGATGTTACATCCCTGCTGTAACATTTGCTACAAATCAACATCCCCCTTCCCTGTAGATTGCATCTCCATTCCTTGCATTCTTTTATAGTTAGCTGAGGCACGCATTGTCTCAAACCAACCACGTAAAGCAGACAATCTTATAAGATGCCTTAGATTTCCATTTCTTCCATGGTCAACAGAAAGGGCTGCCCAACTCGTTATTTAATCACAATCTTCATCCAAAAAATTATCTCCTTGTATGAACCTAAAAAGAATATTTCATTTGTTGCCTCTTCCATATGTGCAATCAGCTTCTGCATTTAGAGTCACATACTCCAAGTCTTGTAGCAATAGCATCATTGATGGTACTTCCCAATCAAAGTAGAGTCCTCTAGAGTTGATGCACCAGCTGCCACAGTTCTAACAATACGACACAACTTCCTGCATTGGTGGTGAAATTATAGTGGTCATCATCATATAAAATAGTAAGTGGTGTATGTCCTCTCCGAAAAGATCCTTGTATTCCTTCCATGACTAACCTTAATCTTTATAATGTTTCTAAAAGCTGGTGCCTGGTCACAAGCTGCAGATATGCTTCCAAACAAGCAATGAGGTGTCTGAACTATACCAATATACCAAAGACTTTGTTCTCCATATTTAGCAACAATTACACTTTTGCATAGAATCTCCATACCCATTTTCATTAGTAGACTACCATTATGTTCTTTCAAGTTTCTCACTCCAAGTCCTCCCTTTCTTTTATCCGGCATCACCATCTCCCACTTCACCAATTGAGAAGTCCTCTTTTCCTTGTATACATCCCAAAGTTCCTCCTAACCTTATCCAATATTTTCTTCATACTGACTGGGTAAGTCAAAAGCCAGTGAGCACGCCATAAATGAGTATGGTCCTAGCCCGAGAGAAATGTGCAGCCTTTTCAGGTTGCAAATCTCTTATCAGTTTCCACACCTCTTTTCAATCTTTTCCAACACCTTTTTGCCTTGTAGCCGGTGCCTACAGAGGCACGCCCAGGTAATTGGAGGGAAGCTCTTAATTGACAGCCCAAAGCTGATCCAACCTTTGTAAATCAAGCACTTCCTTAACCCGCCCGCATGCCCTAATTATGGAAGGGTATCCCAACACTATTAATTGCACAGCTTAAAACACCAACTCACCATTCATTCATTAAATCATTTCAATCTTATAGATGATCAACTTCCAAAATTTTCAACACATTGAGATCTTAAGAGTATATCAAATTCGGAATGGAACAAAGAAAAGGTGTTACTCCTTCTGTCCCAATCTATGTGGCACCATGTAACTTGGCACGGAATTTTAAGACAAAAAGGATAACTTTTGAAATTTGTGGTCCAAAACAAACTTTAGACATTCATGTGGCTATAAATCATTCCATTAAAGCTTAAGAGAGAAATTTGACAATTAACTTGTTTCGAATTATAGAAAGGTGACATTCTTTTTGGAATAGAGTAAAAAGGAAAAAGTACCACATAAATTAGAACGTTCATACATTTTGTCCAGTCAACATGCATCACATCATATGGGTGGGAATACGAACTTTGGTTAAAATAAGGCAACTGTTTTACTATTCTGTTCCAATAAATTTGTCAAAGGAACTAAGAAAAATACCACCAATGTCCTTCAAATTCTGATAACACCGGACAAAAGCAAATGAATTGAGCATACAAACTACAGCAGTGCTAAACAATCTACATACTCGGAATAGTCACACTAATTGTCACGGAACCAATAAAACACCCAATGCACAAGGTGATACAATCATGGAGCGTATTCCTAATGACATCTTGTAGCCTCCCGAAGATGAATCATGGACGTCTCCCAGGACACCAGACGTTAGCTATGTACAAGTGAGACCAACGAACCTAGCTCTGATACCAACACGACCCAATATCTCGGGTCATGATGGCACCTGCCATATCCCACCGGCAAATAAGCCAGCCCGTAACCCAAAACTGCTAGTAATGGGAGTGAGGGCAAAAAACTAACTAGAAATCACAATTTAAGGAAACTAACAAGAAAAAACCCTAATTTAGCTCAAAATAACCAACCATGGCAGCAGCTATTTACGAAAATATACCAGAAACCAAAACCCCACAACTAAAACCAAGCACACCACGACGCTCTCCGTGAAAAAACCCGTAACTTAAACTTTTGAATCACCCAATTTGGACCTATATTGGCCAAGAAATCACTTCCCAAAGTTTCCCATGAATTCAATCCGAAAATAGCATAGGACAGTAGCCAAAATGAAAAACTCACCCCTCAAACTGAGCTTCAAATCACTTGCCGAACTTACCAACACGTTCCTCGTGAAAACACCCGCAATTTTGACCATTTGTTCACTAAATTTGAACTCAAAATGAAGGAAATATCACTTCTAGTCCAGTCGCGAATAAATATATATACACAAAGGGACCAACAGAAAATGCCCTTTGCATTCATGGGCCCCTGACCACGATTGCAGAGTCGGGCTTGCTTAGCCTTCGTTTTCGAGGTGGACATTCTGCAATCACGGAGATCATTCGTGCTCCGCAATCGCGAAGCAATGCTCGCCGCGGTCACTGAGGGCATTTGCAGCGGGTCCCTTTGTGTGTATATTATTTACTAGTTCAATGTACGTGCTTTGCACGTATGTGCCGTGTCAATTTAAAATAT
>JAABOM020000084.1:17510050-17521395 GCA_011800125.2 Solanum clarkiae | reverse complement strand
AACTTTGATGTGAGGCTTGCCACTCAACCTATCCCCAAGAGGGAAAACTTTAAGTATCTGGGGTCCATCATCCAGAAAATAGTGGCGATATCGACGATGATGTCACACATCGTATTGGGGCAGCATGGACTAAAATGGAGGCTTGCATCTGGAGTATTGTGTGATAAGAAGATACCACCTAAACTCAAAGGTAAGTTTTACAGAAGGAGTACCAATGCTCCTGTTAGGAGGTGCGAGAGGTTGGTTTTAGGAGCTACACAGAGGGGTAGAGGTAGACCGAAAAAGTATTGGGGGGAGGTGATCAGACATGATATGGCGGAACTTGATCTCACTGAGGACATGACCCTAGATAGAAAGAAGTGGAGTTCGCGAATTAGAGTAATTGGCTAATTGGTTGGTAGGGTTAGGTGGTTATCAGTCATGCGGTATAGTAGGATAGAGGAGTAATAGTGTTATCATTATTTGTTGTCTATGTGTTAATTGTATCATAGTCGTTTTTTTTGTTGTTCCCTTTCTTTTACTTTTTGTCATATCTAGTTTATTCTGCTTATAAGTTTTTGAGACGAGGGTTCCCAAGAAACAACCTCTCCACTTCCACGAGGTAGAGGTAAGGTCTGCATACATTCTACCCTCCCCAGACCCCACTTGTGGCATTCCACTAGGTATGTTGTTGTTGTTGTTGTTGTTGTTATTAAGACTATAAAAAATTAAAAATTAAATTAGAGGAGTAAAGAAATTTAATTTACATGAATTTGCAATTATTATAGGAAGGTTGAAGGAACAAATAATAAATGAAAAAGATTAACCAGATATATTTGTTAGTGGAAGATGAAATCATTTCTAATAAAATGAATTAAACAAAATACTTATGTTTAAAAATCAATTGGCAATAAATAATATTTAACTTACATTTATGATTTACACAAGTCATTCAATGTCATAGTGATTTGGTTTTTCAAATTCACAAAACAGTTGCATACGTTTTTGTACTCTTTTACTATTCACGTTATTATTTATTAATTGGGAGTAGTAAAATTGACCATTAATTCTGAAAATTGGAAGGAAAAAAAACTAATGTTCAAAAATTAATTTTAATGAATTTTGAAATTAATTGCATCTTCCTAAAATAGTGATTTAATTTTTAATGGAGGGCATTTTGGTAATCCAACTTAGTTCTTCAAACCTTCCCACTTTTAATATAATATATATATGATGATATGATGATATGATATAATATGATGATAGATGCGTGACCATACTAAGTTCCATTTTTTGAGAGGTGATATTTACTCCATTTTGAGCTCAAATTTAGTGAACTAAAGCTTGAATTTGTGGGGGATTTCGCGAGGAACGTGTTGGTAAGCTTGGGAAGTGATTTGGAAACTCCGTTTGAGGTGAGTTTCATTTTGGCTGCTATCTTATGCTATTTTCCGATTGAATTTTTGGAAACGTTGGGAAGTGATTTCTTGGTCAATATAGGTCTGAATTGGGGGATTCAATAGTCTAAATTGAGGGGGTTTTCTTGGAGAGCGTCGTGGTGTGCTTGGTTTTAGTTGTGGGGGCTTTGTTTCTGGTATATTTTGGTAAATAGCTGCTGCCATAGTTGGTTATTTTTAGCTAAATTTGGGTTTTTTCTTGTTAGTTTCCTTAAATTGTGATTTCTAGTTAATTTTCTGCCTCACACCCATTACTAGTAGTTCCGAGTTACGGGTGGGATATAGTAGATGTCATCATGACTCGAGATATCAGGTCGTGACACTAATGAACCAAGTGAATGCCTTGGACAGAAGAGAACTCCTAAGGAGAGCCACATATTGCCTTCATAAATAAGTTCAGATGCCAGTGAAACCTATACTCTTGGGGCAAAAGAGAGTTTGATCCTTGTCGTTTTTTGTACTCAGGCATCTTCTGATTATGGAACAAATAAAATCTTTGTACGTTGAAATTTAGTTACTAAAACCACATTAAGGGGAATACCTGAGATGGATCAAGATTCAGCATTTTGTCCAATAAATCCAAAGCATGGCGATCAAAACTGCACAATGAATAAAAATCAAGTATGTTAGCCATTGCACATAAGTAATTCAAACTACTCAGCATTTCAAATGGTGAATCCTTAACTGCCTAAAGACCTCTCTAACTCGTCTTTTCATTGGCCTTGCTGGCTTGAACTTGCTGTACCAAGGAATCTTTGATACACCAGGCCAGTTAATCTCATCAGGGGTTCCACAAAGCTCAAATATTTTGTTCAATTGTTCAGGCTGTAATCAGAAAAGAGTAAGAGATATAAAGCCAACTGAAATCATAAAGTTATACTAAAAATTGAGCATGAAGATAAAGCAGAAGCAAGAACACAGAAAAAAAATTGCAGAGTCCACACATCAAAAGAAACACACCAGGAGCATGTTTGACCAAGGTGGCCAAAACCTGCTTATTTTGAGCAGCACTTTCGTCACAACAGCTATTTAGAAAAGTACTTGGGGAGAAAGCAGTTCATGTTTGGCCAAACGAATTAACAAAAGAACAAGCATCAGGACACGTTTTACAATTAGGATTATTTAAAGAGAGAGTACTAAAAATATTTGTTATGAAAGCTGTTAAACTTATGTGAAAAATAATAAGTATAAACCGTATTTTTCCAGCCATGGCTCTGTTATTACAAAGAAAGCAAGAAGAGATGGTAGAAAATGGGAGACGTAATTTGTGTTTATTGTTGATTGACTATTCCAAAGAGGAAGAGGAAACGAAAAGAGGGAGGAAAAAGGAAAAGTGAAAGACATGGTAGAAACTGAAAAAATAAATAAAGGTATTTAATTGAAAATAGATTTTTTAAACTGATGAGGGTTAGTTTGGTAAACATAAATTTAAGGCAGGATATTTTATCTTGAAATAACTTTCTATTTTTGTTTCTTGGAAAAAGCAAAACATCTATTTTGTTGGCCAAACACCTCAAGAGCTTGATAAAACATAGATTGATAAAACTTAAATTATGACATATTGTGTGGAGAACTTGAAGGAAATCCTAAAAGGAGATTAAAGGAAAATGCGTGACATAGAAATTTCTATATAACAGGTATTCCATTTTTTTCGGTTTCACCTTAGCTTTTGTATTGATTATAATAATCATTAAAATCTTCCAATCTTTCCCCATCAATTTTGGTCAAAGTACCCGAAACGGATTGACCAAATCGGACACGGATCCTACACTCATTTCCAGTGGCGGACGGGTGAGTAACGCGTAAGAACCTGCCCTTGGGAGGGGAACTGTCGTGTCGACATGGATGCAACACCAAAAGTGAAGAGTCCAAGCAACTTAGCATGGTAGTGAACAGAGGGATCACAGTTGCATGGAAGCTTTTTTCGAGTGCAGTACTAAAGGATACAACTTATATATTGTACTACACCCTAAATAATCTAACTCAAACAAGCCCGGAAAGTCAGAGAAGAAATTTGGTTTCTGCAGAAAATTGATTTCTATGAGCAGCATCTACGACCTGTAGATCATCCACAGCCAGTAAATGGGGTTTCTTGGAATCGATGCTACAAGTTTGAGCCTCAATACTTCTTCTACAATCGTGCATGACAATCCGTAGAAGGGACTACAACTCATAGATAGAGTTCGTAGTCCCGAAGTCATGCAATCCCAAAATCTGAACACCCATTCCATGAGCCAAGGTCTACGACCCGTAAAAATAACCCACGAACCGTAGAAAGTGGTACATACATCCAGAGTTAAAAACCTAAATCCAAAGTCTAATTTCCACAACTTGATTTCATAACCTGTTGACACATTTATGAGTCGTAGAAGGGTTTCATGGACCCCAAGTCCTACAACCCAAGTCTCAAAACTTTTTCTACGAACATGCAGGACGACCAGTAAATGGGTCTATGATCCAGAGAAGGTTAATCATAGACCTAGGCTTCCAAGACCCAATTTCCACGAAAGGGCCTTCTCGTCTTTTCCCATCCTTTCCCCCAATTGAAACCTTGATGCTTTGGGTCTAAAATAGGCCTTTCATCATTATCCTACGTGTAAACAACAACAACAACATATCCAGTGGAATCCCACAAGGGGTCTAAGGAGGGTAGAAAGTACGCAAACCTTACCACTACCTCATAAAAGTAGAGAGGTTGTTTCCTGGGAACCCTCATCTCAAAAACCCATAAGCAGAATAAACTAGATATGACAAAAAGGAAAAGAAAATAAATAGAAAGGACAACTAATAATAACAATATGTAAATATGAAAAAATTAACACACATGACAGATAATCACAACACATGATATAAAACACAACTACTCCAGCTACCCTACTACTCCACCTGACCCTATCAACCAATTAGTCTGCTACTCTAATTCGTGACCTTCACTCCTTTCTATCTAATGTCATGTCCTCGGTGAGATCAAGTATCGCCATATCTTGTCTGATCACCTCCCCCAATACTTTTTCGATCTACCCCTACCCCTCTGTGTAAGCTCCCAAAACCAACCTCTCGCATCTCCTATAGGAGCATCGGTACTCCTTCTCTGCACATGACTCTTACTTGGCCAGTTACCGCTTTATTTCTCAATTTTTCAATAATCGCCAAGGAGTTCTCTTTGTTAATAACTTGAATGTTGATGGATTGATTGTTTTTGCCAAATTGAATGAAAAAATAGCAGCTTTTGGTACATTTGGATTGTGTTATTGGTATTACTATATGTATTTTGTTGTTGTACACTTTTTGGGTAAACAAGAATTTGGCAAATGACCACAGGGGCGGAGGGATTTTGTTGTGGTTTTGTCTTAGTTTATTGTAAATGCCATTACTTCATGATCTAATGTCAGATTGTTATTGAGTGTGTTGTAAAAGCCATTACTTCATGCCCCCAAATTTTCAGAATGTTTTTGTCCTAACGAACTGAATCCTTGTCCATGCTCTTGTAAAATTTTGCTTGTCATCATATAAATGGCGATTATTAGTCTCGAGCCTAGCTAACAAGATTAAATAAAAGAAATTAAGAAAATCTTTCCTCTTAGGTTCTATTCAATCAATTGTTAGATCAGGTTTGAATAAGTTGCATTCTAATCCAAAAGTTTCATTGTTATCAGCACCAGAGAAACGGTATAGCAAACTATCTAAGATGAGTAAGATACTCTCAAGAAATACAGGCAATAGCACATAAGCAGAGATTCCTTATAACAATAGCAACAGGTATACATGTAAAACTAACTACTGACACCTACAGCACCTAGAGAAGCAGGAAAAAGTTTAAAGAGGATATTACCTCATTTTTCCCAGGTAAGATTGGCTTTCCAAATAAAAGTTCAGCAAATATACAACCAACGGACCACATGTCAACAGCGGGACCGTATTTTGTGGCTCCAAGCAACAATTCCGGAGGTCTGTCCAAGATTTTCGTATATTTAGTCTAGAAAGAGCAGAAAAACTCAGAGTGATACAAGCAAAATAATAAGAAGAATGCTTTAACAGGCCTTAGATTTACCTGTACCACAAAGTAATAACACGATTTGTCAGATTAGCATTATGATCACCAGAAAATGAGCGGGCTAAACCAAAATCAGCAAGCTTCAGATTTCCTTCATTATCTATCAGAAGATTAGAGCCTGTTAACATAAAATGAAAGAAAACAAATGTGTCACGAGCTTCCAGGAACACTTATAACTATCAACATGTTACATACAGAGAATTAAGTAAAAAATAACCTTTAATGTCTCTGTGAAGAACTTGATTAATATGGCAGTAATGAAGACCAGTAAGCAGTTGTTTCATGTAGCACTGGAGAAGGAGTGGCATCAATAAATGAGCAGCAAATAGATAGTCATCAGAATAAAGAAAAGGAATAATCTTTTCTGCTAGTTAGGCTTACGATACTTTAATCTGCGGAATGGTGAATCTCAACCCTGGACGATCAGCAAGGCCAGTCAAGTCATGATCCATGTATTCAAAAACCATGTAGATGTTTCCCTTGTACTTGTTATTATCTGCTCCTGCAAGGAAATTGAAATTCATGGATGTTAATTTCTGCAAACATTGGGAAAGCAACTTCACTACCAATAAGAAAATTTTCTTAGCTGGAATACCTAGCTTCTCTGGTTCATCCCCTTCAGGTCCTAGATGAGAAATTCATGTCAGAACTGACAATGAAGTTCAAACTTAGGCAAAGTTCCAAAATTATATCATCTAAGAATTAAGAAAAAAAAGTACCTTGAGAGGTTACTATCTCTAACAGCTTAATGACATTTTCATGCTGCAATTTCTTGAGAATTTTAATCTCACGGATGGCTGTTATGGGGAACTGCAGAAATAAGTACCAGGTTATCAATTTTAGGCCAGCAATGCAATAGTCAAAATAAGCTCTAATATTTAAATGGTATAAATATAACTCTAAAACAGCATGATGATTTAGGAAAAGAACAGTACCCCCTCCTTCTCATTGTCCATACGTATCTTTTTCAAAGCAACAATCTCCCCAGTTTGTTTATCTCTGGCCATGTACACTTGCCTGGAAAAGAGCAACACTGCGAATCATGCTAAGCATTCAAAACATGAAGCAATACCAGTGGTTGCAAGAAGACGCTAGTAAGGCTAAACATCTGTATTTTATTATCTGAATTGAGTGAGTTATGCCCTCAGACACTAAAGTTCCTATCCATCCATCATACCCAACAGACACAATCTCGGGTACTCCTCTACATAATAAGAGATCTATGAAGCCTTTCCCCAACCATCGAGTAATTGTCTGATCGACTGTTGCACTATCCAATGCTGCCCAAAGATGTTGATGAACAAGTCCCACAACTGCCTTGCAGGAGCTGGGCCAGAAAAATCAACTTAACACTACAAACTTTAACATAATTTCAACAACTATGGTTGGCATGCAAGGATTGACTCTTGGATTATTCTGTAGAAAGACTTCAACTGGGGACTTCACCCCAGAAAAAAAAATGAAGGAAACCTCTAACGAGAATTCTGGGAGGTGAGAGATGAAAAAAAGAGACAAAGGCCCCCTTCCCCGAGGCAAAGAGCGAACAACAACATACCCAGTGTAATTCCACAAGTGGGTTTTAGGGAGGGTAAGATGAGGCGAGAAGTGAAGCGCCAATAAATACAAACAAATTAAAATAATAAATTTGAATATATAAATAAGTAAAAATTCAGTAACATATCGAACAAAACCAATTAAGTTATTATTTTTTTTTTTTGATTTGCACCAGGTGTCCGAGTCTCTCTAGCCCCGACTAATCCCGGGGATGCAATAAAATTATTAATTATTATGCAACTAAAACTAAAAAGCAAAAAGCTGAGCAAAAAATGCAGAAACAGAGGATAAAATCAGAAAACAGAGGAGAAAGAAGAAAATAGGGAAAGTACACAAACCTAGCTCGTCTGACCTGAAAACAGAGAAAGAATAAGAGAATAAGAGAAAAGCTGTGCAGGGGTAGTCTGACTTTGACCAAAAATCCTAGTTTTCTCAAGTTGCGATTAAAACTAATGCTTTGACTCGCCGCTTCATCTGCTCTTTTCAGATTGCTTCTCATCTCAGAGGAAAAAAGGTGATAACTATCTTCTTTGCCTCGCCTCAGCAAACTAAATTATACAAATCTAATGTTCCTCAGTTTTAGACTCCTAATCTATTATTAATATCCATATGAAAGCCTCAAAGAATGTTTCTAGGGATTGAAACAATATATTCTTCTTCAAAACAGAACTAGTGCAAGTTCTCCAGACAAAGACAATTATTTTTTCATTGTTACAAAGTCAACATTAGTTTCCCCAAACCAAACTCAGACAGAGAAAAGTCGAAACCAAAACAAAACTAGAACATTTCTAAACCAAATGCCACCAGTTACAAAGGGCTGTGAAGATAATTGAAGATGGAGTAAGGTCTCCCCACCCCCATCCTGATTTCAGTTCAGGAGCAAATTAGTTGAAGAACCCTTAGCATTCTCATAAATGGCAACACGAGTTTAAATGGGGGGCATTCAAAATTAGGGGCCATATCACAACTTCACTCGAACACTGGGATCATAGAAATGATTTACTCTCTCAACACAAGTAAAGATGAGTAGAAATAAGTATTCCAGTTGTCCCCTTTTCTTTATAACCAAGAAATCCATTTGTGGCCCACCCTTGGGATCAACCACAACCCTCTAAACTCGGTGGATAATGGCCCCGACTCTCTACCCTTCTCCACTTAAATATCAGGCTTCGCATTGCATGGTGCCAGAAGATGCATGTCGCAGAGATGAGGATGTTGAGATGGATGTGTGGTCACTCCATGAGTGATAAGATTAGGAATGAGACCATTCGGAAGAAGCTAGAGGTGGCCCCTATGGCTGATAAGATGAGAGAAGCGAGACTGCGATGCTTTGGACATGTGCAGAGAAGCAGTACCAATGCTCCTGCTTGGAGGTGCGAGAGGTTGGTTTTTGGAGCTACACGGTGGGGTAGAGGTAGACCAAAGAAGTATTGGGGGAAGGTGATCAGACAAGATATTGCGAAACTTAATCTCACCGAGGACATGACTTTAGATAGAAAGGAGTGGAGGTCGCGAATTAGAGTAGTAGGCTAATGGGTTGGTAGGGTTAGGTGTATGTCTAGCCTTGGGGTTTAGTAGGGTAGCAGGAATAGTCGTGTTTATATCATGTTTGTCATTATCTGTCGTATGTGTGTAAATTTTATTGTATTTACATATTGTGATGTGTTCTTCGTTATTAGTAGCCTTTTCTATTCCTTTTTCTTTTCTTTTTGTCATATCTAGTTTATTCTGCTTATGGGTTTTTGAGACGAGGGTTCCCCGAAAACAGCCTCTCTACTTCTATGAGGTAGCGGTAAGTCTGCGTACATTCTACCCTCCCCAAACCCTACTTGTTGGATTCCATTGGGTATGTTGTTGCTATAGTTATTGCATTGCATGGTGCGGGACTTGAACCTGTGACCTCAGCCACAAATCCTCCCCCCCCCCCCGGTTGCCACTCAAGCTTGACCCTAGGGTCCAATCCCCTTTTATGTAATTCACTTCCCTTTTTGGTTTGTCCCAAAACGAATGACACTTTTCCTTTTTGAAAACATCCCCCATGTTACCTTAATGAAAACATAACTTGTTTAGACTATTAACACCACTCATTTTAAGTGTAACATGTGGAACTCTCACCACCACATATTTAAAAGAGGATTTCAGTACTTTGCATATATTTGACCTACATGTCACAAAGCACCTTAACATAAAACGGGCCGGAGTGAGTAATAACTGACAATATCCTTGAAGCTCTTATGTGAAATATCATAACCAATAAAAACAATCAAAAAACTGTTATCATAACCAATAAAATGGAAACAACCAAGTATAATGGCAAAAAATTTCTAAATGGCCAACTCCTGCTCAACAAGAATGTGGACCAAAAGTCTCATGCTTACTGTACATTACAAAGTATATACTCATACATCAGACCCTTCCAGAATATATCAATGGCCACACATACAATTCTAGAAACTATTTAGCAATGTATCAAAAGTCTATTGCTTCCCACAAGAAATAGATCATTCTTGATTCCCGAACCCCAAGAACGACCAACTTGTACTGGAATTACAGGAGACGATCAACTATCACCAGAATGCAGATCGAAGTCTTCATGTAAACAGCAGCTAATTTTTCACTAGAGATGGAAACTTTTCCAGCATCTGAATCTTGAGGCATCCAAATGCATTTTCAAAATTTACAAAGAGCTTTTGGCTGAAACCTCGGAATTGACTTATAGTTGTTAATAGACTAGTTAAAAACTAACTCTACATGCACCACCTACCCATGTTCCCAGCATCTCCCTCATCTGTCCAATAAAACTGGAACTAATTACTAACTCTTAGCATAGTTATATTGGAAATATAATCCTTGTCAATATTACACTGACTGGAATATGAGCACCAGCTTGCCCACAACAACATACCCAGTATTATCTCACAAGTCACAAGTGAGGTCTAGGGCGGGTAGAAGAGACACAAACCTTAGCCCTATAGCCTACCGGATTTCCTATATAGCCAACATAGACAATTAATACAATGGCAATCTTCTCTTCAGTTCTTAATATTACACGCAAATCATCAATATTCATCTTCTTCTATTTGACTCAATTGTGCAACAACATCATACCCAGTGTAATCCCAAAAGTGGAATTTGGAAAAGATAAAATGTTCACACACCTTACCACTACCTCATAGAGATAGAGTCATAGAGGTTGTTTTCGATAGACTTTCGGCACAAGTAAAGCATCTCAAAGCAGTTAAATCAACATCTCAAAAATACAAAACACAATCCTAAATGATACTTTTAAGTCAAAATACAAAAGGCTGCCAAGCAGGAGCATCGTATTGTCTTGATTCATAAAAAAAAAATAAGTGAAATCATCAACGTGAAAAGAACCCCAAATACAAAAACACTGTCTTAAAGCAAGATAACTATCTTCTGGTTATGCCCTTATTCTCAATGGCTTATGCCCTTTTCTCAATGGCCTCACAGAATCAGTTTCAAAAAAAAAAAAACTTGACATGGCCTATCCCGCAACGCAATAACAACCTAACATCAGATCATGAAGTAATGGCATAACTACAAATAGTACAACAGTAAAACACAAAAAATACGATCAATAACACAAATGTACCAAAACTGCTATTTTCTTGATTCAATGGGGCAAAAAAAGCAACCCATAAACCTTCAAGTCATAAAACAAAGGGAACCCATCCTTATCGATTATTAAAAAAACTGATAAACAAACCAGTAGCATCCGGATAAAAGGAAGAAGAGAGGAATTTAAATTTCTGGGTATGAAAAAATGCTAACCCATAAGTTCCTTCACCGATTTGTTCAAGCTTTTCGAAGCAGTCGATACTTCGAGAACCCCATAGTGGTGATTCTTCAAGATTTAGCCGACCATAAGCAGCCACGGCCATGTTTATACCTACCTCCTCTCTTCCCTTAGCCCCCTCTGTGTGTGAAGATTAACGATGTACAATTCAAAAATAAGGGAACCCTGGGAGCGTTATGGAGGCGGCTTGGGTATCAAGTTTGTGGGGGTTTTCCTCCTTTTTTTTTCACTCGGCTTGAGGTTTTGTATAAACCTATTATATATTCAAGTTAACTAGTCCGTTTGTTGGCATGAATTGATCAAATAATAGAATTGATAAAGGAATTTTGAAGGATCTTAAGAAAATTTAGAAATTTGATATTTTGATACATTTAAAAAGCTTTGAATCAAATGATTTTGAATATTAATTTATTAGTAAAAAATATTTTTTTCATATTATACTGTATTGATTTAAGAGTAGCTTTTTCATATTCGGATTTTA
>JAABOM020000084.1:17469765-17497850 GCA_011800125.2 Solanum clarkiae | reverse complement strand
GAGCATTGAGAGGACCTTTCCCTAGTACGAGAGGACCGAGAAGGACGCACCTCTGGTGTACCAGTTATCGTGCCCACAGTAAACGCTGGGTAGCCTAGTGCGGAGCGGATAACTGCTGAAAGCATCTAAGTAGTAGACCCACCCCAAGATGAGTGCTCTCCTATTCCGACTTCCCCAGAGCTTCCGGTAGCACAACCGAGACGGGTTCTCTACCCCTGCGGGGATGGAGCGATAGAAGTTTTTGTGGACTTGATGTATGCATTGCTTATCTAGCGCTTCACTATTTTACCATGTGAAAAATTTTTCTAACAAATTAAGCATGTGAAATGGGGAAAAAAAACTAGTATTCAAAGCATTATTTAGATGTTGTGTCGAATATTTGGCCCTCTTTCTTTCCATTTTCCATTTTTTTTCTTTTAGAGCCCCTTCCTTTCATCCCAAAAACTCCATACCTCTCCACCACCAAGGCACAACCCCTTTTTTTCAAAAGAGAGCTCACCACCATAGTTCCCAACTCCTCTTCTCTTCCTCCCTAACCTTATAAGTTCCCCACTTTTAGTCTTTGATAATCATTCCAATCCATCTTTTCTCTGGTTAACGGAACTTACAAAAACACCTTCTTTTCATCATCATAGCTTCTTTCACATTTGAGTCCACTACCCATTGGCCATTCAAGGGGACTTTAGTTATGAATCTTACAAATTAAAGCGCGTGATAAGTTGTCCACAAAGAAAAGCAGTGTAAAGGGAATTTTTGCGCAAGCTAGTGGGGGAAGCATTTGTTAAACTCTGGTTGTTCTGCAAATGTTAATCTGTTCTTGCAAATGTTGATTTGTTCATGCAAAAGTGCAAAGCTAAGCACATGCTGGTGGAAAGCTTTTTTGCCACATTAATTTTTCTTCTCTCAAGTGCTTTGAGAATGCCTGAGTTGTTTTAATATAATTGTTTTTTAGCATAAGCATTGATATTCACCTGAACCAGCTCTACAATAAATTACTGATGACTGATATTTAAAATCTACAGGACATTTATTACTTATTTGCATGTTAAACTAAGTGCAATGCTGTTGACTAGATTTTCTTATTAACTTAAGTTGTCAACTTTGAGATGCAGACTTCTGGAGTTGATTCCTCATTTTTATCCAAGTGGTCCATGGATCAGAAGTTGAATCCAGATTTGGCATCTGGTCAAACCATTAGGTCTAGTGGTGTATATGGTGTAGAACATCATAATTCCTTGGAGACTTCTCAGTTACTTCCTGCACAGCAAGATAAAGACCCAATTCAGAATGAATTTCAATCACAGCTATCAGATGCAAATGTTGGAGGCTCTCTAAATGCGGATTTAGATCATAATCTAAGCATAGGAGTCAAAACTGATTATTCAGCTTTAAAACAACCTTTGTTAGATGGTGTCTTGAAAAGAGAAGGTTTGAAGAAGCTTGATAGCTTTGACCGATGGATAAGTAAGGAACTTGGAGATGTAAGTGAGTCGCATGTGCAATCCAGTTCTAGTTCCTACTGGGATAATGTTGGAGATGAAGATGGAGTAGATAATTCCACAATTGCTTCCCAAGTGCAGTTAGACACCTATATGCTAAGTCCTTCACTCGCGCAGGATCAATTCTTTAGCATTATTGATTTCTCACCAAACTGGGCATTTGCTGGGTCAGAAATTAAGGTGAACATTTATGTCTTTCCTGGACATTCCACATTGTGAAGCAAAGTTCGGATTAGGATTTTTCATGTCTCACCTCTTTTTTTATTGATAATATACAGCTTTTCCCTAAACTAATTTGATGTCTTATTGATGTTTGGGTAATAACTCTTTGGTTGTTTCATTAACAGGTCCTCATCACTGGAAAGTTTTTGAAATCCCAGCAAGAAGTGGAGAACTGTAGTTGGGCATGCATGTTTGGTGAGTTGGAAGTTCCAGCAGAAGTAATAGGTGATGGTGTTCTTCGCTGCCATACTCCGGTTCAAAAGGCTGGAAGAATTCCATTCTATATAACATGCTCCAATAGGTTAGCGTGTAGTGAGGTAAGAGAATTCGAATTTCGAGTCCCTGAGGGCCAAGATGTTGATGTTGCAAATCCAAATAGTTGCAACTCCAGTGAAAGTCTTCTTCATATGAGATTCGGAAAATTATTATCTCTGGAATCCACTGTTTCCCAAACTTCCCCACCTACCAGTGAGGATGATGTCTCCCGTATGTCCAGTAAAATTAATGCATTGCTAAAAGAGGAAGACAATGAGTGGGATGAACTGTTGCTCCTTACTAATGAGAACAGCTTTATGGCAGAAAAAGTAAAAGATCAGCTCCTACAGAAGCTTCTAAAAGAGAAGTTACGTGTTTGGCTCCTTCAAAAGGTTGCTGAAGGTGGCAAAGGCCCCAACATACTGGATGAAGGTGGTCAAGGAGTTCTACATTTTGCAGCTGCGCTTGGTTATGACTGGGCTATACCACCTACTATAGCTGCAGGTGTAAGCATCAATTTCCGAGATGTGAATGGATGGACTGCACTCCATTGGGCAGCATCATATGGAAGGTATTATGTTAGATTTGTATGTCTTTATCGTGCAACTTTCTTCTGATTCAGTTTCTAATTTGTCTTTTTCATCTATTCTTGTGGTGTTTCTCCAATTTAATTCACATAAGCATATTAGGAACTTGAAAGGAGTTGAATATTGTGTCTTGGAGTTTTAGTGGAGGTGTGAAGTATTTTTGATAAATAGTGATTTGGTGAGATGGCTTTCATCAAATATGACTTGTTTACTGATTAGCTCCATTTTTTCTTTTTCCCCCATTTGTGGTATCTTGGAAATTTGTGACATCAGAGAGCGAACAGTGGGTTTCCTCATCTCCTTAGGTGCAGATCCTGGAGCATTGACAGATCCTACTCCTAAACATCCTCCAGGCAGAACACCTGCTGACCTAGCTTCAAGTAATGGACATAAAGGAATTGCTGGTTATTTAGCAGAGTCTTCCTTGAGCTCCCACCTGTCACATCTTGAGTTGAAGGAAAACAAGCAGGGTGAGAATGTGCAAGCTTTTGGAGAGGCTGTTCAAACGGTTGCTGAAAGGACTGCTACACCAGCTTTGGATGGTGACTGGCCACATGGAGTCTCATTGAAGGATTCTCTAGCAGCCGTTCGTAATGCTACTCAAGCAGCTGCTCGTATTCATCAGGTCTTCAGGGTGCAGTCATTCCAGAGGAAGCAGCTAAAAGAATACGGTGGCAGCGAATTTGGATTGTCAGATGAGCGTGCTCTCTCACTTCTCGCTATGAAGACAAATAGGGCTGGACAGCATGATGAGCCGGTACACGCTGCTGCTGTGCGTATACAAAATAAATTTCGCAGTTGGAAGGGAAGAAGAGACTTTCTTCTAATCCGCCAACGAATTATTAAAATTCAGGTATTGTATGTGCATTTTGCCTTTATACATGCATAATCCATCTTTTTGCTAAATAATTACTCAAACTCCACCCTATTTTTTCATTTTCTTAGCCTTTCTTCTTTTTTCCTTTTTTTAAAGGCTCATGTGAGAGGACACCAGGTAAGGAACAAATACAAAAACATTATATGGTCTGTGGGGATCTTAGAGAAGGTAATTTTGCGATGGAGGCGGAAAGGAAGTGGATTGCGTGGATTTAAACCAGAAGCATCTTCTGAAGGAAGCAGCAGACCAGACCAACCGGTGCAGGAGGATGACTATGATTTCTTAAAAGAAGGCAGAAAACAAACTGAGGAAAGGTTGCAGAAGGCTCTGGCAAGGGTAAAGTCAATGGTTCAATATCCTGAGGCTAGGGATCAGTATAGGAGGCTGCTGAATGTTGTATCCGACATGCAAGAACCCAATGTAAGCCTTGTTCGATTTCTGATGCTATATAAATTACATATGTTGATCCTATAAGTGCATTTTGTCATTTGGTGCAATAGTTCCTTATTCCAATAATAATAATGATGATAATCAATCATAGTTCGGTGCTTTTGATGAAGAGAATAGCTATATAAATCTTTTTTTTGCCCTTTCAGAGCTTAAAAGTGAGTTTTAGAGCTGTTCAGGAATAATGAAAACTTGCACTTTTCTGCTTTTGAGCTATTTGATCCATCATGCAGAAGTGAAAATTTTGTTCATACCATATAAAGAAAGTATTTTGTTGATTTTACTCTTAGCATCCAATCATTAGCAAAACTCTAGTAATGTTAAATCAACTAGT
Source organism: Solanum clarkiae (assembly GCA_011800125.2). NCBI lineage: Eukaryota > Viridiplantae > Streptophyta > Magnoliopsida > Solanales > Solanaceae > Solanum > Solanum clarkiae. Next base: position 17,493,629 of record JAABOM020000084.1, on the reverse strand, counting down.
TCTGCTTTTCATGATCTACCCTCCTTGAATGAGAGAGAAGCTTTAAAGTTTCCGGTACCGTTGCTTCTTAAAACGATGAACATGGTCAATCCCTTGATGGTCAAGGTTTTATAGATGTGTCATGATCTCCCATCAACCAATTCTAATTTAGACATCCAGCATTGGTCAACCTTTCTTTGTATGGCTTTGCCTGCTAGAATTGGCGCTTCACTTGGTGAGTTTTGATACACTTATTGAATACTCAAGTTCCTTTCAGCGTAAAGCTTTGCTACTATAGCTATATCTCTGGTTCGATTTCTTAAATTTGAAGGGATTTTGTAAGGAATAACATAGCAAGACACCAAATTCACATGTGGTCATGTCTCTTTTTTGTGTTGCAGAGAAAAAATGATGGCGTACCCAACAACGACTCAATGGAAGCAACCGATTTCAATGATGATTTGATCGATCTTGATGATCTATTGGATGACGATACTTTTATGCCTACAGCAACTTGAGTTCTGTGTTAATAATATACCATTTGTGGATTAGTATTTGTTATTACATGGCTGTTAGAGTTGTAACATAGGCTGCACTAACTAGTTTGTAGATGTGAACCAAATAGATTGTGCAGAGTGACAAAGAATTTGAGATTTAAAGGTAGTAAAAAGATTGCCAACTTCTCTCTTTGATAGTTTGATGTTTTCTTTTCCTTTTACATTGATATTCTTTTACCATTTACATTATTTTCTATTGAATGCCAAACCAGTTCTCTGCCGCATTGACAAAGAAATTTAAAGGTTCAATGTTGAAACACTTGTCAATTTGCCACAACTTCTACCAAAAATTATTTTGGTTATATAATGCTTCAAGAGGCTTTTCTTTTATTTTTCTTCCTGCAAGAACTTTTGTACTTTTCATTATTAGTTGTTTTTTCTGTTTTCTTTTCTTTTCCTTTCTTTTTACCATATCTAGTTTATTCTGCTTATGAATTTTTGAGACGAGGATTTCCAAAAAATAATCTCTCTACCTCTATGAGGCAGTGGTAAGGTCTGCGCATATTCTATCCTCTCCGGACCCTATTTGTGGGATTCCATGTTATTGTAAGAACTTTTAGTGCGATCATTCAATCAGTACAAAAAGTTCGCTTCAAAAGCATATGGTCGAAAGCCTCTTGCCAATGATCATCTAAATTATCCTCTTCAAATGTACGTCCATTAGTATTGTTCTTCTGTAAAACTATTAAATGAAATTGTCAGCTGGAAAATATTGATATAGTGTGTGCATACAGAAGGGCGAAAACAACAAAAGTAAGCCAGTAAATAATCAAAGAGAAAATGAAAACAATGAACATTTTCCATAATATGTACGGACTACATATACTACTAATTAATAAGCTAATCGAAGCCAACACACATTTCATCTTGTATCAACTTTTGCTTTGATGAAGAAAGGTGAAGAAGTTCTGCACTAATTCCCCATAAAAAACCTAAGGGGGCAAGCTCAGAAACTAGGAAACGTCCTCTACAACTCTTCCTATATAAGATGTATTATTACCTATGCTTGTTCAGGCTAATGTAAACAGGACCAGAAATTCTCCTCATGGTTAAGATTGCATACCACCTGTCAGTGTGGACTTCTCACCAGGAATGATCTTGAGGAACCCCAATCTCATATTTATTCCACTTTCAAAACTATCTTCATAAATTCGTACACGAAATAGCTTATTGCAGCTGATGGTAACACCTGAAGGATAAAAATGTAAAGAGGACCGTCAATATTGAGTTTCATATCTTATAGGTGAGTAAAATAAACAGAGGAAAGAGACTTGTGAAATAAAAACAGTAAAGACACCAGGCCACAAAGCTTGATGCACAATGTTACCAGATGTAAAGAATCAAACAGATACTAGGAAATACCGCTGGTTGCATATCAAATCCTCCCAAAGAGTGCATTTTTGGAGTCCGAGGAACATAGCTATATTTGATACAAAAGACAATAAAGAGTGAACATTAGGATCTAAACGTAATTTTATAATAGCTCAATATTTTTTGTTGATAATCAAGAAATCCTTATGAACCAATGGCCCATGGTTCGAAACTCTGTGGATAACGTACTAGACTTTTGTCTGTCGCAAGGTTTGAACTTGTGACCTAGCCCAGCTCACACGTGCTCTTACCACTACCCAAAATCCCAGGGGAATAAAAATTAAACATTTCAAGTGATACTTGTTCCAATTTCCAATTCTTTATATCTAACTTCCTTCCTGGAATACAGCCCTGACAGCCAGAGCAACTGGGCTTACCAGGCAATCAGGTGATTAGATTTTGAGGAGTTGCAAGCAGACTTAGTTGTTGAAATCCCAATAAAGTGAATGTACACCCGCAAGGTAGTCGCTTGACAAATTTGCGCAACTTCTAACAAATCTACCTACCTAGTTAATAGTACAATGAATTTGGATACATCATATCATAAGATATGCTCACTTTCCACAACAGAAAAATTGCTGTACTTTATTACCTTATCTTCAAGGGCTGTTACAGAGACAGTAATAAATACATTTCATGTATGATGGAAACTACAGTCAAGAAAATGTCTCTTTAACTTACCTGTAATAAGCTGGGGGTCAATCCAGCATAGAGCGCAGGGATACCACCTTGCTCAATGATCTTCAGGCTAGTTGCCAATGTACTCATCTTAGTGGCCCGGACCTGCAACTGAAGCTGTCTCCTCACAACTTCAAAAGGATATGTAGCAGCTTCTGCACAAACACCAGCAATTGCCCCATATACCAAAGTTCTAACTGTGCCCAACTCCATCTGATCCAGGGCATTCAGCTCTTCACATTGTTTCATGTTTTCTAGTCTCTTCCTCCCTTTCGGTGAGTGCAAATAAGCTGATTTTAATATATCATAAACTCCATAGAATACTGCACCTGAAGGTGCCATGCTTATGATAGAGGGTACTAAGCCCTTGTAAAGAGAGAGAAACCCCTCTGTCTGAATCATATGCCGGGACGTACCAATTAAGCCGCCCAAGGCTTCTCCCCCAGGTGCAACCATTACTGTCCTGATCTGAAAAATCGACATTTTCCATGAAGAAAGATGAGAAACATTTCATGATCATTAAGAAAATGGTAGAACTTGAAATGTTTTGTGAACATATAAAAAGGAAGAGCAAAAAAACTGCACGAATCAGTAAGCAAAACAGAAAGTACACTACAGACTTGGAAAAAGACAAAGGTAGAAGAACATCAACAGCACAGTAGTGCGCTTATGCTATATGACATGACTGGTTAATTCTATTCCTTAAGAATGTTCTATAGCAATTCAATCAATTGACTTTAAATTTCTACCAAGATAAACTGAACCATATTTTTCACTTTCACACAGATGATTATCAGAAAATGGTTCAGCAATCATGAATAGCATTGAAATTTCGTAGAGCTTCTAATCACATTTTCTAGCTTCATTACTTACCATTTCTCATCCAAATCAATAATGTATCTGACGCTTCAGTGAGCATCAAAATAATGTTTCTAACTTTAACAGTTCTCACATGTCACCTCAAGTCAATTATCTAGAATAATTTCCCAGGCTTGGAAATTAGCATTTGATCTAGTTTTTTTTTTCCCCTTTAATATCATAGACATGACTCATCTAACAAAATGAGTGCATTTAATTCAGAATGGTTGGTATAGCGCAGCTTGTAGAGTAGGGAAACCAATATTCATTGTCACATCAAGTTAAACTACTATCATATCAGCAACAATAGAAGATCATTATGTTAACAACAAGCTTAAGCAGGTTCCAAGCATAAATTGTCGACAATTTCAACTCAAAAAGAATAGGCTAACAATCAAAACCAATATGCGGTTCATTTCAACATAGTCACACATATAACAAGCTATGTTTGGCAAACTTTTCCAGAGTTTAACATACAAGTAGTATGATCATGAAGAGAAAGGAGAGAGGGGACAAATTTTGAATAATACAAAGAGATGGTGCCGCTTGAAGAAATTAAGTGTCAACCTAAGAATTCTGATAATGTCGTTTATCTTGAAGTATTAATGCTAAATAAAGAGGGTTGCTATAGTAAAAAAGCAATAGAATAATCATCCAAAGTCTTGAATCTAAGGTATCCAAGAACTAGTTGCACCCTTGGGCATACATATAACAGGGACCATAAAAGTAAGTTTTCTCTGTAGTACCGACTTGATAGCTTCCACATACATCCCTCCAGTTTGTTTACTAGGCATTATTATACAAAGAAACTTATCCTAGAATTGACATACTTACTGCAATGGATCAAGAAAGCAAAACAGAAAATCCTGAAGAATCCATCACTCACAGTGTCCATAGGTATACAGAGCACAGTAGCTGTGATTCCTGCAGCTGCACCAGCAACAAACCTTTCAATATTAGTTACCTCCTCATTGCCAGTTATTTTGAGCAGATGATCTCTGTATTTTTCATAAGAGTAGAAGTTGATAGCCTTAAATGGAGCTGTTCGTAGAATATTCACAAAATTCCCCTTCCAAAATCCCCTGATCCCTTGAGTAACTGCAATTGTCTTGATGAGCTCAAGAAGATTCTTCTGTTCACCACGAACTATATATTCCAGCTTTAGTCTCTCCAGTGGAGCAACAAAAGTTCTGAAACAATAGCAGTTCAGATATTAATACATAGACAAAGGTCATAAAATAAACAAAGAATAAACAAATTGCATATTACATGTACGGTTACATAAACAAAAGTTCTTGATGATCTCCATTGTTTTTCTTATAGAATTGACATTGCTCTTCATTTTAGCTGTTATTCTATATCTATTATTTTCTCCTTTTACTTGGCGCTCATACATTTGAGATGAGGGTCTTCCGAGAACAGCCTCGCTATCTCCGTGAGATAGTGGAAAGGTTTGTGTACACTCTATCCTCCAGACCTTACTTTGTGAGATTTCAGTGGGTATGTTGTTGTTATTGTTGTATATACAGTTCCATTTCAATGCTACAAGAGTACAAAGCTCCAACATAAGAAATACTTGGGTTTTTATGCCGTACTAGTCAGTGGCACAACCCTGAACTCACAAGCAGCATTTGATATGTGAAAGATATAATCATCCCAAAATACATAAAATTTGTTCCGGATCAGGCGCGGATACGTAAAGATCCATTCTCAACAATGGAGCAGAACAATCACACCTAACAAGAATTGGAAGACACAGGCCCCAATTTCAACTTCTATGGTTAAATTCTACTTAAAAGTAGATGATAATCTTGTTCTTTTTAACACGTTAATAAGAGATGATATTTCAAATTTAAACCTTCCTAATCAGGGGCACTTGGTGCTTTTAGCAGGTTGGATTTCTTACTTTCTGTATGAAATACTGACATACACAAAATGATTTCCTCAAAGGGAAAAAAGGAAAAAAAAAAAAAAAAAAGAGACAAACTATAAGAGAGAATAAGGATCCTTCTCTTTATGCAAAATAGACACGGCACTGGAGAAGACACCAGTATAACTATGTTAATGAGAAAAGGGTCCATATTCATGTATAGCGAAGGGTTGGCCCATCCTCAAAATCAGTTTTTGTTTGCCATTTCTCACACTTCTATTGTTCACTACTAGTTAATGATCCTACACTAGGTAACATTGACTGTCACACCAAATATGTTACCCGACAAAGAAGAGACTGGACTAGGATTTCCATCTCTATGCATTTAAACATTCCTCAACCGTGTCGAACAGCTTCAAAATTTTATGATCAACATCTATACTTTTTCATCTTAAACCAAGTGCCTTGATATCCCAATAATACAAAAAATATAGAGCAAACTACTGAGTGTGTATATCATGGTATGAATATTACTCCCTCCTTTTCAATTTGTTCGTCTTAGATTGACTTGGCACGGAGTTTAAATAAGTAAAGAAGACTTTTTGAATCTTGTAGTCTGGTTTATATGTAGAATGTATCAAAATGTCGTTATCTTAAAAATGACATGTGGGATGTTGAAATTAAGGATTTTTTTTTATGACAAGGGAAACCCACAGTCGCTAACCTTTGGATGCACACATGGTAAACTCCCGCTCCTATGCAATAGCTCGCAAACCACACAGGAGGTAATCTGCACTAGGCAAGCCCGGTGCAACGAGCTTGACCGAGAAGGAAAACCCCTTGCTTTCGCTGGCAAGGGTTTTCGAACTTGAAACCTCCAACATGGAAGTCCCAACCCCAAACCAAAAATTAAGGAATTTCCAAACTAGAAAGGATACATTCTTTTTTAATCAGACTAAAAAATGTAAGAAACAAATTGAAAGAGAGGGAGTAGCTATTGGTCATCCTGACTCAAATGATAAAAAATCACCATCAGTAAGCCAAAGCAAGTCAAAATCTATTGGTCTAAACTCTTAAGCAATGTAAATATTCGAGAATGCTTTTCCGTAGAGGAGAATGCACATAGAGGATGAAAGAAGCTTACCACCAATGAATTCGGGATCGAGGTCTAGTTGGTTGATTAGTTGAAGCTAACATTTTTTTGTTCCTAGAAACTGCACCTTACCACAAAAAGACATTTACTATTGTTCCATTGACAAACAAAAGTAACAGCTTTTTAGGGGAAAATCACCATTTTGAAATTCAAATGATAAAAGGCCTGAACTGCACACACCTCTACTATTCTGAACTTAAATACCAGACTTGGTCCACCATCCAAGATTCTAACCCCGTGAATGTGGGCGTACCACCTATCCGCACTGGACTACCTTTGCCATAACACTAGGGGCAGCAAGAATGCCATTCCCTCAGTTGCAATTTGTTTGACTGTTATTTTCTATTCTTTACACCCAACATACTACATAGCATATCTAAGAGCACAACATTCAAAGGGCATTTTATATTGCACACATCATTAGTTTAAGATGATAAGACTCAAAAGTTCCTTTATTTTCTTAAACTCGTGCCAAATCAAACTAATACAAACAAATCGAAACAGAGGGAGTATCATTTTATGGAATGCATAAGAGTCAAACTACTGGAAACAAATTGAAACATCGAGAGTACGATTATACGGAATGAATAAGAGTCAAGATAATACAAACAAATTGAAACAGAGGGAGTAAGATTTTATGGAAACGCATAAGAATGAAAAAGACATCCCCCTTTACCTGGACACCATTGCAGCAACAGCTCCAGCCCAGAGATGTTTACTCGTGTTCAATGCACCTCCACCTCCAGCTCCACCATGCAGCTTCCCCTTCTCTACCTGTTCAACTTCCTGACACACTTTAACTTCACTCTCCGCCAAAGCAGCTTCTCCATTCTGCCCCAAAATCTCATTAGAATCTGAAAGTGTCACAGACAAAAACCTCCTCTTTTCTCTCCTAACATTCATTTCAATCTCTCTCCGGCTACTCCTCCGTGCACGTAACATACACTCCGACGGAAAACAATTTTCCATAGAAACTGTGGCCGAATCCTCGAGGAGTAACCCTCCATTGTTACCACAAAAACTAATCGAATTCAAACACAAATCACTACTTCTCAAACTCAAACACCGAACCTCATTTGATTTTGATTCCAATTGAATCAAATCTTTCAAACAAATCTCCAAATCACCCATTTTTTTTTTTAAAAAAATTACTGATTAATGCTTCATTTTTGGGGTTCTATGGAGCAAAACTGGTGGAAGAAATGGGGATTTAAAAGAGAAGAAAGAAAGGAATAGATATAAAGAATGCTTATTCCACTGCATTGCTTCCATCGCCTTGCGGATTTTTCTTGGCTCTCTTTCCATGCTGTGCGAGTTCCGGTCTTTTCTCATTTACGTGTGATGTGCTATATTTTGGTGTCGTTTGGCTCAAATATTAGTGGTAGAGATTTTCATAAACAAATAATGTTTTGAAGTATATTTTGTCTATACTTTTTATAATCATCAATAGTAATAAAGACTTCTCTAAAATTCGACACGCACTGTGATGTATTAGTCTGCAATGAGATTATACTTATGATGCAAACTGTCGTAAGAATTTATCATAATTCAGACTGTCAAACATAAACAATCTAACATGTAAGTACTATCATGAATTCAAGATTGTAGAACTATATGATTTTCACATAAATCATCTTAACACATTCGTTTAGTCAAGAAAACATACCAGAATCGCCCATGAAATCTTGACTTGATCACTTGAGTGGAAGTCTTTTTCTTGTTTTGTGCAGTATTCTTCAGTATTTATAGGTAGACCAGTTACTCTCAGTCCCACTTTCCATCATCATGGATAGAAAAAAATATAATCATAATAAACCCCATAACTTTTCACTATCATGCCCTTAACTTCCTATTATCACACCAATAACTTTCCAGTAACATACCCACAATTTCCCACTAACATAGGTGGTGGTGGTGGGAAGTTAAGATAAGGGTGGTGGGAAGTTATAATAACTTCCACCAATCATAATGGATAGTGGTGGGAAGTTACAGTAACTTCTACCAATATAGTAGATGATGGAAAGTTGCAGTAACTTCCACCAACATGAGTAGTGGGCAGTTTAATAACTTCCACTAATATTATCCAATTTGAATTTAGTTAGTAACTAAAAAATTAAACTAAGATTAATATTAACGTGAGCCATCAAATCATCATATGTGGGCCACAAACACTAACATTCTCCCACTTTGGTACACGTAGCATCAATAACTTAATGGTTTAATAAACATCTCAATTATTATGTGCACGTTACTAAATGCAACATCATTTATCGTTTTGAATAAGTCAACTAATACGAGTCATGGCGATCGTATATCCCTTATTTGACAGAATTCCTTCCATGTACTATAATATTAGTGTATTACTCATCACAACCTTTAAATCCATTATAGTCCAACGATAATGTTTAGAATATCTTTATCTAAACTAGAATCTGTCAACATCATTCTCAACGTAATGTATACAAGAGAAAATAGGTAATAATAACAGAAACATATATAGTTGAGCTCAAAGTGTCAATGGCATAAACAAAATAAGATCTTTACAAAAGTCATTCATTACTATCCATAAGACCCATTATTTCAACATGTTGAACAAATATTTTAGGTGGTAATCCTTTCGTCAAAGGATCAATAATCATAAGTTTAATGCTTATATGTTCAATTGTCACTTTATGTTTTTAATTTTTTTTCTTAACTGAAAAGTATTTCAATTCGATATGCATAGCATCCTTTGAATACTTATCATTTTTAGAGAAGAAGATTGTTGCAGTATTATCACAGTAATATTTCAGCAGCTTAGAAATACTGTCTACTAGCTCAAGTCCTTAAATAAAGTTCCACAACCAATTAGCCTGAACTATAGCCTCAAAGTATGCCACAAACTCAGCTTCCATATTAGATGCAACTATAATAGACTGCTTCGCACTCTTCCATGAAATTTCTCCTCCTGCTAATAGGAACAAATATCCAAATGTAGATTTTTGTGCATCTATATAACCAGCTTAATCTGAATCTGAATATTCAAGCACATTAAGATGATCAGATTTTCTGTAAGTGAGCATATGATCTTTTGTTCCTTGCAAGTATCGTAACACTTTCTTTGCAGCCTTTCAGTGATCCATTCCTGGATTACTTTGATAACGCCCCTACATCCCAACAACAAAACTTATGTCCGGTCTGGTACATGTCTGGGCATATATTAGGCTCCCAACGATTGATGCATAAGAAATATCTTCATTTGATTACGTTTCATTTCATTCTTTGGACATTGATTGAGAGTAAATTTATCTCCTTTCTGAATTGGAACAGGATCGGATGAGCATTTTTTCATTCCAAATCTCTCAAAAACTTTAATGATATAAGCTTTCTGAGACAGTCCTAATAATCCTTGTGATCTATCTCGAAATATTTCTATGTCAATCACATAGGATGCCTCTCCCATATCTTTCATTTCAAAATTATCAAAGAGATATTTCTTGTTACTGTGTAACAAACCAAGATCATTAGTAGCAAGCAAGATGTCATCAACATACATAACTAACATACTAAACTTACTCCCACTGACCTTTAGATATATATACCGATCAACAGTACAAAATAACATATCCAGTGAAATTCCACAAGTGGAGATACACTGATCAATGGTATTCTCCTTAAATCCAAAGGTGACAATAGTTTCATTAAACTTAAGATACCATTGTCGGGAAGCTTGTTTAAGTCCGTATATTGACTTCTTAAGTTTATATACCATGTGTTCCTTTCCTCTGACAGAAAATCCCTCAGGTTGATTTATATAAACTTCTTCCTCTAAATTTTCATTCAGAAAGGTTGTTTTCACATTCATTTGATGCAGCTCTAAGTTAGAATGAGCCACAAAAGTCATTATAATTATGAGTGAAACTTTTCTAGTGCTAGGTGAAAAAATCTCCCTATAATCGATGCTATCTTCCTGAGTGAAACCTTTGGCAACAAGTTTGGCCTTGTGACATTCAATATTGTCAGTTGAGTCTCGTTTGGTTTTAAAGATACATATACACCTAACTCTTTTGCAACCTTTAGGTAATTCAACAAGGTCTCAAACATCATTATGTTACATAGACTTCAACTCATCTTTCATGGCTTCTATCCATTTATCAGAATTTTTGTTTTCAATGACTTGCGAAAATGAGACTGGATCATTATTAATTCTCAAGTCAATTTCTGACTCGTGTGGATATACCAAATAATCATCAGAAATAGTAGATCTCTTTTGTCTTTGAGACCTCTTTAATGTTATTTCTTGTGGTTCATCTACTGCATGTTCATTAATTATGGCTTCATTATGATTAATAGGAGCATCAATTTATTGTTCTTATTGACTATTAGATTGTACAACAACTTCAGGAACAACAATTTTAGAAGAAGTATAAGGTAGAGATATTTGAATCTCAACTTTTTTAATTTCCACATTGCGTGGTTCCTCACTCCCACTAACTTCACCATTCTCAATAAACCTAGCATTTTCAGTTTCAACAATTCTCATACTATGATTAGGACAGTAAAATCTATACCACTTTGATTTTTTTGGATAACCAATGAAGAAACTACTGATTGTTCTTGAATCCAGTTTTTTTTTTTTGTGGATTATAAATTCTAATTTCTATCAGGCAACCCCAAACATGCAGGTGCCTCAAAATGGAATTTCCTACCAGTCCACAATTCAAAAGGTGTCTTTGGAACTGCTTTACTAAGACCCCTATTTAGTAAGTAAACGACAATCTTTAAAGCATACATCCACACTGAAAGAGTTAAAGATGAATTATTCAACATACTCCTGACCATATCCATTAATGTACGATTACACCTTTCTGTCACATTATTTTGTTGTGGTGTATTTGGCATTGTGTATTAAGCACATATGCCATATTTTTCAAGGAATTTAGCAAATGAGTCAGAGTGTTGTCCAGTTTCAGTATATCTTCCATAAAGCGCACCATCTCTATCTGATCTGATTATTTTCACTTTTCTATTTAGTTGTCTTTCAACCTCAGTAATAAATACCTCTAAGGCATTAATCGCTTGAGTTTTTCATAAAACAAATAGACATATCCATAATGTGAAAAATCATCAATGAAGGTGATAAAGTATTTTTCTTACTGAAAGATGCAATATCAAAAGGACCACAAATATCACTGTATATAATTTCAAGAGGCTGTGAGCTTCTTGTGGCTCCTTTCCTTGTATGTTTTGTTTGTTTTCCTTTAATACAATCCACACAAATATTAAGGTCAGTAAAATCCAAATCTAAAAGGATTTCTTTCTTAACTAATCTTTCCAGTCTTTCCTTGGATATGTGATCTAAACGTTTATACCACAAGTAAGCAGATTGTTCATTCATTAAACTTCATTTAGTACCAATATTATGATGCAAAGTTAAGAATGATTCGGCAAACAGATTATCAAGATTCAGTTTGTATAAGCTATCACAAAGAGTATCAGAACAATGACAGACTAAAACATTCATTACCGAAATCAAAGGAGTATCCAGTCTTATCTAATTTAGACAAAAAGCTAAACTTCTCAAAAGAGAAGGTACATAAAAAGTTTCTAACAAATCTAAGTGATGCTCATTATCGAGAATCAAATGGTAAGTCCTGATAGCTTCAACTGGAGCCTTCACTCTAATTCCTATATACACTAATCTTTCATTTTGATTTATGATTCGTGTTGTAAGAAATTCTTGCATCATATTAGAAATATGAACAGTACAACCAGAGTCAATTCACTTAGTATTATAAGGAATTCAATTAAGTTTGATTTGAGATATATAAAATTACAAGACCTACCCTTCTTCTCGAACCATGCATTATGTTTCAGGCAATCTTTTCGAAAATGTCCAAGTTTTTCATAGAAACAACACTTATCATCCTTATGTTTCTTTTTATTTACTTAAGATGATGATTCATTAACATTAAGTTGCTTCTATTTTTCCTTAACATGCTTCTTTCCTTTCTTTCCAGCTCCTTGATAACTAACATAGTTGATAGAGTGGGTTCCTTGATTTTTGAGCCTTATTTCCTCTTGAACCAACATTTCATGTAATTCATGCACATTTCATTTGTCTTTCATGGTGTTGTAGTTCATTTGGAATGGACCATACTCAGACGGTAATGAGTTGATGATGAATTGTACAAGAAAATTTTGTTCCACTTTCATCCCTAAGGACTTAAGTCTTGTTGCTATGTTTGTCATCTCAATGACATGCTCATGCATAGTACGTGAACCATCAAACTTCATGGTGGTCAAAGTACCCATTAGTGTCCTGGCAAGAGACTTATTAGCAGTTTGAGAGGATTCTTCCATAAGTTTCAAAAATTTACTTACATTTTCGATCTTGGGAAGAGTAGTCTTAATATTGCCCTCAATATTCATTCACATGAACATTAGACCTAACTTGTTAGATCGATCCTAGTGCTTATAATATCATCTTTTCTCAATGTTGCTAGTTTCAGTAATAACAGTTGGTTTCTCACTGTAAAGTGCAACATCCAGATGTAAAACTCCAAAATAGAATTTGATCTGTTTGCACCATTCTAAAAAGTTAAGTCCGTTAAAGGTCCTAACTGAGGCAGAGTGCGAATAAAAAGCAAATGTTGTAAATATGTTATGCTCATTAGTAATGTTTTGAGTTATACTATTAGATTCATAGATGGTTTATAAACTCTTAAATATATATTGATGTCCTCCTTTGGGCGAACATCAAAATACAACTTTACGCATAATGCTGCTTAAGTATAAATTTTAACATTATTCAATAATTTTGATATATCAATTGACAATATTCATTATCTTTGAATAAGTAAATATCATTAACAATACATCTAAATTAACTCCTTAATGTTAATGGTTATATGAACAAATAATCAACCTTTGGATGATCCATAAATATCTTATAACCAAAAACTTCAATTTATCCATTTAAGTATTATATCGGCTATAAATATCAAAATAATGGAAATTGAATTTAAGTTAATCATTATTTTAGAATTAATTATTCAGAAATTAGACCATGAGATCTTGACTTGATCACTTGAGCGGAAGTCCTTTTTTTGTTTTTGACAAGATATTAGTTTCCTCTCTCTTTAGCTTTCATTTCTTTCAGAATAATTGTTGATGGAAAGTGCAATATTCTTCAGTATTTATAGGCAGATAGAGGACCAACTACTTTCAGTCCTACTTTCCATCATCATGAGTAAGGGAAGTTATAACCATAATAAACCTCATAACTTCCCATTGTCATGCCCCTAACATCCCATTATCACACCCATAACATTCCACTAATATAGCCACAACTTCTCACTAATATAGTAAATCTCATAACTTCCCATTGTCATGCCCTTAACATCCCATTATCACACCCATAACTTTCTACTAATATAACCACAACTTCCCACTAACATAGATAGTGGGTGGTGGTGGGAAGATAGGATAAGAGTGGTGGAAAGTTATAATAACTTCCACCAATCATAATGGGTAGTGGTGGGAGGTTACAGTAACTTCCACCAACATAGTGGGTGGTGGGAAGTTGCATAACTTCCATCAACATAAGTAGTGAGCGGTTTAATAACTTCCACTAATATTATTCAATTTGAATTTAGTTAGTAATTAAATATTAAACCAAGATTAATATTAATGTGAGCCATCAAATCATCCTAAACTAACAACTATAACATCTCACAGCTTCTATGATATGGAGTCAAATCATTCATTGTGGGTGTATCAAATTGGACCGGGTGATATCCTACTCGTACATATGTGTTAAGACTTGAGTGTGAGAAGCGTATCAGATATTGTCTAGGGTTATAAGGGACCTCTAATACCAAGTTAGGTTTAAACATTTCTACTGGCTAAGTTTTTTTCTGAGTCCATACAAGGATCAATTTCAAATGATCGTATCTCTTGGAATATGGGAAGTTAGGTGACCCATGATCCACCAAATTGAAGGTCTATAAGCTTCTTTTCAACGACACCAGTTGTTTATCAACCCCTGGCATATTTTGCAAGAGTAAAAGATTATGATTGATTTACCAATAGCTTTAACTAGAATTGTCAGATTTACTTCACAGACTAGAATTGTCAGATTTACTTCCTCTCTGTGACACGACCCTAGTCGCAAGTGGGCCAAATTTCACCATTTTTTAGTTTTTTAGGGTATTTTTGTCCATATACTTCTGGGGGTTATCCAAATAGACTTAAAACCTTGGGTTCACGTAAAGATGAATACTTTTTCAACCCTTTAAATAACAACCCTTGTGATTTTTCAACCATTTCTTAAAGCTTTTTTCTCCATTATAGACTTTGTAAGCTTATTTTGAGGAGAATCAAGTATGCATTGTTAGAATTTATTCATGGATTTCTTGGGAGAGCATTATGGATCAATAATATTTTATTATCCTTAGTTAAATCCTCTTTAAATGATATTCTTGAACCTTAAATTGTAGAGCTGATTTGGATGAGTTCTTGAGTCCAAATTGTGCTTAATTTTGTAGCACAAGTTTCTTGAGCTATTAAGGATCTAGTGACGGGTTTCATTTTAATTTTTTTAACATGTCCAACGGGCCTTTTTTAACCCGCTTTTGGGCTCGAAAAATATCATAGTAATATGAGTATTATTTTTCTTGTAGTGACACATAATTTGCAATATTGATAATATCGTGACATGTAAAAGATATAAAGAAGTGATGAGCAACTCATAGATAATTCGATTTAGCATTATGATCTACTTTCTTTTGGATAGTGCTTCATGAAATAATGCTTGGTATAGAGTGCATCTAGGTTAAGGATGTATATAACTGGTAAAATTATATTTTTGTTTCTATTTTCTTGATTTCTGCATGAGCGTCAAGCTAGCTTTATGTTGTGAAATCCTTAACTTACGCTAAAATTTCTTACTTATGACTTAGCATGGTATGGATTAGCTTTTTCATATTGATGTTTGAGGCCTTAGGATAGTGTAAGTTCCTTAGAATGAGTTTTAATGTTCCTTTAGTTAATAAAGTTTCTCCTTGTAGACATTACTATAGATTAATAGTACCATTTGCTATTGTATGGACTTTTGGTTTGCTTTGCCATTGCGAAAATTCATCCCAAATAGACCTATTGGACATGATTTTTATCCCTATCTTTGATTAGTCTATGTAACTTGTTGTAGTCATAAATTGAAATTAGTTATATTTGGGGTTCACTAAAGTACTAACTTCGAATAAAGGTTGAGATTATTGATTTACTCTTTCAATTGTTTGATTCTTCAAGCTTTTCTTCATTTTTCAAGTTGTGGTGATCATATTATGTTATTATTTTTTAGCACGTTGGTAATATTATTGGGCTTGAGGCCTTGGTTGAGGACCAATTAGACTCCATGTGTCTCTATGTTCTAGAATCTAGGTGTTTTTTATTATGTAATTTTGTATGTTTAGTTGTTTAGATGTTTGTGATCTAATGCATTGCATTAGTACTCACTTTCACATATTTTGTGGTACGATTCCAGTGAATGCATTTATTTTCGCTACTATTTTGAGAAAGTATGATTTTGCACTTTTAACTCTTAAAATGTGTTTTGATAGGAGTTATATCACCTTTACCACAATGACAAATGGATTGTTAAGATAAAGCATTAAGGATGTGCTTACTACATATTTGATCAGTCGAGGAGATTCTCTGTAACAACTCGACCTAGGGGTCTAGTCGTCACACAACAAATAAGATACTTGAAGGCACCTCACCCAAGCCATCTTAAGCATTCATAGGCATTTAATGAAAACACTTGCGAAAAATAAGAAAAAAGGGACTATGGGTCATTTAAACAATGAAGCAACATTAAAAAAAGATGGTAAAATAACTAACATTTATTGTCCATAAGCATACCAACTACTACATCAATGGATGAAATTGGTAACAATCAAATTCCATCTAATATAAAAGAATCCATAATCGTGCAACATAGAAATAAACGCCTCAAAAAGGTTACAAATACATTGTCTCAAAAATAAACACAAGATAGAGTGGAATAATGGTATAGTCCCAAACTAAGGGCTTACCATAAATAACAATGCTAGTCTTGAACGGTGAGTAGTAGCCACAAGCTGGTGGAGGAGTACTTATCCCTATATGGTTAAATTATGCAGGAAAAATATACCTTAATATGTTGAAATGTACTAAGTATGTGAGATGTAATGCATGTATGAAATTGTAATGCTATCATTCATAAATATAACATATAAGTATGCATGGGCTATAAAGAGATTCCGGTCCAAATTCTTAACCGGCATGTTTGTAAATTGAGGACCAAGGAGATTGCCTTAGTCAAAGTCTTGTAGAGGAATCAACTTGTTGAGGAAGCCACACAGAAAGTTGAGGAAGATATTAAAGTAAAATATCCACATTTATTCATGCCCAATGATGAGGATATTGAAGGTAATGTCCTTATTCTTGACTTGAATTGATTTGTCTATCCTTAAGTTGAATAATTGATTGTTAGAGAGTTTGATTGATTGATTGATTGGTTATTTGATTGAGACTTGATTGTTATTCATGCTCAATGTTTCCTAGTTTCATCTTCATTAGAGGATAAATGATCCCAAGAGGAGATATTGTAACACCCTCTAAATTATTCCACACTTGCATGACCCTGAAAGTCCTAAAAAAGGATTGAGAAATATCTAGAAAAAATTACTATTAATGACCACAAGAGGTTATCCACGACCCATAGATAGTTATATAGCTCACAGATGAGGGTTGTGGTTACCCCCAACACTTGGTGAAATCTGACTTTTTGAAGATCCTTGTACGAGCCTATTTATGACCTATACTTTCTTCCACGAGTCATAAAAAAGAGGTTTGTAAGACCCCAGCCTTGGAGACTAGAAAAGTTTTCTAAGTGTGGGACTCATGTATAAGGGGGGTCTACAACCAGTAGTTCTAACGATGTCCTGTAGAATGATCCTCATGGTTCTAAGTTCAAATTTTGGGTTTCTGAATCTTAAACCACGAACTGATAGGATGAGCCCATATATGGGTTTATGGCCCATAAAAGGTGATTGTAAACCCGGGTCGCACGTAACTAGGTATTAGAATCCCAATCTATAAAGGGTCACTTACAGCCCATAGACTAGACTACGACCCGTAAATGAAGTTTCATGGTCTAGTACGACAACTTTAATAAAGGGTTGTATTGTTTATTCCCATCTTTCCCAAACATAATCCACATTGTGTTGGGATTATAAGGACTCTTAATAGCTTTCTAGGGATATTTTCTTTTAGAAAACACTTAGACTTTTAAGAGCAAGGATTGGAGAAGTAGAAGCTAGAGGTCCAAGCATCTGACTGTGACCCTCTGAGTTTAAATTGTCCTTCTATGTAAGACTAATTAAATCATGAATTTTAGTTCTTTCATGTGCCCTACTGACTTTGACTTGACAAGTTGAGAGTGATTGAATCCCCTATAATTGTGTTCTTGAGATTTTTTCTAAGTCCTAATATATTCCTGTATGATGTTGAATGGCAGGTTATTTTTATGAGCTACATTTATTGTAACAAATGATTTGGTCCTTCACTACATGAGACCTAACTAAATTTTGCTTATATCGGATGTCCCTATATCATAGATAAGTTTAAAAGTATGAACTGTGAAAATTATGAATGTGAAAGAGTTGAATTTGTATATAACTTTTCTAAAACTTAAAGATTCTTTCGTATTTTCTCAAAAGTGAATCCAATTACCGAAAAGAATTAATTGTTTCAAAATGCATAACCTTATCACTCTTGAATGATGGGATAGATTGGATAGTATAATTGATTAAAGAGTTTGATTATGACAGAATTTATGAACTGATAAGAGTGCACGTGAGACTTGTTAATTGGATAGATTGAACTGGTCTGTTTTATGAGCTTTGAGTCTTGAGAGGAGTATAGAGTACCAAATTGAGTATGTGTAAGTAACAACTCGAACTCAATAACCAAGTCACCAAACATAGGCTAGAATTGAATTATAAATCAGATGAATTCCTTTATATTGTCCCCTAAGTGGACTTGATTGATTGTCGTAGATCTATAATTGGTTAATTTGTCCTTTACCTAGCAAAGCATTGTACGGTCATAACAATAGCAATGAGCTTGTTGTATGATCACTTGCTCATAAATGATTGTTATCGGATAAGAGAAACTCTCAAATAGGTCTTGATAGTACTCTAATAATTAGATTGGATTGCATATGATTAGTCACTATCCAAACCTTATTCTTTCTTTAGACTTATGACATTCTGATTGAATTCATTATCTTTCTGATTTGAGTATTTGAGCTAATGTCACTCTACCTTGATATATGTTTTATTCTACCATTTTATATACTCATATATTTCATGTACTGACGTCTATTTGCCTTGCATATTTTCATGATATAGAGACAGTTACTAAAGATCATCAACATGCATACCGTTGAGGATTTTTTTTTGCGTTCAGTTAATTGGTGAGTCCCCCCTTGCATTAGAAGGATACTATTTATATCGTTCTTGTTTGATCTTAGACTTTCATTTTATTGGAGATAGTCGTGGACCTGTCATTGGTACTATTTAGATAGTAGTAGAGGCTTCATACACTAGATGGTGATTGATTGATTGATTCGGATGTTGTCATATTGATTAGTTTCTCTCTTACTGGTCTTAAGATTAAATTAAGTTTGATTTGTCGGCCTTTAGCCATTATTTATTGAGTTATTTATTTTATTACTTTTTTTGAAGTTATTTCTTGATTAGTGAGTCTTTCGCTATTAATTGGACTAGTAATCTAGCCAAGTGGTTTGCTTGGGAAACCAGAAATGATTTTCTAAATGACAGTCACGCCAACGGTACCCTCTAGGGGCGTGACATACTTTGACTTAGCAAAGACTTTAAGTATCATTTTCTACTGTATGCAACTTTACTTAGGGTCTCATTATTTAGCGACTTGCAAACAATCTTACTTTGTTTGTATGCTAAAGTTTGTTTCACAAAATTTGGGAACTTTTGAACTCCACTTAGATTTGTGTTGGTTTGAAAATATAGCTTAATTTTGAATAATTCTTTCTTTTTCTAATACTTAAATTTTGTTGAACTTGAATTTTTTTAGTTGAACTTATAATTTTCGAAATTTTTTTAACATTGGCACAAAAAAAATCTATGGAATCCACCAAAAACCAAATAAAAGAAAATGTTTTCATTAAATGCACACAAACTAGAAGACAATGATATTTTTGACAAAAAAAAATGATAAAATTGAATTATTTCTGGTAGTTTGCGAACAATATTGTCTCCTTTTTAATCATGCTGAATTGTCATGTCAGTGTCACGCCTTGAAAGGGTACCCTAGGTGTAACTGACACTCGGAGACTATTGCTAGCCTCCAAACGAACAACCTAGTCCCATTACACTAGTTCAATCAACAATTTAGCGGAAAATAATTAAGAGAAATCTAACTATCGGTGAGCTACAAAACTTTTACCATCACTATCAAATATAGGTTAAGAGTAATAGAAACAATCTCAATATAAAGAAGGGAAAAGGGGAAAAGGACCCCAACATCAGGCATCATCAATCTATGTCTATGAAGCCTTTATAGCTACCATCTAAGAAGGTACCATGATAGGCCATGACTATCACAGTCCAATAAAAAAACTCAAAGAAAAACCAAAGCAAGTAAAGATGTCCTCCTGACGGCAGGGGAGGACTCACCAAGTCTGGATCAAGGAGCTCTGAACCTCAATGATTTACCTACTGAAGTCATCTGTCTTCAGAATCTGCATCATAAAACGATGCAGCGAAAAGGGGCATTAGTACGTGGAATATACTGTATGTAAAATAGGCTAAAGTAAACAGTAAAAGCTATACAATATACAATGACATCAGCTCATCAATCACTCAGCCTCACTCAGCGAAAGGGACAGGACATTGTCACATCACTATCCATCAAGACATCAAACAATTACATCAATATCAGAATACTATCAACAGGGAACTTATTTAGAAATTTCTATAACCGACAATTAGCACCTATGAGCCGGTGATGGTACAACGAAGAGATGTCGTTGCCATATCCGTCCAGTACCTTGCCGGGATAAAAAATGAGTCTATCGAGGATCTCAAAGAAGTCTATCAAGTCCTCTGCGGGACAAAGGAAACATCCACTTTCACGGTTCAATCCTCTCCTACGCTGGCCACGTAGTTAATGAGTGCGAGTAAGACTCACTATTATCCATTTTAGTGCTAATACTCCTCCCAGGACTCGACACGCTCATAAGTCTATCAATTTATCAAGAACTTCCATCACCTAGCCTCCACGGGCAGGAATACTCACGTCATCTCATCTTCTATTAACTCAAAGAGTAGGATTATTCCTTCAAAGCTAAGGTTCAACCTCATTTAGACTCCAAGAACACTAATTCCATCAACATACTCATCCTAAGACTCAGACCACAGCAATCAATACAGTCAGACAGTCAAGGCTCTAGACATTACTCCTAGGTTCATTCTTGAAGTCTTTAATAGAGAATTCATGTAGGGTAAATACATACTCACACAATAATACATGTAAACAGTTAATTCAAAGTTTGATGATCATCAATTTAAGATATTATATAGAAATTAAAGATAAATTTCAAGAATTACAACTCAAGACCTATGAACTATCAATTGTCAACTCACTACATTCATTAGGGAAAATGGGAGAACAATCTCATGTTTTGTGTAGACTTTACATACCTGGGATGAAGATTGCACTAATCTTCTACAAGAATTCGGACCTAAGCTTTGAAACCCTCAACTCTTTCTTCTTCTTCTCTCAGTTCTCCCGTTGAAACTTAGAAAATAATGGGTTTTTGAAACCCTTCGTATGAGTTTAAGACTTTAAAACACGTTTTAGGACTTAAAATGGGTTGGATATGACCAAAATACCCTTCCCAAAATTAAAAGAGAAATTTTAAAAATTTGTACACTGGTCTGTGACGTGCCAGGGGCGTGGACTAGTGTATTTCGCGAAATTCTTTCGAAATCCAATTCCCGTTGATTTTTTTTAAAAAAAAAATACTAAGTGTGTCTCTGCACCCCCTCCACGTCGCGCCAGGGGTGCGGATCGGCACTGGTTTGGGGAAAATTAGTGAAATTTATTTTTTGATCCAGTTGCTCTTAAATCGGGTCGAGACCATTTTCCCACTCGATTTTTCGCGCTGATTGTCCGATCGCGAATTTTTCATCGGAGCTTTGAAAGACGCATTTGTGCGCAAGATTACATTTTAGGGACGTTTTGATAATTTTACAGGATGTTACAGTCAGCATTTAAATGGCTTATGTGGCACGACTAACATTTTAAAGGTATTTGTGGTCCCAAAAATGGATAGAAAGAATATTTTTATATCAAAAATAAACAAAAGATAAATAGAGTTATTTCAAATAGTTCAAGGGTACTTATGATTCTTTTTCATTGATTGAGTATAGCTAATTAAATTATATATTTATATTGCATAAAGATGATAAATTGATGCATGTAAATGTCAACTAAATCTAGTTGAGTTGGAGAAAATAAAATATGTGACGTTATTTAGTTGAATTTTTCTAATTCTTTTAGTGTTGGTCTAACACATGTTGAATAATTATAATAGGTTAAAAAAAATTTTTTTTGGTTAAATGCTACATGAGAAATGGAGTTAAAACATAAAATGAAATAAGATTGAGTTGAAATACTAAAATAATATTTAAGGAAATTTTTTTAAAAAAAAATAAAATAAAATCATATAGGTGTTGACCTTTTCACAGCTAGTTGAATTTTCATGTTTATGAATATCAAGTAACAAATGCAAAAGAAAAATCAAAGAAATGAGTATAATCACTTGACATATTGAGGTGACAAGATGTTGGTCCTATTAGGTGTGTGTGTTTGTACTTTGGGCCACATTTTGGTTTATGCCCCCACTTTATTGCAAACTTGTAGCTGTATTCTTCAAGTATATTGATAATCACACGTACAAAAGTTAGTACTTTTTTTGCATTTGATAAAAGTTCAATAAATAGCTATATCAATTAGTTGGATAAATATGTTGTCATTTTTAATACAAAAACTACTAAATTTTGAATATATTAATACAAAAAATTACACTATAAATATACTAATTTTTTGATGAATAACTATTTTTACTCTTTCTTTAAAATATAATAAATTTAAAAACTTTAACCCAACCCAAAACTCCAAAGACAAAAAGATCAAAAATAATATCTAAGAAAGATATCATATTGTTGAATTGATTTTATGTGAGTTAATTCTACATATATTAATTAGGTGTAATATAAAGAAAAACAAATAAAAAGTACCTTACATAGGAGATAAACATACATATTTGTTCCAAACGAAGACTTTGTTAAGTGTGATGTAGTGATCTTTAATGTCATTAACCTTCACATCCATTTCTAAAAAATTACTCCTTTTTGCAACTCCTCCTCTTACAAATCTTATATAAAGAAGTGTCTTTGGTGGACATAAGATACAACACACCAAAAAAAAAAAAAAAACTCCTTCCTTCCTTCTTCTTGAATATTTTTTTGGGGAATTAGCTTTGATTAAGCTCCAAGCTTTCAGCCACGAGTGCACATGTTTGAAAGTAGCTATAGTCTTGAGAGCAAACCGGCTACAACAATTTGTATTCCTGTCGAATCGAAATCGTTTTCAAGATAGTGCCTTACCATGACATAATGTTTGTAATAAGTTATTTAATTCTAGTCTAATAACAATATTATAGTATTTTTTACTAATAATTTGAAAGTGATCTTCTTACATACAATATTAATAAATGACATTGTCCTTGAACAAAACTTTTTCTGATCTATCAAAAGCTTGAGCCATTAGACGAAAACAATTTTAAACATTGGTCACATAAAAATTTTGATTTTTTTTTTAATAATTAGAAGTTGATTATGTTGTATCTAATGAACCTTCTATAGGTGGTTGTAATAGTATTATTGATCTTAGCAAGTGTTGACTGTTGATGTTGTTGCTAAATGAAATTTGAAAAAGATAAATAAAACTGTTAGAGGATATTTGTTGAATCATATGACTAATTATTTATTTGATTTGTTTGTTACACACAAATCTGCTAAGGAAATATGAGATGGTTTGAAAAAGAAATGTGGTGTTAATAATGCTGGAAAGAAAAAATATGTTGTTAGTCAATGAATTAAATTTTTAAACAGTCGGCAATAAGTCAATTATTGAACAAGTTCATGAATATGAGAACTTGATTGTTGATGTTCTGTAACGACTAGTTAAAAAAAAATGAATTAATAAACCAAATTGTTAGGCCATTATTATAATATGTCTTACTATGTAAGTGGAAGAAGTAGGT
>JAABOM020000084.1:17432464-17469665 GCA_011800125.2 Solanum clarkiae | reverse complement strand
CGCTCCTCATGGGTCATCTGGAAACAGCCGCTTTATGTTTTTAAACATAGGAGTTAGGCTGCGTACATCCGACCCCCTCTCACTCTACAATGAGCGGGAGCCTTTTGAGGCACTGGGATATGTTGTTATTGTTGTTTGTACCAATGAAGATTACCTAAGCCTCACTGCCCGATACACCCAGAAAAACTATTTTCTAGAATTATTTTTATTTCAAGTGCAAGTGAAAAGAAAAGGATATTGAAGAAAACATACTAATAAGGAGTAATATAAAAAGCAAAAATAGAGCCTAGAAGAGAAAAATAATTCCAAGTTTATAATCGTCAACAGACAAATGAATACAGAGTTATATAGAAATGTCATTAATGCATGTCAGAAGGGCAATTCTGTCCAAATCCAAACTGGCATAGATGTTTGTCGTGATCATCAGTGTCGTGATCAGGAGCTTTCCTGGCATATTACCCCACCCCCTCTACTTCCTGTAACGTTCCATATTCACCCCACCCACCCCCAACTAACTACCCCCTTCTCTCTCTCCGGATTTATACATACATACACATACCGTAATGCAGTTGGGGAAATAGACCTCTCGGAATCTCTTGTTTGGTTGTAACAATGGCGGTGAACTCCAGCCAAGAGGTGAGGTTTTCGGTGGAAGATATCATGCTTTATTGGAATCAAATTGACTTTTCTTAAACTGTACGCTATGTCTTATTTGAAGTTTGCTTGAGGTTTTTGTGCAGTCGGATAGGCTGCATTGTGCTCTTCTTGATGTTTTCTGGCTCAGATTTTGATTATTGTTGGAATTTTATGCAATTTATCTGTATGAAATGTGTAATCTGAGTCCAGTTGCAGAAATTGAACTGACATTTCAGTAGAAATTATGAAGATAAGAGTGAGATTGGTTGCCATATTTGAGTCGATTGAACTTTCCGTGAGGTTTTTTGTTCAGTTAGGTAGGCTGCATCGTGTTGTTCTCCTTGTTGTCTGGCTCGGAGTTTGATTATTGTTGGAATTTTGATGATTTGCGGACAGTTAGCTGTCATTTTCTGTAGAAATTACGAAGATAATAGTGAGAACGGTGTTTTGTGGTATGACTGATTTATTAATAAGGATTTTTGATTTCCCTGATGCAGTTAATCTGCTTGTAAACGCAAAAGGTAAGTTCATTGCGGTCCTTGAATTTTCTGTTTGAACAGTGGGTTAAATGCTTATACCTGTCATTTCTGTACAAATTATGAAGATATGAGTTTTGGCAAGTACTGCCAGTAGTAATGACAATTTGATCTAATTGGAGATGTTCTCTCTCTAAAGGTTCTTCATGGTCATTGTGGTTGCATACATACAACACCACCACCAACATACCCAGTGAAATTCCACAAGTAGGGAAGGTCATTGTGGTTGCATATTTTATTTTACTCTAAAGAAAGTTATTGAGATACAGTTGGAGATATGAAAGCTTTTAATAATGGAGCAAGTCTTGGTGGTTAACTCATAAATGTTGTGCAATTGCATTTTGAGTAGATGTGTCTTTTAAAAGAAACCTTTATTTTCCAGTCAGAAAGAGGTACTGCTTTTGTTTCTCTTGTTTTATCAGCAAAGCGGTGGTCATAAGTTGAGGCTAGTTACTATTCGTTAGACAACATTAAAACATCAACGACATTTTTGGCACTATCTAAGATTATTCAGCTTGGGCACTATCTAGGGTTATTCAGCTTTTAGTATGTTATCTAGGATAGGATGGTTTTCTTGCACCAATTGAGTTCTGAAAAAAGTTAAACTCTTGGTCACTGTCTCTTAGATATTCTTTATTTTATATTCTGTCACCATTTATGCGAACTGGCGATCAAGTTGAAATGCAAGTCCTACATTCTGATGCATTTGTCATTGCTGAAACTAGGGAACACTGAACCAATTATTTGATTGGCAAATTTGTTTAATTTGGTGTGAAAGTGTTTATTTGTTTTGTATCTTGTGCTTATAATAGAGTGTGTTCTTGATTTTCATTCTAAGATATGAAGACAGATAGCAGCAGACATAACATAACAATCTGTTTCTTTACAAGAACTGTCTACTTTGTAATTCCCCATATTTTCTAGTTGGACATTGAATGTCGATTTTGTTTCTTATTGGTGTTGGAAGTGAGATTAGTAAAAATATTATAGAGTTGATCTATAACCACAATTAAAGGCCTCTTTGTGATGGTTCAATTATTAAGATCTCATCTAGTTTTTGCTTAACAATTGGAAACTGTGTCTCCTTTTGCTTTCGAGAGTTCATATGATGACCTTGTTATGCATATCATTTAGAAGTATGATGTTTGCTGTCACATTTTCTCTCTATGACTTGAGGTGTATCAACTTCCAACTAGGTCAGTGTAAGGTAAACTTTTTAATGTGCCAAGGATAAATTGTCCTGGCTTACATGCAGCTTAAATCTTTTAAGATACTGCGATATCATTTTATAACGTCCCTTGTCCAAACAACGAGAAGTACTAGGTTATATCATTTAATGGAGAAAACTTAAAGCAGAATGCATCTTGAACTTCTTGTGGCTGTAGCACATTGCTACCATATGTTATGTGCTACTATAATTTTACTTTAGCAATAGGTAATATTTCTTATGCTTCTCCTGTCCTTTTATGTGCACTTCCCTAATTACCAAACTTAACTATTTAGAAAATTTCCTCCAATCTCCTTTTTTTACCCAAATAATGAGTACTCATTTATGTGCTGGTTAATCATCATATGGTCTTCTCTATTCATTTGATTTTCTCTTCAAATTCTTCAATTTAGGGTGTTGAAGTAAGTTCAGCTATTTCTGTTTCAGCAAAGCCAAGATTCCCTGAATGTTGTTAAATTACCCGAAGAAGGAACTACAGGTCCTCTGTGTGAATCACTTTTGGATATGGTGAACCAATCAAATCTAAAACTTGTGAAAGCACCAATTTCAATGGATGCCCAATTGAATGGTGGAAACCACACCAACCTGAAGAATGATAGTGCAGATGCTTATGGCTCATATTGTTTGGCCATAGATATTGACAAAGGAAAATTTGAAGCACCTAAGTCCACTCAGGAAATGAGTGGGAATGTTAAGACTGATGATTGTATATCAGTAAGTGCCGTTTTTGAATTTAATAATTTTAATATCATTAAAAATTTTCATTTCTAGAGGGTTCTTATGGTGCTTTTTCTTATCTGGTATTTGTTTGTTCTCTATTTAAGATTTTGTCAATGTAATGCTGAAACATCAACAAATTAATTGCATTTCAGAGTATGTTTCAGAGAGAAATTTCATCACTGATGGGAGGAAAGCTCATGCAACTCCTCATGAATAACAACTTTGAGTTGCCCAAATTTGCTTGTAAAGGTAGACACTATTCTGCATTCAATCACTCTGCTGTGCATTTTCCAAATGAATTTTGTTTTAGATGATACCTGTTCTTTTTCTTCTGTAGTTTTCTTTATCATGTTTTGAAATACATTTAATCAAATTTACTAAAGTCAATTGGATGCTTCTAATGAGCTTGAATCATGACGTTGAATCTTCCTATATTTTCATTCATATATATATATATATTTGACTAATGTGTCAGAAATATTCAAATACAGAAACTATTTCTTCAGGGTAGGTTGTCAGATCTGGTTGCTCTTTGGTGAAATTACTGGGCAGTCTCCAATTCTAATGATTATATCCACATACTAGTTTAAAAAGTAGAAGAATTCTCTAAATATTAATGCATTCTAAACGGCTTTACGGCATACTTGTGGATTACTCCTGTGATTAATTTTCTTCAGTATCCAACTATCAAACCTCTTTTCTTATTTTTTTATTATAACATCACAAGTAACGTCACGAAGTACATAATGACATGTAACTGTGCTGTCTTATAGTGTCAATGATATTCCGGTTCAGTGATGTGAGAACTGAAACATGCCACACTAACCTATTTCCAAATCTGTACTTAAACTAGTTTTTTCCCTTTCCTGTGTTATCAACTTGTTCGTACTTTGAAATCCAGTCACTAAAGTTCTTTTTGCAGTTGTATGGGGGGAAAATTGTAAAACATTGTCACCCAATTAATTACATTACGGTTTCAATATCCCAAAAGTGAAATGCAATCGGCTTACCATGTGCATGAAGTGCTCCCCATGTCTGTTCTTTTCATATCCTGAAGACTTCTCTGCAGATGAAAATGTTTGATTTTGTTCCCATACCAACTTGTTGTTTCTAGGCTATTAATCAAAATACATGTTTTACAATGGTGTATTAAGAAAATTATCAAATATACTTGATACTAAAGTTTGCCTTTGTTAGTTGCAATTGCTTTTTTTAGTCAGCGTCAGTAGATATCACTAGTCATCCAGTCTTCTATTGCAGTTAAGTAGCCATGGTGTATTATCAGATGTACCTACTGATCAAAGAAAATTATCAAATATACTTGATACTAAAGTTTGCCTTTGTAAGTTGCAATTGCTTTTTTTAGTCAGCGTCAGTAGATATCACTAGTCATCCATCCAGTCTTCTATTGCAGTTAAGTAGTTGATAGTTTCCTTGTAATAAAAGGTGGTCCCTTCACCTCATATCGGGACCAGATTTGTCTCTGATTTCTACCCTGAACCTTGGAGCTACCTATTATATAATTTGAGCTTAATTATACAATAAGATGAAAAGTTAATAAGTGTTTCTTCTTTAAGTGGCAGATAAATGTTTGACCGAGAAGGTATACGATACACCTAACAACAGATTGAGAAAATACAAGCGCTCTGCATCTTTTAATTCAAGAAGAGTTGTTCTCCTTTTCTCATTCCTGTAAGTTTAATCCTTGAAACCGTACTTTTCATGTCATGCTTCTTTCCTGTTTGGTGCTGAAAACATTATTATATTCATTTCTCTAATCTGTTAAGTCAAAAATATAGTTTGTGAGTAAACAGGGCTGGCTCAACAAAAGTGGGGCCTAAAGCCAAACTAACAAAGAGGGCCTAAAATAATTTTAAATGTGAAATTTTCTAGTTTTTTAATTCAGAAGTCAAGTCATAGTTTTTGAGTTGACATTTAAATTGAATAGATTCAAATAACCAAAACAAGAATATACATATTTATGAAGCAAGAATATTGGCAACGAAAAGTTTTAGTAGAAAATATAATATATAATAACATACCTAGTGGAATCCCACAAGTGGGGTCTGGGGAGGATAGAATGTACGCAGGCCTTACCACTACCTCGAAGTAGAGTGACTATTTATTGAGAACTCTCATCTCAAAAATCCATAAGCAGAATAAACTAGATATGACAAAAAGGAAAGGAAAGGGAATAGGAAGAGCGATTAATAACGAAAAGCACATGACAGTATGTAAATGCGATAGAAGTAACACATATACGATAGATAAAGACAGCACATGATATAAAACACGACTATTCCCGCTACCCTACTATACCCCATGGCCAGACACCACCTAACCCTACCAACCAATTAGCCTATTACTCTAATTCCCGACCTACTCCTTTCTATCTAGGGTCATGTCCTCGGTGAGATCAAGTTTCGTCATATCTTGTCTAATCATCTCCCCCCAATACTTCTTCGGTCTATCTTTGCCCCTCCGTGTAACTCCCAAAACCAGCCTCGCACACCTCCTAATAGGTGCATCGATACTCCTTCTCTACACATGTCCAAACTATCGCAGTCTCGCTTCCCTCATCTTATCAGCCACAGGGGCCACCTCCAACTTCTCCCGAATAGTCTTATTCCTAAATCTTATCACTCCTGGTGTGACCATACATCCATCTCAACATCCTCATCTCTGCGACATGCATCATCTGAACATGTGCATTTTTTATTGGCCAACACTCCACCCCATACAACAAAGATGGTCTAACTATCACTCTGTAAAACTTACCTTTGATTTTAGGTGGTATCTTCTTGTCACGCAATACTCTAAAGGCAAGCTTCCATTTAGTCCATGCTGTCCCAATACGATGTGTGACATCATCATCGATATCGCCACTACTCTGAATGATGGACGCTAGATACTTAAAGTTTTCCCTCTTGGGATAGGTTGAGTGGCAAGCCTCACATCAATGCCTGCTTCATTTCTCGGAACACTGAATTTGCACTCCAAGTACACAGTTTTGGTCCTGCTCAGTTTGAATCCTTTGGACTCCAAGGCATGTCTCCGAGCCTCCAACCTATCATTAACTTTAGTCCGAGTCTCATCAATCAATACTATGTCATCTGCAAATAGCATACACCATAGAACCTCCTCCTGGATATATCGCGTCAGTTCATCCATCACCAAGGCAAACATGAAAGGGCTTAACACAGATCCTTGATGGAGTCCCATCTCAATCGGAAAATACTCCGAGTCTCCTCCCACCGTTTTTACTCGAGTTTTGGCTTCATCATACATGTCCTTTATTGCCCTGATATATGCCATTGGGACACCTTTCACCTCTAGACACCTCCATAGGACATCTCTTGAAACTTTGTCGTAAGCCTTCTCGAGATCAATGAACACTATATGGAGGTTCTTCTTTCGTTCCCTATATTTCTCCTCTAATCTCCTAACAAGATGAATTGCTTCAGTAGGCGACTGTCCCGGCATGAATCCAAACTAATTATCCGAAATAGACACTACTCTTCTCACCCTCATCTCTACAACTCTCTCCCAGACCTTCATAGTGTGACTTAACAACTTGATACCCCTGTAGTTGTTACAGTTTGAATATCCCCCTTGTTCTTGTACAATAGAACCATTGTACTCCTTCATTCATCAGGTATCTTGGTAGTCTTCATAATAGCATTGAACAGTCTAGTCAACCACTCTATGCCTTCCTTGACCATGTTCTTCCAAAAATCTATCGGAATCTCATTGGTCCGATTGCCCTCCCTCTCTTCATCCTACTATCATGTCTTAGAAAATATAATATAAAATTAAAAATTTGGTAAGTTGATACAATGATATCGAAATAGTATTGTGTTGTTTTATTATAATGAAAGGTTGTTGCAATGCTTGAAATTTTGAAGAAGGCACCAAAAAAGCTAAGTTTTTGTTATAAACACTTATATAATAGTGAATGTCTATTTTGTAGATCTCATTGGAGAAAAGTTAGGAATCTAACTTAGGGATTAGATCAATTTTCTCCTATAAGGCTATAAATAAAGAACTTTCAGTAGTTGATATGTGAATATCCCTCGATCACTCTAAATATCCTTCAATAAATATAAGAAATCTTTTTTCTTCTTGTTATACTCTACCGTCTTAAAGAGTGAATGTTAAGTTTAGAATATAAGACATTATTTATTTTTCTTCTTTTTAATATGGTCAATCTTATGAAATTTGAGTTTGTTGCCCTTCGTGGTTCGGGCAAGAACTGCCCTTCGTGAATCTTGGATGTTGAAATCCATATAGATGATATAAATCTTGGAGACAATATTAAAGATGAAAATAAAGTATCAAATAATCTGTGTTAAAGCTATGATATTCTTGTGACATCATCTTGATGAAATTTTGAAAACTAAGGAATCTATTTTATGAGTACAATTCTGCTATATTTAGAATCTTGAATATTTTGGTATCACCAAGAACCTCCTTGGATAGACATGCATTCGACAAGAACTAATGCAATTGCAGCACATCTTATAGTAAATTAAAAATTTATTAATTTCAATATTTTCGTACTTTTTCTGGAAACAGTCGCTTTATGTTTTTAAACATAGGGGTTAGGCTGCGTACATCCGATCCCCCCTCACCCCGTAATGAGCGGGAGCCTTTTGAGGCACTGGGGTATGTTGTTGTTGTTGGATTTTCGTACTTTGGCATGATCGTTTGGGACATCATTATGACAAATTATAGAAAATTCAAATGAACACCCATTAGAAAACCTAAAAATTCTTTTTAATGGTGAGTTTTGTTTTTACTGCTTATTTTAAGGCAAGTTAATTGTGAGACCATCATCAGTGAAAGTTGAGATTTCTTTGAGATTGAGTCCCCTGCATTCTTGGACTGTATATTTGGGTATATTTGTGGGGTTATTCACCTGCCTAGTGGGTTGTTTAGATACTTCATGGTCCTATTAGTTGTTTTTTCTAGATGATCTCTTGTGTTTGTTTCTATTATTATCTCACAACTTGATGTTTGCAAAATTATTTGCACAAATAACATAATTATGGGCATAGTGTTTTGATAATCAGATTAAGTTCATTCAACTTGATGATGCTGCAGAGTTTTTATTTCAAGTATTTTTGTAAATTGCCTATTGATTGAGAAGAAATAAACCATATAAAAATAATTCTTTACATGAGTACTAATTTTAAATTAGTATTAGTTAATTAGTCATATTATTGTAGTTCATTATAGAGTCGAATTGAATTGATTTTGATTTAATTTAATAATTTTAAATTTATTTGCTTGTGAAAAATATATATATATGGTTTTATTGTTATAAGTTAAAATCCAGTTCCCAAAAGTGAATGTGGTATGGTGCACAAATAACATAATTATGGGCATAGTTTTTTGATAATCAAATTAAGTTCATTCAACTTGATGATGCTTCAGAGTTTTTATTTCAAGTACTTTTGTAAATTGCCTATCGATTGAGAAGAAATAAACCACATAAAAATAATTCTTTACATGAGTACTAATTTTATATTAGTATTAATTAATTAGTCATATTATTGTAGTTCATTATAGAGTCGAATTGAATTGATTTTGATTTAATTTAATAATTTTAAATTTATTTGCTTGTGAAAAATATAAATATGGTTTTATTGTTATAAGTTAAAATCCAGTTCCCAAAAGTGAATGTGGTATGGTGCATAATGTCTGAAAGAAGACAAGTGGTTGAATGATGCACATGAACATGGAATGAGATACTAAGCTATTATAATTTGATGTGCTTAGATAATTGTGTTATAGTCATGAAGACTGGAAACTTGATATTGAGTGTTGGTCACCATGTTAGTTGACCAATGATCTTCCGTTTCATATTTTACCTGAATTACCTATTTCCACAATGCTTGTCCATTGGAGGCTAGCCTCATTTCGTCGGTAGACATTGATTCTGATTCTTCAAGTTTCTCACACATAGACCTCTAACTTGTTTAATATTTCCAATCAAGGCTTTCCATGTTGCGTGTGTTTAGATTGACTTATTTTAAGTGGCTTTTGGTCTAAGTTATTTTTCAACTTTGGTAGTATTTGGGAACAGCATAAAGTGTTTTTAGTGCTTAAAAACACTTTATTTAGGCTGAAAAAGTAAAGTTAAAAGCCAAAAGTTGGGTGTCCCAACTTATGGCTTTTGGCTTTTAGCTTATAAGTCACTTCTAAAAAGCTAATCCAAACAGGGAAATTTCTTTCTCGCTGTTACCTTTTCACAGGAAGTTCCTTCTGCGAGCATCTATTCTATCAATTATCAGGAATACTGGAATAGGGAAAAGGGACATATAAGTAGGCATAGAATCCAAGACACTATAAGAAAAGATCGTTATATTGGCAGTCTTGTCAATACAACAACTCATCCATCCCTACACAATTGATGGTTTTTACATTTTGGCTATTCTGCAGCGATAACCTTTTCGAATTAACTGTGAGCTAGTATGTTGAATCTCTTTTGCTCCATATTGTACAGATTTCTTCTGGATTCTGTTGCTATTTTTGAGTTATCGCTTCTATGTAGCTAGCAATTGACTAAATTCTCTTCCTTTTTCAGGTCGTGCATGGGGACAATCATACTCATTTATCTTACTCTAAGAGTTAGAATGAGTGGCGATTGGGCTGCTAATGTTTAGTATCTAATTCTCGTCTCTATCATTTGTGAAAAGAGTTTTCCAGGTGTACGCTTTTGTATGAGTATCTTTCTTGCTTGTATTTTATCCTATCGCTCAATGAGTAGGAATCCTTCATTTGTACATAAACTCAGCAGTTAGTATACAAGCTTATCAATTTGATGTGTATTGGTTTCTAATTTAAGTTTCTTTTTTACTTCTCCCTTGTAGTGTAACTTTCCTTGTCGATGATAGCTTCTCCATCCCTTGTAATGCAGCAGCTATTTTTCGAAATAGAGGCTGCAAATTTCACTTCATCTTTTTTATATCGACCACCCTAAAAGTGAAAAAGAAATGGACTGAAAACTGCAGCAGGGAACAAAGAAGAATGACAGCAACAGAAGAATCTCTAAGCTTAAAACAAGTCTATCCGTGTAAATAATAACTAGAAATGAGCATTACAAGTACATTTTGCGGTTAATGAAACCATGCCAAGTGAAATAGAGCAGAATAGCTACAAAATGCAGCTTTCTTATTTAACATAAGAGACTACATACTGGAGCTGCAAGCGAATTCTTCCATCTTCAAGATACAATTTTTTTGATTAAAAAAAAAAATTAATATAAATGGTACCCTACTATCACGTCTTGAGCATACACCCTAGGCATGATCTGTACTCAAAAACCAAGATTGGTCTCTAGCAAACTCATTGGCTTGGCTAGCTCACTTAGTGGGAGACTCAAAGCATTTAAAAATTATCTCAAGTGAGCAGTTATAGTTATCAATCTCAAATTTATAAGTAATATGCATAATACTTTAGATATAATGTCATCAAGAAATTAATAACTCAATGGAAATAATGTTTGAAAATAACATTGAAGATATCGATTTGACTCCACTCTAACTCTATCCACAAAGACTCTAAAAACTCATAAAAAGATGTGAAGACACTCCACGACTACCTCAAAGAACTACTAAGAAAGAAAAAAACAAATAAAATGAAGGATTCCTCCTAAAGTAAGGAGTTTTCACTAAAAATCTGGAAAAAGTGATCTTTAATGAAACACCTGTTGAGGATCTTTATCACTTGTATCTGTATCATGAAATAGTACACCATCGAAAGATGCCAGTATGTTGAATCTATGGTACGTAAAATAGCTGAAAGAAAATATTTTCGAAACATTACTCAAATACGTGAACACTCAACTTAAAAATGAAACATCCAAGGTTAAGAATAAAATAATGCTTTACAAATATGCTCAAATAAATGCAACTCAGTTTAACCGACAACCATCACTTATGAACTAGTAATAAGACAACAAACTATTATCATTGTCATAACCATCCATTATCTTTTCAAGATAAGGGACGCAACGTCACTACATCCATATTAAAAGTCTTCTTTTAGGACAAGTGAGGAGTTGCCTGAATCAACGGCATGATCCTATTCTACTGTCATTACCCAAGCCTAGAGCCTAGGTGTGACATGGCAAATGAAAACTAAAAAGTGTCCCCAAACAAGCCTCATAGCATACATAAGCACATCCTTGGTTAAGAAGAGTGATTTAACCATCATCAAGCAATACTAAGGGGATTAAGGACTTGGGATGCACACTATAGGACAAGGGAACATGGGTTACCATCATACAACTGTAACAAGTAAATCTATATGGGACGCCCTTTATAGGGAGCATGGGCTTAGGAATTTCATCGTTTAGCCAATAACATCATAAGTAACAAGTTCATGGGATAGGGATTAGGAGAAAGTCTCATAGATACATAAGCAACGCATAGCTCATAAATAACATGTCATCCAACAATACCTCTAATCATAGATAGGATGGGGGCTAAGACATATTCTGGGATCACCCTCAAATGTAAGTAACAAAAGTAGAAATGTCTTAATCATACAAAAGGTAGATAGAAATTGGTTGTTGCCTTTGAAATAGAGGACTCACCATAAGCAAAGTTTTTACGAACTATACTAGCCACGAGGAGGTGGATGGGGAAGAACTTCTGTCCCTACATGGTTAGATCGTGTAGGTAAAAAGTATGTGTTAATACTTTGAGTATACTAAGTATGCGAGTGCTATGCAAAAAAGAAATCATAAACCATAATAGATAAGTTGCATAATCATAATAAAGGTGATAAACTCAATATGACATGAATGATCAATGCCTTAATTGAAACATGCATGGAGGGTAAAACATAATTTCATAACATAGCATATACATATGTGGGAGGAGACCTTAACTGACACCTAAGACCATGCGAGCTACTACATGAAATTTTGATGTTTCCTCCACATCAGAAAAGGAGTATTCTACGTCTACTTGTCAAGATAGACTATACCTCACCTTACAGGATCTTACCCATTCCGGAGAGTGCTTTACATGAACCTTATAGGACCATATCCATTTTGGTGGTTAAACATAAATATGGAGCTATATGTGGATCACTAATCGCTATATAAATACAATGGTGGCACGTAGTTAAGGGACAATAGAAATCTACCAAGGTCCTCTCGTTGCTAAGTCGACATAAACATAGACATAGTTTTAACATCCATAACCTCATAAATCATAATGTCATGACAAGAATAGCTCTTTAAAGCCATAGTTATCATAAGAAACGCTTCATAATCTTGCATAATATTCACAATATTTCAATAAAATCATAACATATTTGATAGCCCTCAACATTTATAATACTCATGAACTTATATTTCATAAGATAAAACCTTTCATCAAACTCCATCATGCAACTTTAGTTAAAAATAAGGTGGGTTCATGCATGAAGACTTAAAATCATGAAATTGAAGAGTAACGTGCATAAATAAGATTGATTATGACATTTAAAATCATTCAAAACAACCCACCATAGACATAGAAAAGACCCCAGTTAGCATCATAAAATCATCTCTTAAATCATCCATTATCATAATATTTCATAGTGTTATAGCATGCATAGTCCCACAGGCATAAAATATTACATAATACAACTATTTAGAAGAATTTCATGCAATTTCATGGAATGTTCATAACTTGAAAACCAAAGAGAGAAAGGCAAATGCTTGAGCTTTGTGGAGGGAAGGTCCCTAAATCAACCCACATAAAGGTCTACCTCCATCCCTTTTCGTTATTTGATCTATAGACTCTGTATGGAGTCAGGGGTGGAGAGCCTACATCATCTAGACTCATTGATTGAGGTGTAGCATACTTTGGATGCCAGCCTGATCCAGGCTGAAGATAATCCGGTGGTAGTACAGCAAGCACTGCACTAGCCAACTTAGATGTCTGGGATGTTCGCGATAGAGCACCTTCTGAAACTCCATCCACCACCACTGTTGCTGCTACTACCTAGGAGAGGCCCCCACAGACTGAGATAGATGTGGAGAGGGGGCCCACTACTACTACTTCATCCCCATAGGACATTCCTACACCGACAGCACCCGCAGGCATGATCTATATGTTAGCGACATCTATTCAGGCCACGGTGCAACGACTCACCTACATTGAGTCCCAGTTGACTCAGTTACTTCAGTAGATCAGGACCTAGGTCTGCCAGGCTATTTCAGAGTCTAAGGGATGCATGCACGCATTCACGGTTGTTAATATCCAGGACAAACTTACAACGGTGGATGCCTGCATAAATGCTTTTAAGATGCGGGTCTACCAGAGCCTTATCACAACACGACTAGCAGATATGACGACCTTACAAATGGAGATCCAGCAGCTTCAGGTCGACATGACAACAACTTTGGCCGCACAGGTAGCATTACCACAGATTGGGCCTCCGATGCCGGTGGCAGACTTGTTTGCTCCCGAGGAGCCATCACAGACTTTCCTTGAGAAGAGGCCCCACATTGATGATGATCTAGATATAGACAAGCTATAGGAGGGGCTGATAGAGGAGCAGAGGCTAGAGATAGCCATGATGCGCTCGATACAAGATGAGGAGCTGCGACAGGCTCATGAGCTTAAGAGAGTGAGGGGTGCTGGTCCTTCCGGACATGTTTCTATCACTAAGGAGGCAACCAGGCAGGTTGAGAGTGACTAGACTCAGCTAGAGACCAGTGCTTAGGCACCCAAGTATGTTCTTTTTTGACCCCTGTGCTTTATATCCTATTTTTGTGCATTAGGAATAATGTAACTCTTTTGATGGGGTATGGGCAGTTATAAGCCTTTGTAAAGTTTGAGTAACATTGGCCTATAATTATCTCAAATTTTGAATCCTAAGGGTTTTCTTCCCTGTGTTCTTTTTCCCCATGGATATTTAATTTCTATTAAACCGACATATTTATGATGTGTAGGTAGTATTGGTAGCATATAGTACTAATATATATTGCATATGTTTGTTTTTATGTTTTTATGTGAAAAATGATATCCACCAAAATTTGTTAGCTAGTCTAGATAGCAACCATATGTGTTTGATTGAAGATAGTACTTGTTCTGATAAGTGAAGATGAAAAATATGATCTGAGAGTCTGCGTTAATAGTGTAGTCAGTGTATGTGATTGTGAGCTTTCTTTGCTAAATTCATATACTGTTTTTCAATTCAGAACTTACCCTGTTACTTTGATTTAGATTGCAGGTTAGTTGGTTAGGAAAGGATCTTAGACCATTGTTCATAATAGTCCACTTAGCCTAAATAACCAACCAAATGTGTGAAAAATCCCTTGATCCTAATGTTTGAGCCTTACATGTACCCTTTTCTTTGTAAAAACCAAAGTTTGTAGCCTTATTAAATGTAAAATCCTAAAGTGGCCTTGGTCTTTCCTTAAACACTATGCACCTTGACTAAGACAAAAGGCCCAAGTTGAGGGTGGCTACCAAAAGTGGCACTGGTTCCTAAGTTGGATATTGTGCACCTCGACTCAGGCCAAAAGCCTGAGTTGAGGGTGGTTGGTGTAAGGATAAATACAAAATGAGGGGAGAAAACTAGTGATACATGAAAAAGGAGATAAAAATGTGTTCTAGGTGTAAGAAAAATGAGTGATGCCTAATCAATGAGCTAAAAAGAAAAATGATGTGAAAATAGAAGGCAAAAAGCTGAAAAATGAGGACAAGGCACCCAAAAAAGCTTGAAATAGGAGAAAGGTAGAATGAGGTGAAGAATAATAGTGTTGGTAGGGCAAAACTTTAGTCACTATGTTCTTAAAACATCATACTAGAGCCCCGTGAGCCTACATTACAAGTCAATAAAGTCCTAAAGTGATCCTAGTCCAATTAGCCAAAGGTCATAGTCATGAGTATAAGGGCAAGCATATAGTATTGAGCATGGTATTTGAATGTCTTTTGTGAGAGTGAGTGATTTTGCATAGTCCCAAGCATTGAATCTGAAAATATCATCATGAGAGGGATATGAGACTTCTTTCTGTGAGGCCACTTGTATTGCATTGTTAACATTGGATTAACTCAGTGATTGTTGCTTATTGATAGTTGCCTTGCTTGTTAGAGTTGTACTGTCACATATATTGATCTATATTGGTTTGCTTGATGGCTATCTAATGTGTTTTCTTAAAGTGGTGTGGGTATCAATGCTTGAGTTCGATTTGATGTATGCCATTAGATAGAGGTCTATGTGTTACTATGCTGCTTATGTAGATCGAGTCTATTGCTTGAAGACAAAAAATAATTGTAAGTTGAGGGTGTTGATGTGCTGTCAAAATACAACACATTTAATGCTTAAAAACTTGGAATTCTATTTGTTCTTAGAGTGATGTTAGTAGATTTGATGTGTTTTTATGTTTGTTTTGTAGGATTACATGGTTGACACAATTTTTTGGCTAAGTGTGCAGATTTTGCTGAAGATGAGGTTTCAGAGACCTTTTACGGGTTGTAGAGAATTCTATGGGCCATGGATCTAGTTTCGTACAAAATTCTAGTGAAGGGTGATTTTCAGAAGTTAAGTCTATGAACATGCAGACGAGGCATAGAAAATTTTACGAGCCGTAGACTTGGTGTCGTGTCCTGAGGATTAGAAAGTAGGGAGTTGCTAAAAAGTAATCAGATGAAACCCCCTACGGATCATAGAACGTTATATGGGCTATAGAAGGGTATCATAGAAGTTAACCACAGAATTGAAGATGCAATCCATGAAAGCCCGATTATGGGCCGTAAAATATTATACGACCCGTAGAAGTGCTCATAGAGTCTGCCGACCTAGTTCTCCTAATCCGTTTTGATTTTTTTATTTTAAATACTGTAAATAGGTTTTTAAGGTTATTTTTCACAAGGAACAACAAGAGAATGTGATAGAACAGTAGAGAATAGTAGAGAGCTTGCGACAAGTACTTGTAAAACTTTATTTTGTCTTTTAATTTCAATCTTGTGATTCTTGGTGAAGGGTTTAGATTTATTGTTCTTGATTCTACTGTGTAAATGCTCAATTATGTTATTCAAATTCATGATTCTTGCATCTACACTGATTATGAGTAGTTAAATCTGCAACTAGGGTTGTGGGAACCATGAAGAACTAACAAGGTAAAATCGCATAATTCGTAATTCTTGAAAAGTGTACATACATGTATCAATTAATTCTCTTTATTATGAATACTTTTGAATGGTGACTAATGTTAGAACTCTCCTAGTGTTGCTGACTGGATCAAAGTAATATGAATAGGAAAAGAGATTAATTAATAGAATTCGATTGATGTTTCTCATCTAATCAACCAAATTGGGACAAAGGGAAGGTTGTACTGGAACAATAGGTAAGGGTTAGTAATGTCAAACTGCAGGGATAGATCAAATCACACAGTGAAATTTGCCTCTCGCTTGGATGAATGGGTTTGGTAAAGTTAACTTATCTGTTCTGCATGCTACACACTAGAAAAGAATTCGATTATTTGGTAATACCGAGTTAGGGAATCATGGGTAAAATAGTACTCTAGTTACTCTTCATACTGATTTCACTCTTGTCTTAGTTTAAGATTATTTTCATAGTTGTTACAAATCCCTTCCCCCCTTTAGGGAGATAAGTAGATTAATCGACCCAAATTGCTTTGAATTCTTCTAAGTCTACCATATTCCCTGTGGGATTGACCCTAACCTCGATTAGGTTATATATTTTGACAATGACTGTTTAGCCTAAAAAAAGAGGTGTATCTTGGGCGATATCACTATGGACTCAGAAATAAAAATATATACATATCCAGAATAACAAGAATTGCCATAGTTGAATGTGAACAACTCGATTGGTTAAGTCATTTACCCGGTTTATAAGGAAGACTAGCTAGAAATCCTTCTCACTTCATTTCTCGATATGAAGAAGAGCCGCTTAGTTTCGGTTTCGTAGTTAAGGGATGAGACTTACTTCTTCCCCACTTAGGCACCTTAAGCGCGAGTTCTGCTTTCACATCTGGATGCCAAGATGATTTCATTTCATATAGAATGTGTGCAGCGACTGCCTTATCTGAATACAAAAGATAGCCAAATAATAGAAGGAGACTGTAGAAATTCCTAAAAAGCTGCTGGTGTTCACCAAAAGTCTCCTGAAGTCCACGATGCCCCTGGATCAAGGGTTACAGCTCATACCTAGACCTGTACCACGAGTAAATGTAGAATGTAGGGGTGAGCACCAGTAACACCTAGTAGGCATCATCAGTCGACCGAGTGAAGTACTATAAATATAAAAGGCTCAAATATAGAGAAATAGAGTAAATGTAGCAATTCAGAACTCTGATCAAGGACTAAACATGTCTGGAGAATTACCAAATTCCAAATGAACCAACCCAAGTGGTGGGCAACGATACAAATTGATGAAACACGAGTAGGCCCAAATCACAACTGAACCATATTGAGAATAGTATTGTATGCGGTGCAAGGCCCCAATATCTATGCTTGTATACCGATTGGGCCCCCATAAGACCATAAGGTACACCCACACACAATCTAACTGACAGAATCACCACAGAACCCACAGAACCACCACAGAACCCAACTCCCAATATCACATGATCTAGGGGTCAATTATACGTGGGTATAAAACCCTAGTGTCTAAGCTTGGACGGCCCCGAGCCCCCATAAGCCTAGAGGGTGCACCCACACATAATCAAGGTGTGTATTGGTGTGTGGATCCATAGGTAATCAAACGGGTCCTCGACCTATATAGTAACCAGTATCACGTGGGGCCTTGAACCCCTATAATATCAAATGAGGCCTCAAACCCCCTTCTCGACCTAGCCTCCAGTCGGGACAGTCAGCCAGTGCCAGATTGTTTGATAACGGTGGGATGTATCCCCTGTGGGAGAAAGAATCCCCCTAACACAACCAATAGGGCCTCAAACCCAAGAAACATCAATTGGATCTCAAACCCAAGGAAACTCAACTAGGCCTCAAACCCAAGGAAAATCAAAAGGGCCTCAAACCCAAGAATAATCAACTAGGTCCTAACCCACGAGCAATCAACGAGTATATCAAAGGTATCCACAACAATCAAGTTGAATAGAGTCATATCTATATTAGAATCAATCCACAATAGGACATATAATCAACAAATAGCCTCACAACCATTATATCTCATAGCATTAGACTACACACTTATACAAATAAGAGTTAAGCCAGAATACACCTGTCTCAGGGCATTAGGCCGTATCGAGCCTTTACTATGCCTTTTCGTGGTTCAACAGTGCTAGCACTCACCTACTATAGTGATCACAACTAGTACAGTCCAGAACAACCACAAGTATCCCAAAATAACCGTAGTTACCCTATACGCTAAGTACAACTACTATCCAGGAAAGCATGTATAAATAAATCATGACAATAATGCTTAAATACATAGTAGGAAATGCAACTAACAATCAGCCTCATGACATAAATATATATCTTACTCAGGACTTTCAACCACAAACAAGCTCCCAATATATATTTATTTCAGCTCAGTTTAGAGGTAAAGAAAGCCTAGCCTACCTAGAAGGCAAATCCATGCACTTTAGATCAATCCACATGAGATTTTTACTTCCTGGTGTCCTCTAGATATCATTCAGCTTTCAAAACATGAATCACCTCATCAATACAACTGGTTTGGCTATAATATCTCAAGAAACGGGGAAAGATACATTAACTACAACTAAAATGAGAAAAAATGGAGCCCACACCCGAAATAGTGAACCAACCCCCACAAAATAATCCTTAAACCACCTTGAGTCTATAACCAGAAATTGAGCTCAAAATGAGGCCCAGAAAAATAAGAAACAACCAAAAAATGGAGTGACACTACTTATCGAATTATACAACAGCTTTCTCTTCAAATTATGCAAAAATAAAGCCAAATTAGTAGAGTCTTGAGTATACCATAGCATAGGTCTCAAAAAATAGTACAATTTATACCTAAATTTTACTTAATATCGATAAGAAACTATCAAGATATAATAACACGAAGATCTATCAATTAATTTGGATATTACCACAGCATGTGACTCACAAAAATACACAAGATAGACCCAAATGTTATCAAAATAGGAGTCAAAACAGATAAGAAATTACATGTCGAATTTTCGGTAACACATTAAAAAACAGCCGCAAAACAGCCAGTTTTACCTCAAAAAGCGTGCCAAAATTAGTTCTCGACACTAGCATGATGTTCCTCTTGGAAACATACATATGTTAGGCTTTTGAATCACTGAAATTGGATAAAAAATGAGGGAGAAATCGCTATTCAAAAACCATACGTGAAGCTGTCCGCATTTCTGGAATCTTTTCCAGATTTATATCCATATTTTCTTCTTTATTGAAGTTTTTGCACCGCCTTCCATGTGTCAGGCTCCCAGTGGGCCACGTTAGCGCCGTCTTTTATTTTTCAACACTGCTC
The DNA here is from genome assembly GCA_011800125.2 of Solanum clarkiae. Taxonomy (NCBI): domain Eukaryota; kingdom Viridiplantae; phylum Streptophyta; class Magnoliopsida; order Solanales; family Solanaceae; genus Solanum; species Solanum clarkiae. The sequence continues at coordinate 17,450,087 of JAABOM020000084.1, read as the reverse complement.
AAACTTAATTTCAATGCTTCGGCCTCATCTGGAGTTGAAAAAATATAATCCATATGTGAAATCTAATTGAAAATGGCATTCCGGATTCAATGGTGTAGTCAGAATTCTCATTGGAGGTTGTTTCTTTCCAATTTGGGTCCCATTTCCCAATATTGAAATCTACTAAAGGGACCAAAATACACCTGAAAGCCCTGAGAATTGAATGAAAGTTCCTCCTAGATCAAACTTGACGTTCTGAATCCAACAGTGTGGTCCAACTTTCCATTTGAGACACATTTTCCAAGGATGTTGACTAAAGTCAACTATTCACCCATTTTGGAGGCTAAATTTTAAAAACTCGACATTAATTTTACTGAACATTCTCCTAGCCTAATAAGACTGTTCCGGAGCTAATGGAACCATCAGAATTCATCTCTAAGGCTATTTACTAGGACTTCCCTGAAAATTTATTTTACGATTATAATCTCTTGTTTAACTCAAAACATCACATAAATGTTAAACGATTCACCCAACGACTGAACAATTAGTTTCAATAAGTCATAAATAGCCTGCGATCACTATGAAAGTGTTCAAACTGATAAATATTCACAACACCACAGAAATGACCTAGAGGATCATTACAATTTTGAATCCATTTTTTGCTCACTTTTGATAGAATTTTTAACCAGGAAGTTCTCTTTATTATAGAATATGATTTTTCAGTAAAATTTCAGTTTTATCCTTGTCAGTCTTGAATTAATTTTTGAATGATTTTACCCCTATTAAAATCTTACAATATGGGTATTGTTAGATTTTTTTTATGAACTCTTTTCATTCATGATAGTTGAAAGTCATTTGGAGTAGATATCTGAGGGTTATTCTTCGTAGAGTGTTTGGGTGGGGTTTTAAGGATTCAAATTAGATTTGGCTATCCTTCATTGAGATTGAGATTGATTAGTTGATTATTATTATGTTATAGACTATAGAATGAGTTCTATCATAATTTAGGATTGTTGGTTATATTGTGTTGCTTGTGTGGGGGGTTTTACTTGCTATTTTTATTTTGTGAGTGTATAAATATATTTCTTAGATTGATTGTGATGGGAGTTTGTGTCACTCTTTCACTTGTGATACTCGAGAGAGGGGATAAGTTATAGATTATATCATACTTTGAGAAATAAAATGCTTGCGGATTGAGTGGTGAATTGTGACTTATTTTGAGAAATAAAGAGGTTTTCAAATGGTGATTGTGGAGTTCAAAAGGAACTTATTTTTATTTTGTAAATAAGGGTGTTCATCATAAATTATTGGTTTTTGAGCACTTTGATATTTTGTGTATGTATTTAGATGATTCTCTATACTTGTGTATCGACATGCATTTATCCTACATATCATATTATGGAACATTGAAATTTAAGAATTGTAAAAATAACTTTTGTAATAAAATGAGCCACGTTTAAAATCCTTGACCATGAGTTAGGTGGCAAAGAGGATGGGACATTGAGATTGTAACTTCTAAAAGAAAATAAGTCACCTTTGAAATCCTTGACCATGAGTTTGGTGGCAAGGAGGATGAGATATTGTGATTGTGCTGAGGTATATGGTCTGCGAGGCCCCTATGCGGCCTACCTGGTAGCTTAGATTGACAGATATATTATACGACAAGTTGTGCAGTAATCTTGATTTCTCCATACCATCCATGTATTTCATCATTCCATCTCAATGTATTGCATGTTATTAATCCTTAAGTTCTTGACTTATCTGATGGCGTTTGCTTATACTTGAGATTATATATTTACTTTACTCGTGTTGTTCTATATAATTAGCAGCACTGATGCTTAACTAAGATTTTTTGTATGTGGGTGAAAGTGTTTCTAGTTTATTGAATAAGTTAATCAATTTCTAGTGTCAAGTCAGTTAAATCTGCTAGGTATATGTAAATAGTACTCACCCCTACTTCTATGTCCCATTTTTAGATGCAGATTCTAATCAGGTTCATCCTTACAAAGACTAATTATTCTAGTGGAGATTCGATATCAGATTTGATGGTGAGATCTAGTGCTCCAGATCACTATCAGTTCTATCTTTATTTGTGGTCTTTACTTTTATTTAGAGCCTGAGTTGTATGTACTATTCCTAAGTTTTTAGTAGATGCTCTTTATACTTATAATACCATGTTCTAAGACATTTCATTATTGTGTTCCTTTTCCTTCATTTGTAGCTTGACTTCTCTTTTGGGAGTCTCATATGCAATTTATTTTTTCGACTTATAAATTAAATTGGATTTTGGAATGTGTTTCATCATGACCTTGCTTTTTGGATCGTGACAATGAATCCCCCAGAATTCTCATATTTTTCTATGAATTTTTAATATAAAGGTTGAGGATTTTGATGATCTAACTTTGGATTTCATGAGTTATTCTTTATTTCATAATTTTGAATTGAATTATACATGAATTGATATTAATTTCATATTGTCAATCAAGTTTTTTCTCAATATCATTTAGGATTCATGAGATTCATTATGGTTTAATTATGATTTCATTAATATTTTTTTATCATAATTATGTATAATTTAATCTAAATTATATGATTCAAAGTTAATTTCATATGAAACCATCCAATTAGCCTAATTTTGATTATGAATATGGTCATGAATTATCAAAGACTTCGTGCATATTTTATGAAGATAATGCATTAAGTCTTAAATAATAATTCATTCTCGAGGAAGAAAAAATAAATGTTAGTGAAAAGTTTTCTCATCTAATAACGAATTCGTAATGATGAAAAATCAATGCTCACATTACCTGAATTACCATAAAAGGAGTCATTCTGTGATTGTGGCTTTGTGACAGACAAATTGTGTCATGCTCCGAGAAGGTGCCCTAGACTGGCAGGTATTCAAAAATCATTTCTGGTTTCCAAGCGAATCACTTAGCCTGATCACTCATTCAATCAATGGAAGACCCAATCAAAAAAAAGAAAGTACGCAAGTGAGCAGACAAATCATCATATAAAATAGTTCTCAAATATACTTCTTATAAAAATAATGCAATATTTTAATTTATATAAATAACAACAGTTTACAAATTGACTCTGAGAGGAAAACACACTCCACTTTAACTCCATCTAACTCAATCTATCTATCAACTCATAAGAAAGTGCCAAGACAAATCCAAGGCTATCTCGACAGAGTACTAAAAGAAGACAACTCAAAATAATAAATTCCTCCATAAACAAAGAGGTCTCACCTCTGTCTGAAATATAATAGATCTTCAATAAACATTTGTTGAGGATCTCCAACACTTGTATCTGCATCATAAAATGATATAACATTGAATGATGTCAGTACGTGGACTTACAATATGTAAGATAGTTGAAAAGAATAATACATCAGGTACATCAAAAGAAAGAATGAAAATCAGCTCAATATCAACATATTGTGCAAGTTTAAAATCAATAAAATAATTATTTTCACTGAATCATCTATATGCATATACAACACAGAGTTCTAGCCCATTTCTCTTCCTATATTGTTGGCATAGCTTATGGGGTTGGAGATAATAATACTCTCACCCAAGTTGGTGTTAATACTCCTCCTAAAATATGTGCCCATATTCTCATTTCATTTAGTCTCATTGGACTTTAATTCAAAGCTTAAGCTCATCTCAAATATTATCATCAAAACTCTTGCTCAAACATCAATAAAGCTCAACGCTCTAATCAAAAACTCAATAAAACATGCTTTAGAAGTCATTCGATCTCATCAAAGCTCTTTTCTCAAAATATAATCTGTTCAACTCAATAAAATACACATATATAATATTAGCTCAATGCACTTATTTCATCAATGCAAGAAAAAGGCAAAACCTTTACTCAAATATGCATAGCCTTGATTTAAAACAATACTTTAATTAATGCATAACAATCATGAATATAAACACCAAATAAATGCATAGGGAAGCCCTGATTATCAATTTAACTAGGGTTCATGGGAAAGTAACCACGAATAATCAATCTAATAAAAAAATAATAACTTTAATGCATAATTATATAAAAATCAATAAAAGAAGAATTAACTAAATCAAAATTCAAAAACTAGATTTTTACTCAATTCAATACTCATTCAAGATGAAAACTTAGACTGTCATTCCCAGGAGGATACCCTTGGCATAGACGACACGTGAAGAACCATCACTGATACCCCAAGAGAACCACTTGACCTTGTTGTCACTTCACCCTCGACAACAAAAGAAGACACTCAAGTAAAAGACCATGAATTAAATCAAACAACTAATTCTTTATATAAACAACACTTTCCAAAAAACAAGAGTAGAAAATAACAATCAACTATCTCAACTTAATGCCTATGAAACCTTTATCCCAAGGTCTAGAAGATGCCAAAACAAGTCGCAGACTACCTCAAAATGAAATACTCATCTAATAAAGATAATAAAATAACTCCTCCAAAAACAAGGAGCGCCCACCACAATCTGGAAGAAGAAATAGAACTTCAATTGTACACCAGCTGAAAAGTTGTATCACCATATCTACATCATTAAACGATGAACAAAGGGATGTTAGTACACTGAATATACTAGTATGTAAAATGGATAAGAAACAAATAAAGCTCAACACAACCAATCTGGATAAACTTAACAATCAAAGAATCAACTCAATCAAAGATTCAAGATCTTGATAGTTAAAATTATGCTTCTTGAGAAGCTCTAACATGTGACTCAGTAAACTCATTTATACACGAATCAGGGAGTTTCTTTAATCGATAATCATCACATATGAGCTGGTGATGATACAACGTTTACACTATCGTTGGCACAACCATCCAATAATTGTCAAGGTAAGGGACAATCAAACCAATCTGTATCCACAATTAATGTCCTTCATTTTGGGATATAAGAGGCATAACCCCTATCTTACACTGGTAACGTAGTTATTGGATTGCTCATACCCGTATTGGTGTTTAATACTCCTCTTAGGACTCAATATGCTCATATCAATAAACTAATTACTAATATACTCATATCGATGAATTCAATCAACTTTTATATTAACTCCAATCATACTCCATTCAATCACTCAACAATCGACAACTCAACACTACCAATCATGTATACTATTAAGTCTCATCAAATTTGTGACACTTCATTACTCTATTCTCATATATACCTATGTTTCAAGACTTATTCCTATATGTGGGAGGTGCATTAGGGTTATAAGAGACCTTTAATACTTAGTCGAGTTCAATACTTTTCTATAAATTGAGTTTCTAGTGTTGGATTATGCAAGGGTCAACTTTAAATGATCATAACTCTTAGCACACAAAGAATTAGATGTTGACCTACCAAATGAAAGCCCTTTGAATTAGCTTTCCAACAACAACTGGTTTCACCTCATTTGGAGTTCGGAGTCAAAAGTTATGACCGTTTTATTGACGATTTCCAAAGCTGAGTAATATTAGGAAACCTATTAACGGGCCGTAAATTAAAGTATGAACCATCTGTAGTTCATGGACAAAAGTCGTGAAACTTTAATTTTTGGTCCCAGGCTTTACGAACACATCTACGGGATGTAGAACATTCTACAGGCCATAAAATAGGCTCTTAAAGGTGAACCAGAGACCTCGAAATTTGGACAAAACTTTATGGATCCCTATAGGCCTGTCATGACTCGGACCTAGGGTCTAGGAGTGACATGGTGAATAGGAACCCGAGAGTCTCCAAACAAGCCTCAAAGTATCAAAATTCACATCATCGGTTCGGAAACATATTCAAATTAAACATATAGTTCTAAGGGATGAGAAACTAGGACTCACCCAATAGGGATATCTTAAGGAAGAGATTAGCATGGATTTACATAGCATATAACACATAATGACTAAGGGGTGGGTAAGTATGAGTCACGCCCAATATCCCGGTAAGGTGGACTAGCACCCGTTTCCGATAAGGCTCGGGAGAACTGACTTGTATCTATGCGCTTTCTATACATATTATATGGGATTTCTACATTCAACATGCTTTCAAGAGAGTACACAGTAATAACAAGCAAAAAGAAAATGCATATAACTAGGCCATTGGGGCCACATTGTCTAAAGTATGAGACATGACGACACTTTAATTTATATAGTCTACAAAGCCTCTATATAAGAAAAAGTATCTAATATGGGTCAGGACAGGCCCCACCTCGACTAACTATACAATACAAAAATATAAGCTCTAGAAACATAAAGCTCCAAAGCAACCTGGAGATTGGTAACAGAAGCTGGATATCCTGTACTCTTGCTGGGGAGAGCTACTAGCACCTGTACTTGCAGCATGAAATACAGGTCCCCTGTAAAGGACGTCAGTATGAGATAATGTACTAAATATGTAAGACAGGAAATACTATATATGAAGTAACAACTCAAATGGAACTATGCACTGGTGTAAGGATAAGAGACCACCTTTAGTTATACTGTGGGATCATGTACTTTATGTTCTTTTTATTACTTTACCTTTACTATATAATCTGTGCATAGCATGAAATACAAATGACCAGCTAATCAGTGGTAAATCTATATCAGGAACGGCCCCTACTGGGCTTTTCCTTTCGCTCCTAGGGCTATCCCCTGTAATGGGATCGACCCTGGCTAGGTGATTCTTCCACCCCTCGGGTTATCACCCATCAATAAACAATATACTTTACTTTATCTTTCAATTACCTTTGAGATGATTCTTTTAGTGGTCATAATATTGGAGTTATAGGAATGCAGATATAGTATGTGATATGTAAATAATCATACAAGACAATACTACAATGAAAATAGTACGTTACACAAATAATGAAATGCGTATGAGATGAAACAACTCATGAACTTTATTTAACAACAAGAACCCATATAACTTGGTATCCTACGTATGTGTGCAGATTTGAAGGTGACTATATATGAGAGCATATGAAAATGTGAAAGAGTGGAGACATGGTTAATAGTTGTGTCGGAGTTGGTAAGTTCCTTTATATGTCAAGGAAGAATCTAGATTTCATGCCAAGTAATACGAAATCGAGTAGCCTTACATACTTCGTTGTACGACCTCGCTATTACCTTGAGATAACCTTACCTTCCTCCTAAATATTTATCTACAATATATTAGGTGATAAAACTAGCATTAGTAGCCAATAGATACATCTTGGCAGGCCAATCTCATAAAAAAAATAACACACGGGCAACAAGTATATAATTATAAACCCAAGCGTATTCTTTCAACTTTTTCGCCTCTAATCATATTTTCTAATACACATTCTCATACACATATCATATGTAGCTGTTTTAGTGCCATAACAGTCTTACAACAGCCCACAAAGCACAACACATAACAACTATACACAACATATAAGTAAGCGGCATAACATTACATGGTCTCGCTATATTCAAAGTTAACAATCCCAAATATGTTTTAACTTCAACCAAACTATATACAACATACTCACACATAAAATTAGCCTTAAAACAATCCAAAATTAGTCCCAAAGTAGATGGAGGTCGTGGAACAACAATTCCCAACTACCAGCCCACAAGTTTGTACTAAGAACATAATTGCGATATCATATAAGAACTCACTTTTGCGGACTGTAAAAATGGTGCAACAGCCTTTCTACATCTTTACAGAACCAAAACTCATTAAGAACAACAACCTCCCTTCATAATCAATCCAACCAAGAAGAGAAAAGCTCCCAAATAAATAAGAAAAGTATACAACAATCTTGGAACACATGCTGTCCAAAATTTCAGCACAAATAATACCTACCTAGTTCTCTTGTTTTTCATGAAAAACCATAATGATGACACACTATAATTACTTACCTTTACCATCAAGGTTGAGGGTCTCTTTAAGAACCCTAAAAGCTTCTTGTGTCTGCTTTACAAAGTCAAGAAAGAATAACAAATAACCCTTGTGATAGCTGAAATTTTCCAAGTCTAAGAGTGACTTAAAGGTGCTGCTTGTAACCCTTTTTAAAGGTTTTCTTTGGCCGACTTTCTTTTATATTTTTAGGCCTTATTTTATCAAGTTAGTAATGTACCATTTTGCCCCTTTCACTTGGGCCTTATTGGGTTGCAAACTAATTGGCCTTGGCTGCCCATTTTTCCCCTTTCTCCTTACTTAGTTTGGGCCCAAATCATTAAGTAAGTTGTGATGTACTTGGGCCCTTTTCCTATTCTTCTTGGGTTGTAAATATTGTCCATTTATGATGCTAAAATGTGGGCTCAAGTCACACCTTTAGCCCAAACTTTATTCATTATCGGACTTGAATAGATTCGGCATCTGGTCTCGTCTCCATCTAGCTAGCAAATTTAAGCTAAGCAAGTAGGTGACCTACCTACTAGCTTCCTAAGTCCTACAAGCACCTCACTTCTCTCACTTCATTTAATGCCGCAATCTTCTCAATTTGACTTAAAACTTATATACACTCACTCATCGTAAACGTTAGATGTACACATTGCCCTCTAATTTTAGATTCAAGCACTTTTAAAAATTGGCGCTAATTTGACCAAGCATATCATGTTTCATTTGCATAAAACTTGTACACGCGAGATGTGGGGTGTTAAATATGACTCATTCTATGGGGGCGATTCGGGACTTAGGATCTTCCACATTTCCACGTCAAACATACATATATATCATAATTCCCATAATCAATCCATAATATTCATATCCAAAGGATAACCATAATCATAAGGTTCAAATACAACACATAACACATAGATCCGACGAGAGTCCACAAAATGTCCAACAATGCCTCTAGTCATAAGATAGGACGGGGGCCAAGACATGTCCCGGGCTCACCCTCAAAGTAAATAACACAAATGAGAGCAATATAGGTAGAGGAATGGTGGATTGTCCTTGGAAGATAGGTCTCACCACAACACTGTCTCGATTCCGATCTATCGTCAAACCATGGATGAAAGTAATCTCCGATCCCTACATGGTGAGAGCATGTCGACAAAAGTATGCGTTAGTACATTTGAATGTACTAAGTATACGGGGTGCAATGCATGTAACTTAACAAAACCTGCATATAATGTTAGATGGCAAGGGCACATAATTGGATGAGTTTTATATATCAAGAGAGTAGTATACAATATGCTATGAAATTCAGGATGCATGAAGTGCAAATGATGCTCATACATATATTGGGGATGTGACCTCAATCGACATACGTAAGACCAAGCGAGCTATTACTTGGAATCCTGATGAAATCCCCTAATCGATAAAGAGGTAAACCATACTTCACCTTACGGGCATCCCGATTTCGTATGAAGCAACCTTCCTTATGGGCGTCCCCATTCCGGATAGGATTTTCACATATAATATATCATATCAATTCTTCTCCTTACAGGTATCCTATTTCGGAGGCAACTTTTCATATGGGCATCCTCATTTCGGAAAGGACCTATGCTAGGCACATAGTTCAAGGAAAGAGAGAGGGTCCTTGGAGATAGCCCTAACACCCCCAATTTGTCGGTGCTAAGTCGTCATCCCACAAAAATAGATATGCCTATATATTTACATGCTTTCAAAGAGACAATAATCATTTCCAAAATCATTTCAATGCATTCTTAGGCTTAAAGGCCAAATATTATTCATAATAATTAATACTTAGGCTCAAATATCAAAAATTTTAATTTCATAGTCATAATACTCATGCATAGGAATGACCTATTTATATACAAGATGGTGTAAGCACTCAAAATACTCAAAAATCCATTATCATAGACATGTATGTGATCACATTCTTGTCATAATCAATATCTTATCAAAATCACATCATATCATAGAAAATAATTAGGCTTAACCCACTTCATAATTTCCATAATAATCCAATGTCATGAATGTAAATGCCATGAATGATGTGAGAAAAATATGGGTAATTAAGATTCAATCCAAAAGTCAATAATATAATATGAAATTCAAATGAAAGAATCATTAAATCTACATTTAAAATCATAGTATAATCACCCATGCATAAACAAGCCTTGAAAAGGGACATGCATATTCAAAAATCTCATAAATTCTTTGTAAGTCATCATAATAGGGCTTAAAGTAACTTAAAATCATCAAATATGTACAGTCCATACATCAATTTATTTTAATAAAATCAAGATAATGAAAACCCACATGTTAAGTAATCTTAATTTCATGAAAAATTGCTTGAAAAGATTTGGGTCTCCTTGATTGGAAGAAATCAAGGATCAAACCCACCTACCTTCACCAAGATGAAGAAACCCCAAAGAATTTGAAGAAGCATTGAGTTCCCTAGCTCAAGTGTTGAAATCTCCAAGAGTTCTTGTGTGGAAGGCTTTTGAGAGGATTCAAAATATGAGGAGTGATTTTGAATCTTCGAAATAGGTTTTAGGTCTTTAGATGACCATGGAATAGCACTGAAGTGCCCAAAAGACCAATAGAAATAATCAAATTTACGGAAGTGCCATTAATGAATCAGATAGAAATTTTGGTCGAAGTCACTTCACTGACGGCTTCATGGGCCGTGTGGCATTATACGGTCCGTGAACTTGCCCGTGAAACCACACTTAGCAAAAATTCTGTACGTTGGAACTTGGCTCAATACTTAGAATTTTTTAACACCAAGGTGAGTCCCACAGTTGGGTAAATAGCACGTGAGCCTCACACGGTTCGTGGGAATGGACGTGGCACCAACCTTAGCCAAAAACTCCCAACGCCAACGTTGAAGACCCCATGTTAGCCCAGCCAGCTCATCATCCTCACCACGGCTCATGTGGTGAGCCATGGTGCCACATTTGGCTACAAAAATCATGTCTCCACACCAAGATTATACCACACTTACGATTTTCCTCACCCTTGAAGGCCATACGGCTAGTACCACTGGTCATACCCCAATACTTAGGCCAAAAATAGGCGTTTCAGGCTCAAGGTTGTTCCCACAGATCGTAAGAAGCCTCACTATCCGTGAAGGTGCCCATGTGGCAACACTGCACAGGAGGGTCATATGAAAACGGGTATAACTTCTTCTTCATCCGAACTCAAAATGAGGTGAAACCATGTGCTTTAGAAAGATAATTGAAATAGATTTAATTTGATAGGTTGTGGGCTACCCAATTCATTTTGTGCTAAGAGATATGCCCATTTAAAGTTGACCCTTCTATCGGTACATGTGAAAGAACTTAGCCAATTAAATTCAAAGAAACCATGTGCTTTAGAAAGATAATTGAAATAGATTTAATTTGATAGGTTGTGGGCTACCCAATTCATTTTGTGCTAAGAGATATGCCCATTTAAAGTTGACCCTTCTATCGGTACATGTGAAAGAACTTAGCCAATTAAATTCCTTTGAACTTAACTTGATGTAGGAGACCCATGATGACCTTAGGCAACATAAATAAGCTTGAATTGAAGGCTTGAAAGTGAACTTAGATCGATCTTGGAGGTTCCATAAAGTGTCACCTTGGCCCAAAACTTCCCGAAACCAAATCTCAAGCGTTACTAAAGTTATACAAAAATTTGGGTCCTTACATCATCCCCCTTTGGGAACATTTGTCCTCGAATGTGGAAGAACAAGTCTTGAAAGGCTTGAATTAGAATATGAAACTTCCAATCACATAGTGTAAAGCATAATTCATCATTTGAAAATCATTGCGTCATTAAAACTCATATCAAAACGTATTCAAATCATTTAAACATCATGAGAATAAATTATTTTCATGCACATGTATGCATGTCATGTCATAAGACTCAAGAGTGAAAGAGTTAAGACCATTGAGATAAGAAAGAACCTAATATCATAGGCTTGAGTAGATTGGAAAGGATAGAGGTATCGTTGCATCATACTTGATCCCACTGCCCACATAACATTTTCCACATGTTGATCCTCGTTGCGAAGCCTCTCATCCACTTTCCCATCCAAGATATCAACCGAAACTTTCTCATTAGATAAGTTCTCCCCAACCTCACCGCCTTCTAAAGGAACTATAGCACTGGCATTACCAGCAAACTTCCTCAACTTAGACTCCTAGAGGGTCGAATGAATAAAGCTCAAACCCGGGTGCAAATCCAATCCATAAGCCATATTCTCAAACTGCTCCACCATCTCATAAGGACCTATATACCGAGAACTTCACTTGACTTTATTTCTCAAAACACATCATACCCTTCATAGAAGCAACCTTCACGTAAACCACAATCACCAATACAAGACTCATGATCCCTCCTTCCAACATCCGATTAAATCTTTTGATGACTTCAAACCATTTTTCAACTTTTCCCTAACTATTTCCACTCTTCCCATAACCTCCAACCCTAAATCCGGGCCTATAGAAGTCATCCCATCTAACTCAAACCATCCCACTAAAGACTACACCTTCTAACACACAAATCCCCAAACTGTGTCACACCAATGCTAGTATGAAAGCTATTGTTGCAAGCCAACTCAATAGGTGGTAGATGACCATCCTAATTAACCGTGAATTCCAACACACAAGACCTCGACATGTCCTCCAATTTTGGAATCATTCTCAACATCAAAAGTAGTCTCAACCGATAAGAAATGAGCCAACTTAGCCCTCCGATCAACAATACCCCAAAATGAATCAAATTGCCTTCGGGTCCAAGGCAAACCAACCACAAAATCCATGTTTGTCTTGTCCTACTTTCAAGTAGAAATTTCAATATCTTGAGCTAAACCACTGGGTCTTTGGTGTTCTACCTTCATTTGTTGACAATTAGAGCATTCAGATACAAACTTAACTACATCCTTCCTCATACCATGTGACCAAACATTTCTCTCAAACCTTAATACCTCTTTGTAGATCTCGGGTGATTAGAATAATGAGAGTGATAGGCTTTACTCATGATCATATCCTTAAGATCATCAACCTCCAAAACATACAATCGATCTTGGTACCGAATTACACCATCTCCCCCCGGGAGAAAACCTCTATCTTATTTTCGGCAACCAATCTCTTCAACACAACCAACGATAGATCTAGATCTTGCCTAGATCTTACATCAAGAGCCACCAAGGATTCAACCCCATTTTGAATATGAATACCTCCATCATTAGAGCCAGCCGACCTAACACCCAATCTCGCCCAACGGTAAACATCTTTAGCCAAATCCTCCTACCCTTCACCCCCACAAGACACACTTCCCATAGATAGTCTACTAAGAGCACCAGTTATAATATTTGCCTTGTCGGGATAATATTATACACTCATGTTGTAGCCCTTTAGGAGTTCCAACCTTCTCATTTGCCTCAAGTTAAGGTCCCTTTAAATGAACATATATTGCAAACTCTTGTGGCTGGTGAAAACGTCCACTTACACCCCATGCAACCAGTATCTCAAAATTTTCAAGGAAAATACCATTACCACTAACTCAAGATCATGAGTCATGTACTTATGCTCATGAACCTTCAATTGCCTTGATGCATAAGCTATCACCCTACCATGTTGCATAAGTACACCACCTAACCCAATCCGAGAAGCATCACAACACACCACCAACTCATGTCAGCCATCCGATAAAGTCAAAACAAGAGCCTATGTAAACTGATCTTTCAATGCCTGAAAACACCTCTCATACCCATCCGACCATGCAAACTTGGCCTTCATTTGTGTTAACTTGGTTAGTGGAGATGAAATAGGTGAGAAACCTTCAATAAACCTTTCATCATAACTAGCAAACCAAATAAAACTTCGAATATTCGGAGGAGTAAGCTTGCTAAACCATGCACACCCTTCTCCAACTCTTGTCTAACCTTATCTATATGATCAACCACAACATCTTCCTTGTCTGTATTACATTACGAGCCCAAAGTGACTCTCCCTATCTGGTAGAGAAGGATGGAGACAGGAAATCTTAAGACACGCTCCATGGTACGATGTGAATCATGAAAAGTGAAATATTTCCTAAAACGCCTTGTAGTCTCCTAACCATAGATGTGACGCGCTTCATATCCATGAATAAGACTCTATTTGGCACGATATATTGGACTCCGAGGACCATTTATAATCCTAGTGCTCCGATACCATCTTTATCACAACCCGGACCTCGGGTCTAGGAGTAACACGACGAATGGGAACCCGAGAGTCCCCAAACAAGCCTCAAAGTACCAAAATTCACATCATCAGTTTGAAAGCGCATTCAAATTAAACATATAGTTCTAAGGGAAAGGAAAGTAGGACTCACGTATGAGGATATCTTACGAAAGGGATTAGCATGGATTCACATAGCATATAGATGACTCACGCTATGGGGGCAATTCAGGACTTAGGATCTTCCACATTTCCATATCAAACATACATATATATCATAATTCCCATAATTAATCCATAATAGTCATATCCAAAGGATAACCATAATCATAAGGTTCAAATACAACACGTAACACATAGATCCAATGAGAGGCTACAAGATGTCCAACAATGCCTCTAGTCATAAGATAGGACGGGGGCTAAGACATATCCTGGGCTCACCCTCAATGTAAATAACACAAATGGAAGCAATATAGGTAGAGGAATGGTGGATTATCCTTGGAAGATATGACTCACCACAACAATGTCTCAATTCCGATCTAGCGTCAAACAGTGGATGAAAGTAATCTCCGGTCCCTACATGATGAGAGCATGTAGGCAAAAGTACGCGTTAGTATGTTTGAATGTACTAAGTATGCGTGGTACAATGCATATAAATTACCAAAACCTTCATATAATGTTAGATAGTAAGGGTACACAATATAAGAAGAGTTTTATATATCAGGAGAGTAGTATACAATATGCTATGAAATTCATGATGCATGAAGTGCAAATGATGCTCATATATATAGTGGGGATGTGACCTCAACCAACATAAGTAAGGCCAAGCAAGCTATTATTGGAATCCTGATGAAATCCCCTCATCGATAAAGAGGTGGTCTACTTGCCAAGGTAAACCCTACTTCACCTTATGGGCATCCATATTTCGTATGAAGCAACCTTCTTTACGGGCATCCCCATTTTAGATAGGATTTTAACATATAACATATCATATCAATACTTCTCCTTACGGGCATCCCCATTTCGAAGGCAACTTTCCTTATGGGCATCCTCATTTTGTAAAGGACCTATGTTAGGTACATAGTTCAAGAAAAGGAAGAGGGCCCTTGGGGATAGCCCTAACGCCCCCAATCCGTCGGTGCTAAGTTATCATCCTACAAGAATACATATACTTATATATTTACATGCTTTCAAGAGAAAATAATTATTTCCAAAACCATTTCAATGCATTCTTAGGCTTAAAGACCAAACATCATTCATAATAATTCATACTTAGTCTCAAATGCCAAAATTCATAATTTTCTAGCCATAATACTCATACATAGGAATAGCCCAGTTATATACAAGATGGTGCAAGCACCCAAAATGCTCAAAGAGCCATAATCATAGACATGTATGTGATCACATTCTTGTCATAACTAATATCTTATCAAAATCGTATCATAGAAACATAATTGGGCATAACCCACTTCATAATTTCAATAACAATCCAATGTCATGAATGTAAATGTCATGAATGATGTGAGGAAAATATGGGTAATTAAGATTCAATCCAAAAGTCAATAATATAATATGAAATTCAAACTATAACATCATTAAATCCATATTTAAAAATCATAGTATAATCACCCATGTATAAACAAGCTTTGAAAAGGGACGTGCATATTCAAAATCTCATAAATTCAATATAAATCATCATAATAGGTCTTAAAGTAACTTAAAATCATCAAATATGTACAATCCATACATCAATTTAATTTAATAAATCAAAATAATGATAACCCACATGTCAAGTAAGCTTAATTTCATGGAAAATTACTTGAAAAGATTTGAGTCTCCTTGATTGGAAGGAATCAAGGATTAAACCAACCTACCTTCACCAAGATGAAGAAACCCCAAAGAATTTGAAAAAGAATTGATTTCCCTAGCTCAAGTGTTGAAATCTCCAAGAGTTCTTGTGTGAAAGGCTTTTGAGAGGATTTAAAATATGAGGAGTGATTTTGAATGTTTAAAATAGGTTTTAGATCTTTAGATGACCATGGAATAGCATAGGAGTCCTCAAAATGCCAATAGAAATAATCAAATTTATGAAAACTCCATTAATGAACGGATAGAAATTTTGGTCGAAGTCACTTCACTAATGGCTTCATAGGCCGCGTGGCATTATACGGTCCGTGAACTTGAGCCACACTTAGAAAAAATTCTGGAAGTTGGAACTTGGCTCAACACTTAGAAATTTTTAACACCAAGGTGAGTCCCACGGTTGGATAAATGACCCGTGAGCCTCACCACAGTTTGCGGGGCTGTGTGGGCTATGTGTGGCACCAACCTTAGACAAAAACTTCCCACGCCAACCTTGAAGACCCCATGTTTGCCCAGACGGCTTGTCACCCTCACCACGGCTCGTGTGGTGAGCTATGGTGCCACACTTGGCCACAAAAATCATGTCTTTACACCAAGATTGCACCACACTTACGATTTTCCTCACCCTTAAAGGCCATATGGCTAGTACCACTGGTCATACCCCAATATTTAGGCCAAAAATGGCCGTTTTAGGCTCAAGTTTGTTCCTACAAATCATGAGAAGCCTCTCTACCCATGAAAGTGCTCGTGGGGCAACACTGCATGAGAGGTTCTTACGAAAATGGGTATAGCTTCTTCATCCGAACTCGAAATGAGGTGAAACCAGAGCGTTGGAAAGCTAATTCAAAGAGCTTTAATTTGATAGGTCATGGGCCACCCAATTCATTTTTTTAAGAGATATTCCCATTGAAAGTTGACCCTTCTATCGGTACTTGTGAAACAACTTAGCCAATTAAATTCCTTTGAACTTGACTTGATGTAGGAGACCCATGATGACCTTTACCAACATAAATAAGCTTGAATTAAAGGTTTGAAAGTGAACTTAAATCAAACTTGGAGGTTCCACAAGGTGTCACGTTGGCCCAAAACTTTCTGAACCAAATCTCAAGCATCACTAAAGTTATAAAAAATTCGGGTCCTTACAAGGCCGTGGAACTTTCTACGTGCCGTAAATGGGCCCGCAGGTGACTTTTGACAGTTTTTAAGAAAGATTAATTTGGTCTTTTTTTCACCCTTTCTAAGCCTAGAATTGACATTTTTACACCTAAACAAAGCCCTAAACATGTAAGATTAGTCTTTTTATGTTAAAAAACTCCCTCAAACATAGAAGCATGAATTTTAAGAGAGAAAAAAGGCTAGGGTTTGAAGACAAACTTGAGAATTCTTCCAAGTACTTCAAGGTTCAAAACTTCCATATATGTAAGGCTAACCAAAACATGAATTCTATTCTCCCATGTACCTCATAAGCTGGATTGGTGGTGATGTGAGTAACTTGAGTCTCCCATTAAAGTTTCTTGAAAGTTTTTCTTAAATTCTAATTTATTTCTACACAATTTTACATGAATTACCATTTTTATGAATTAAATACTTGAATTAGATGATTTTGCAATACTACATGAACCCTTGCATAATTTCTTATTACTCTTACATATTTTGCTTTCATGAAATTTTCACAGGAGATCGGTTAATATTAACACGCATACATGATCCATAAAT
>JAABOM020000084.1:17407067-17427171 GCA_011800125.2 Solanum clarkiae | reverse complement strand
CCCCCCCCCCCCCCCAACCCCCCTCCCTCAAAAAAAAAAAAACTTTTCAAATGAAAGTTTGAAAAAATAAGTTATACGACTGACATTCTACATTAATAATATCCTCTCCATCTTCCAACACATCTTAATTTTACCCCTACCCTACCTCTACTATCCATCACCCACAACCCTACTTTCCATCTCTTATAACATTTGTATAAATTGTATATACATATTTTTAAAATAATATGTTTTACTTATGCGTCAAATTTAATTTTTTTAAACTTATTTTCACAACAAATGTTTTTGATGAAAACATTTTCCATCGCATCAAATACACCCCCTAACAGACAAAATAAACAACATTTTATGGATTAAATGTAAAGCCATAAGAGGTCAAATTTGTTTGTGGAGCAATAGACAATTGGCCTATATTATACATCCATACAAGTCCCCGAAAGGACACCTGCAAAATCCAATGGTCCTTCCACCTAAATTTAGTGTAGTATTTTAAAACTATTTAACTTTTCTGTTTTTAAAAATTCAACCTTTTTAAAGTACTTTCTAACATACTCCTTATTTTTTTTTTTATAGAATATAAGAAAAAATTTAGAATAAATTTACTAAGAAATGAGATATATGATTTTATTTATTTATATGTAGCAAAATCTGATATATTTCTACCCCAAAATTGTTGATGGAAAAAGTTCAAATATGACATTTATTTGTGACCAAAGAAATATAATAATTATATTAAGAATTGAAAGTGAGCTAGTGTCTAAATCCATGCTCCCTTCAACTCAATCATTTTGGTATTTGAATAAACATAAAATTTATTTTTTAAATTTTGTTATAACTTTAAATTAAAATAAATTAATTTTTTATAAGAAATAATATCATTTTTTAAAGACAAATTAAGATATGTCACATAAATTATGAGAAAACACATACTGTCATCTCAATTTATTTTCTCTTAACTCTTTAATTCTAACTTTTCATTTTGGTAAATGTTATTTAAGATCACTAATTAAATGACAGTTGGTATATATATTATTCCCTCCTTCTCATTTTAATTGAATTTGTGAGTCAATGCGCATATATTAAGAAAAATATTTAAAGACAAAATTAAAATAATACTTTTCACTATTGTCCTTTTGAAGTCATACATATATAGTGTAATTTATGTCCTCGAAAATATAAAACTTTAATAAATGAAAAGATAAATATAAAAAAAATTTCAAACATTTATTTTGAAAAATTCAACTGAACCTTAAACAATTCAACTAAACCTTGAAAAAAGCATCAAAACTTTAATTAATTTGGGACGAGGAGTATATATTTTTAGTTTAAAATAACATTTATTACAGTATCATTTAGATGAGCAGCCGCACTTTCCTACTTTGGGACCCACCAAGGAGAATCTTAGACAGCGTCTTAAACCCTAATTATATTCAAAGGTGGAATCTTTGAAAATGATTACAGAATTAACGGCTCTGATTAATTTAAACTCATTATAACAAACCTTTTCATTTCGTTGTAACCAGTAACCAGCAATCACTTTTCTTCATTTCAGAAGAAAAGAGAGAAAATGTGTGGAATACTTGCAATTTTCGGTTGCACTGATAATTCTCAGGCCAAGCGTTCAAGAATCATTGAGTTATCAAGAAGGTTTGTACTTTTCTGTTGTTCGATTCCAATTTTTATACCACATTGTTTAATTGGGTGTTGTAGATGAACTTTGCATGGATGTATGTTCAATTGGTATTCGTTGATTTGTTGGGTTTTCTTGGTGTTAGATTTGTTCATGTTATGTTGTAATTAGCTATACACACTAAGAATAGTAGTAATGCCTGGAAAATCAGCTACCTATTGATGGGGATGTTGCATAAGACATGACACGCTTCTCTTACTCAGTTAATTGATGGAAGAAAATCTAGTATGCTTTGAGGCATCTTTCCCCTAAATAACTTATCCTTTTCCATTCAGAATGACTTTTTATAGGGGACTAAAGTTATTCTTGTGTCTGAATTAAGCATCTTATTAACAGCTTCTGGAAATTTCATATTTAAAAAGAAGTAGAACTTGGAGGAGCAGGGCTACAGAGGGACTTCACCATTCTCTAGCTTATGTGTGTCGTATAATTCTTTTTTAATCTCACAAGGTACATTGTTCCAATCATGAGAATAAATCATGTAAAAGATACCATCTTAGTGACCCAAAATTTAATTTTAATGCGACAACCATGGTATATTTGCGTCAGATAGTTCACTAGTTCATTAAATTTCGTGCTGACTTTGTTTAGTATAGGTACTCCTTCCAAGCACTTTTGAATAAGGTACGATATGAGATGAGTAGACACACCATCTAACTTCATCATTCTTTTTAAAGCTGTGAATTTTGAGGACATTTCTTGGATCTGCATAAACCGTGGTGGTTCTCCTGAAATAGGGAGTAAAATTTTCATTATGTTGTTGTAACTTGATATATCTTGTGATAATGTATGTTGCAGACAAGTGAAAGGATTGTAGTATGTGCTTGGCTAATGGTTTTTCATATCCATGCATCCTATGTGTCATCTGAATGCTCTGCTTATTTAAAATTTCTAGGCTAACTTAATTTACATTGTAAGGGGCAAAGTGCTTGCCATTAAGAACTAGCTCTTCTGGAATTCTCTTGGCGGCACAAGATTTTTGCCAATTGTATCCCATTTCTTCTTCTTTTTCATTTTACTGCAGCTGGGGACAGAAGGTTGTTCTTCCTTTTTGAGAAAAAGGGTAAATGTATTATTTATATAGCACCAAGAAGGTACTGCTGAAAGTATTTACAATCAACCATAGGAACATCCCTTTAAAGATATATCACAGCTTCATTATTAATTACAAAGTGCTATTTACACCAAAAATAAAATAAAATAAACAATTCGTTTTGATCTTTTACATAGAATTCCCTTTGTCTTCAAAGAATATTGTGTTTCTCTGTCAGTCTCTCTCTAACTTGTCTAACATATATATGCTTGAATGTTAGCACTTATAATCTTTTTTTAACATATCCAGCATCTTCTCCACTTTAACAGGTATTGGGAATGAGGATATAACATACGTGGGATGTGAATCTAGTACATTGTTAGTAGATACTAATTTACCCTAAAGATATTCGCTTTTCGATCGGCCAACCTCTTCTGACTTCTTACACGTAACCCTTGTCTAACCTTGGAAGATTAATATTACCTCCCAAGGATAATCCAAATAAATAGTAGGAAGAGTTTCCACATCTTGGGGATGATATATTTGAGTCGAGGGTCTTTCGGAAACAACCTCTCTATCTCTATGAGGTAGTGGTAAGGTCTGCGTACACTCTACCATCTCCAGACCCAACTTGCGGATTTCACTGGGTATGTTTTTGTTGTTGAAGAGTTTCCACATCACAACCCAAAACATCAATATTTGTTACTTCATTAACTGAAGAGAACAAGGCTGCCTCTGATTGACATGCTGTCCAAACACTGAATAAAAAAGAGTGAGTATCAGTGGTGGTGTTTAAGCATTCTATTGAAGAATCATACATCACAAGTGTATCATTATCGTATAGAAAACGGGAAAGGTCCAAATATACCCATGCACTATGAAAAATAGTTTAAATATACTCCTCGTTTAAGTTTCGGTCCAAATAAAACCCTTCCATTATACTTATGGTCGGTCCAACTATGCTCATCCCATTATACTCTTACAGTGATTTACCCTTATTATTAACAGATGAACACATGGCGAGCTTAGAAATAAATAACACATTCCCAATTTTAAATACCCGTTTCACTTTACAAACTTACGCATTTAACCCATCCCTGACCTGTTCACTTTCCCGCAATTGAACCTGTCCAAAAGAGTCTGCTACTCACCGGAAGTCGAAATGGCCAAGCAGGTTAATAAAAAACTTTGGAAATAGATCCTTATTTTCTGAAGCTTGTAGATGCCATGATCACTTGGATTGAAGCTTGGGATGAGATTAATCCTGCTACTAAAGACTGCCAAAGTTCCGAATGCTACTTCCACATAAAGTATCTCATTGTTATTTGTGACTTTTTATAGTTTATTTGCAATATTTTGTAGCTTTGGGTTTATATGATTCTGTCATCTGTCTACTTTTATGTATTTTTTTCAACTTGGAGTTGCTTTCTTTTCATCTGATCGCATGTTATACCTAGAGATCTCCCAAAAGCCTTTAGTTTCTGTTTTTATGAGCCTGAAATTATCCCTTTTCGCGGTGGTTGTAATGTTTTGCTGGGATGGCCATTTTCCTTCTAGTGGTAATGCATTGTTTGCTGTGAAATGTCTTGTTTCGTCTGAACAAGTATTTTTTCCTTGCTTCTGTTTCCATCACAACCAGTCCCAGCTTCTCCATTTGTTTCCTCATCTAAAAAGCATTGGATCCCTGTTCTTATTCTACACTCACTAAAATCAGTTGTTATTATTGTGACGCCTTGGGAGGGTACCCTTGGTGTGGCCGGCATTCGGAGACCATTGCTAGTCCCCAAGCGAACCACTTGGTCTCATCACATTCATTCAATCACAATTTAACAACGGAAGATCTAACGCTTACCAATCTATCAAATCAACTTAATAAGACTAGTATGAAAGAAACTTGCCAAAACAAGATCCAATCACAACTCGACAATCCAGTCTATGAAGCCTCTGTCGACTATTCAAATGGTGTCATTAGCAGGTCCATGGCTACCTCGGAACAAAATAAAAGCAAATCTAAATTCTAATAGCTAGATGATAATAATGTGAAAATCCTCAGAAAGCAAGGAGGTCTCCCCAATCAGCTGAATGCGAATAAATACTCAACGAAGCGTTTGTTGATAGATCTCTAATACCTGTCTTTGCATCATAAAATGATGTACGTCCAAATGGACGCCAGTACGTTAAATATATGAGTATGTAAAATGGCAGAATGAAAAGTTAAGAGGACTATTAGTTTAGACCAATCATTTGAGTTTAATTTATGAGGACTCATAGGATCATCCAGTTCTATCAACACTCTCGTCACACCCACATCACAATCACAATCACAATCACAATCAATATTCATCATTCAAGGCTCTAGACTCATCCCCTAGGTTCATTCATGCAATTTTAATCAAGTAGTGTCTAGGGTTTATACTTAAAATAGGGGTTCAAATCATTTGTTCCAGAAAATAAATTTGTAGAAATCATCAATTATACAGTATAAGTAAAATAGGTTAAACATTAAGGAAGTTTTCAAAAATAACACAATCATAGAGACATCAATTCCATCAGAACTCATCCTATCACAATTATGGGGCACATGGAAGGACAATTTCATACTTTAGGTTAGCCTTACGTACCTGGAATGAAGACAGCCAATCAAACTTGCAAGAATCTGGCTTGGATTCCTTGAACGCTAGCCCTTTCTCCTCTCTTTAGCCCTAGTTCCTTTGGTCAATTTAGCATAAAAGATTTAGGAATAAGTTCAAAAATCCTTTTTAGGTTGAAAACGACCTATATCAGTCGTGGATTAAGTTTATGACGGATAGGGAAAAGTCTGGAATGCTCCTCATTAAAATTGAAAGAGATTCTTCAAGCATGTTTATACTTCGAGCATGTTTCTACAAGTGAAGCAAGAATGCACTTGAGAGTAATACACTTCCAAAGAGAGGAAATCTCTTAGTGAGAATATAAAAGCTTAAGAAGTCCTAATCCTTAACCCTGTGTAGGCCACCTTAGAGTGAGGAATCTTTTGTAAACATATTCTTGTAATCCTACTATTCTTTTGTATAGTGGAGGAATCTCCTTCTTTTTTTTTTTGAAGAATTATAAACTCTTGTACTCCTACCACTACCTTAATTCCCAAAGTGGCTATCTTAACTTCACAAGCAAGGAAGGATCAAACTTTCCTAACAGAACCAATCCATCCTGGAAAGATCTTCGAAATTGGGATGTGAATTGAGCTCCTCTGTCTGAGATGATAAACAAGGGAAGTCTATGCAATCTCACAATCTCACGAATGTATAATCTAGCATAATCCTCTGCAATATCAGTCGTTTTAACTACTAGGAAGTAAGCTGATTTGGTCATTCTATCCACAATCACCCATATCAAATCATGCTGCCTTCGGTACCTTTGCAGACTTGTTATGAAGTCCATATTGATCATCTTCCATTTCCATTCACGAATTTCAAAGTTTTGAGCTAATCCAAATGACCTTTGGTGCTCAACTTTAACCTGTTTACAATTTGGGCACTTGGAGACAAATTCAACAATATCCTTCTTCATTCAACTCCACCAATAGACTTCCTTCAAGTCATGGTACATCTTGGTAGAGCCAGGATGAACGGAGTATCTAGAAGTATGAGCTTCAGCCATAATCCTATCTCGAACACCATCAATATTCAGAACACCCAACCTACTCTGGTATCTCAGCACCATCTCCCTCTTTAGAGAAAACCATTACCTTTTGTTTATGAAGAACTTCCTTTAATTGACGTAGAATAGGATCTTGGTTTTGCTTCTCTTTCACTTCTGCCACTAGAGATGATACAAACCTATTCTGAACATTAACTCCACTTTCGGTAGACTCTTCAAGTTGAACCCTCAATCGGGCCAATCAATGCACTTCCTTGGCCAATTCTTTCTTTCCCTCTTCTACATGAGCAATATTACCCATTGACAACCTGCTAAGAGCATTAGCCACAATGTTAGCTTTACCTTGGTGGTAGAAAATGCTTATATCATAATCCTTGAACAACTCCAGCCATCTCCTTTGCCCTAGGTTGAGCTCTTTCTGATTGAAGACATATTGAAGGCTCTTATGGTATGTGAACATATCTACATGCACTCCATATAAGTAATGACGCCAGATTTTAAGTGCAAATACCACCGCTACCAATTCAAGATCATGGGTTGGGTAGTTCCTCTCATGGACCTTAAGCAGTGTAGAAGCATAAGCTATCACCTTTCTCCTTTGCATCAATACACAGCCTAATCCAACTCTGGGCGCATCAAAATATATCACAAAATCTTATGTTCCATTGAGCAAACTCAAAACTGGTGCAATAGTCAATTTATCCTTCAATTTCTGAAAACTCTCCTAACAAGCATCAAACTATTGGAAACTTAGCCTTCTTTTGAGTCAGTTTGGTCAATAGTGATGATATGGATGTGAATCCCTCAACAAATTTGTGGTAATAACCAACCAAACCCAAAAAGCTCCTTATGTCAGTTGGGGATGTGGGTCTGGGCCAACTTTTCACTGCCTCAATTTTCTAGATATCAACTCGAGTACTATCTCCGGATACTATATGGCTCAAGAAAGCCACTGGTGCAAGTCAAAATTCACATTTTGAGAACTTTGCATACAACTTTCTATCTTTAAGAGTTTGAAGGACAGTTGTGAGATGATGAGTATGCTTTTCTTCATTCTTGCAGTAGACCAAAATATCATCAATGAAGACAATTATGAATATATCGAGATATGGCTTGAACACTCTATTCATCAGATCCATAAAGGTTGCAGGTGTATTAGTCAACCCAAAGGACATGACCAAAAACTCAAAATGGCCATAATAGGTCGTAAAAGTTGTTTTTGGGATACTACATTCTCTCACTTTCAATTGATGATAACCAAATCTGAGGTCTATCTTTGAGAAACAAGAGGCACCATGAAGTTAGTCAAACAAGTCATCTATCTTGGGGAGAGGATAATTATTCTTTACGATGATCTTATTCAGTTGCCTATAATCAATACACATTCTGAGCAAATGTTTCTTTTGCATGAACATGACCGGAGCACCCCAAGGAGAGACACTCGGCCTAATAAAGCCATTGTCTAGCAAATCTTTCAATTGCTCTTTCAATTCTTTCAACTCAGCCGGAGCCATTTTATAAGGTGGAATAGAGATAGGCTGAGTATCGGGCAAGAACATCAATCCTATAGTCAATCTCACTGTCAGGAGGGAATCCAGGTAGATCCTTAGAAAACACTTCAGGAAACCCATTCACAATCGAGATTGTCTCAAGAGTAGAAAACTCAACTCTATCATCTTTGACTCTAACAATGTGATAACTACACCCTTTAGAGATCAACTTTCTAGCCCTAAGGTAGGAGATGAATTTACCCTTAGGCACAACAGGACTACCCTTTCATTCTAAGATAGGTTCATCTGGAAATTTGAATTTATCCGTTCGAGTTCTATAATTGACAGAGGCATAACACACATAAAGCCAGTCCATACCTAGAATCATGTCAAAATCAACCATGTCTAAGTCGACCATGGTATCTTTGTGGTAGATTGATACAAAAGTCTCAAATAGACCCTCTCATCTAAGATAGACTCACCAACGAGAGGAGACACACTGAAAGGTTCAAGAAGACACTCAGGAGTTCTATCAAACCTACTAGCCACATAAAGAGACACTAATGATAAAGTGGCACTAGGATTCATCAAAACATAAAAATCAAGTGTATAGACTCGAATCATACCCATCGCAACATCTGGGGAGTTTTCTGTTCTTGGTGACTACCCATGGCATACAAACGGTTTGTTACCCCGCTCGCGATAGAAGTACACCCCTCTGATTTTCTCTAACCGGTGGTTCCGGTGTAGAATATTGAGCCTTGTTGGCCCACTTTGGACAATCCCTCTGGTACTGACCTATTTGGCCACTTGTAGCACGCGTGACCTCCCTCACGACATTCTCCCAAGTGAAGTTTGCCACACCTTCCACATGGTGGCTTCCCTAGCGAACCTTGAGCACACTAGCCTGTGATTGAGATCCCTGGGCTGTAAATTTCTGAGACCTCTATTCATTTCTATTTCTGGGTGCAGGTGCACTAGTGGATGATGGCACTGGCCCTGACCGAAACCTGCTGCAATTCCCATTCCTTTTCTTCCCAACCTCATGCCTGGATGTCTTTACTTTCTTATTCTTATACTCTTCCCTGTCTTGCTGGCTCTCCTCATCAGTTTGTTGTACATAAGTCATTAGCCTCCCGATATCCATATCACTCACAAGTATCGCTCCCTCCTATCCTTTTCCAGCCACTTGTTTAGCCCACTAACATATAAACCCATCCTCTCTCTCTTATCCGCAACCATCTCCGGAGCATACCGAGATAGTTGCGTGAACTTAACTCCATATTCCTACACAGTAATAGATAGGGGTGTGCAAATATCGAACCAAATGATAAACCGAACTGATAAAAACGTTATTGGTTTATTGTTGTTGGGTTATTAGGTTATCGAGTTTTTAATGGTTTTGAAAAAAAATATTGGGTTATCGGTTCGATATCGATTTTTACTATTGGGTTATTGGGTAAACCGATAACTCAATAAGATTATACTAATTCATTATTTTACCTTTTCGTAAATATTAAATATAAGTAATTTAATAGTAATAGGACACTATAGTAGTACTTTACCTATTTTAATCTTTATCGTACTTAAGTGCTTAGTTATCCACTCTAGTATTTAGTCTTTGATCTTTACTCTTTCGTACTCCATCTATTTATATTAATGCAAATTCTCATTATCATCCTTATTGGTAAACAAAAATCGAACCGTTAGGGACTTAAAATCGATAAATCGATTAAAATTATTTTATTGGTTTGTTATTGGTTTAGCATATTTAAAAACTGATAAATCGAACCGATAATGTATAAAATCGAACTGAACCGACCAATGCACAACCCTAGTCATAGAACCTTGTTTCAGGTTCAAAAACTCTCTTACGTTGGCCTCCCTCAACTTTCTCTGGAAGAAGCGCCCCAAGAAAGCTTCTTCAAATATGGCCTCCTAGTACTCCTCAATCAAATCTATAATTGTTGTTGCTTTAAGTCAGAACTGAGGCACCCTCTCCTCTGTTCTTCTTCCACTGGTCATACCATAATCTGGCAACACCTTTGAGCTGGTAGGCAACCAACTCCACTCTATCAACCTCAGCCTCATGCATAATCTGAAACACTTTGTTCAACCCCTCTAGGTAGTTCTCTGGATCCTCATTGGGTGTTGTTCATCCTCAGAAACTCACGGACTCAGGATGTATCCTGAGCATCCTGTCTGACTGCTCTCTGTCTAGCAGTAGGTGTTGTCACAACCTATACCAATATCTGGATCGCTTGGTGAAGTTTAGCATTGCTGATGTTAGCCTGTGGTGGCTGATCAGCAGGGACCTGCGGCTCAGGCTGGTTAATGTTCTGTCTGGCAGGATGCCGTCTTCCTCTAGTAGCTCTTCTTGGAGGCATGATCTAAAATCAAAATGCAAACGCATAATCAGAAGAAAGCTTTCATAGAGTTGTAACTCTATAGCATGAATCAGAGTATGAAAGAAATGTAACCATTCCTAATGTCTCATAGCCTCCTAGTTATAAAGTGTGGTGTACAACACACCCATAAACAAAACTCTACTAGATGTGGCTTCATAGACTCTTAGGACTCTTGAACTCCATGCTCTAATATCAAGTTTGTCATGCCCTGGAGGGGTACCCCTAGCGTGGTCGGCACTCGGAGACCATTGCTAATCTCCAAGCGAACCACTTGGCCTCATCACATTCATTCAATCACAATCTAACAACAGAAGATTTAACCATCAAGAGATAACTCGAAGGAATAAATCACCATATCAATAATTAAAGGCCAAAGGCTAACCAATCTTATCAAATCATCTAAATAAGACTAGTATCAAAGAAACTAGTCAAAACAATATCCAATCACAACTCTACAATCCAGTCTATGAAGCCTCTATCAACTATTCAAATGGTGCCATTGGCAGGTCCATGGGTACCTCAGAACAAAATAAAAGCAAATGTAAACTCTAATAGATAGATGATAATAATGTGGAAATCCTCCGAAAGCAAAGAGATCTCACCAATCAACTGAATGCGAATAGATCCTCAACGAAGCACATGTTTATGATCTCTAATACTTGTCTTTGCATCATAAAATGATGCAGGTCCAAATAGACGTCAGTACGTGGAATGTACGAGTGTGTAAAATGGCAGAATGAAACATGCATCAAGGTAGAATACTATCAACTCAGATAACTCAAATCAAGAAAGTAAGGAACGTGATCAAGATGTCTTAAGTCTAAGCAAGAGTAAGGTTTAGACGGAAATCAATCCAATCAAAGTATTATCAAGACCTGGATGGGAGTTTTTCTTGTCTAACATCGACCACTTATGAGCTAGTGATCGTGCAACAAATCGACGTGTTGCCAGTCCATTCAATACCTTGCCATGGTAAAGAACAAATCAACCTATCATGGATCTATTAGTCAAATCAAGTCCTATTGTCTTAGGACAATAAAAATAAGGAAAATCCAACTTAATAGTTCAATCCTCTCCTGTGTATGGCGACGTAGTTATTGAGTTTGAATGGGACTTACTCTTACTCAATTCGGGGTCGATACTCCTCCCAAGACTCAACGCTGATAAAACAATCAATCCCAATCAATGAGTCTCATAAGGGGTCTTAGCAATTCTGTCACAATCAAACCTTTCGGTCTATCAACCATCCAATAAATTCCCAATCACATCTTTTGGTTTAAACAATCGTTAACAGGATTATCAATTTAGACCAATAATTTGAGTTCAATTTATTAAGACTCATAGGAACATCCAGTTCTATCAACACTATCATCATGCCCACATCACATTCACAATCAATATTCATCATGTCAAGGCTCTAGACTCATCCCCTAGGTTCACTCATGCAATTTTAATCAAGTAGTATCGAGGGTTTATACATAAAATAGGGGTTCAAATCATTTGTTCAAGAAAATAAGTTTATAGAAATCATCAATTATATAGTATAAGTAAAATAGGTTTTACATTAAGGAAGTTTTCAAAAATAACACAATCATGGGGACATCAGTTCCATCACAGCTCATCTTATCACAATCAGGGGCACATGGAAGGACAATTCTATGCTTTAGGTTTGCCTTACATACCTGGGATTAAGATAGACAATCAAAATTGTAAGAATTTGGCTTGAATTCCTTGAACCCTAGCCTTTGTCCTCTCTTTAACCCTAGATCTCTAGTCAATTCAGCGCAAAAGACTTAGGAATGAGTTTAGGAACCCTTTTTAGGTTGAAAACTACCTATATCAGTCGTGAGTTAAGTTTAGGAGGGGTAGGAAAAAGTTTGGAATGCTCCTCATTAAAGCTGAAAATTTTGAACTGTGGTGAACCTGGTCCGTGCTGACCTGGTCCCTCCCAGTTCATTTTTTTAATGAAATTTTTCGATCGAATTTCTAACCTCGTCGAAAATAATAGAAGTAGAGTTAAGTGCAGATCCACGACAGGTCCGCGATGTGGAGGTGTTGCGCACCTTGTTGAAATTTGCATTTTGCCCCAAAAAATTGTCTTTTGCTCTTGTTGGCGTAAAATTCATTCGAGAATCCTCCCACAATTTTTTGCGCTAACCATGATTCCGGTCTCGGGTTTGCCAAAAGAGTTAAGGATGATGTGTTGTGCTAGCATTCTACTTTCTAGGGGTCTGGTAATTTCATCGGGTGTAACAATTATCTTGTTTGATATGTCATGCACCCAGTTGATGCTGCATATTTAGTTTCTTTTCCTGTGGACATCTTTTCCTTCCTGTAAACAATTTTTTTCCTGAAGAATTTTTTAAAAAATTGGTTCTGGCCAATTGTGTTCTGCCCAAGAAAAGAAGGGGAAATCTCCCAACATTCAGCTTTTTGGCCTTACCTGCTTGCTTTCTGGCTTACTGGCCACATGTTCATTCCCTTTTAACAATTGCTGACTATTATCTCCTCCCATCTCTATAGTTTGCTGGTAACAAGTAATTTGCGTCTTGTTGGGACACTCTTCATGCAGAGAGCTGTCGTTTTTTTTGGGTTGGGACATGCTTTGTACCCGTGGTGCTAACGCTGATCCCCATTGTCTTTAGTATCACATTTTTCAACTCCCTATTCTAATTTTATAAATTGGCTACCTTTGCCGCTTTTAATTGATCTTGTGTTGGGCTCTGGATCTAATTCTCTAGCCTTTGCTTTAGAGTATGATAAGCATTAATTATTACTACTGTCTCATCATCTGTGTTGCTGTAGAAAGGATTCTTATTACTTGAAAATCATCCTAATTTGTGGTTTACGTGATGTTAATTGTAGGTTGCGCCACAGAGGACCCGATTGGAGTGGATTACATAGCCATGAGGACTGTTATCTTGCTCATCAACGATTGGCAATAGTAGACCCAACTTCTGGAGATCAGCCACTGTATAATGAGGACAAGACCATTGTTGTTGCGGTAGGAAACTCTTTACTATATAATTACTTATGTACTTTAATATCATAGCAGTAAATGGACTGCGGACAAAAAGTTTGTGTCTTTTGATCTTCTAGAGTACAAGCTTTTCTTGTAGGGTAAAGTTTCTCTACTTAACAGAGAAGAAAGGAACTTAGAAGTAAAGGATTTGTGATGAAACTTTTAGTTCTTCATTTTAGCGTTATCTGTGGTAAGTAACCAGGCGATTGACAGAGTTTATTGTTATTAGTATTTACTCAGTTTATTGAAAGATCTGTTGGTCATGTAGAAGTACGACTTTTCTACGCAACATAAGTCAATTTGATCTTTGTAGTCCAAATGATATCATTCGTGTTAGGATACAGGAATGATTCACATCATGCATGATTGCACTGTTTGGGTTGAAATCAAAAGATAAATGTGCAGCTAAAATAAAAAGTTTGCAGAAGATACAATTCTGTCATTTGCATTAACTGTACGATAAAGCGCTAATGGTGGTATGAGTATTTTTACGAGACTGATGCATCATTTTTATTTTTCATGTTCTAGATAAGCTTCTCTTGTCAAATAGCTAAAAAATAATGTTCACACTTTTCAGGAGCCTTTGCTGGGCTAATCTGACCTTCTCCCTTAGCTTGATTTTGATAATTCTTTCTTCCATAAGATTGACATCTGCTTCTTTTGGTTTTAGGTTAATGGAGAGATCTATAACCATAAGGAATTACGGGAAAAACTGAAGTCCCATCAGTTTCGAACTGAGAGTGATTGTGAAGTTATTGCTCATCTTGTAAGTACTTTGAGAATATATTTAGAGGAATATACATGACTTCTCAGTTTATGTTGCCAGAATATTTCAAAACACCCAAACTCAAAGTTCTCATCAAGAGACTAAAACATGAATTCTAGTAAGAAAATAAGATTTCCTGTCATAATTTCTTTCTTATTATATGTGTACTGTGGGATATACCTTTGGCAGTATGAAGAACATGGAGAAAACTTCATTGACATGTTGGATGGGATGTTCTCTTTTGTTCTTCTTGACACCCGGGACAAAAGTTTCATTGCTGCTCGGGATGCCATTGGCATTACACCCCTTTATATGGGTTGGGGCCTTGATGGTATGTAGCTTTTTGTATAACTATTTTTTGGCATAATACCCTTTCGATAAATGTCTGTTAGTTATTTGAAGGCCCTTTGTTGTTTACTTGTGATTTTACCTACTATAATTCTGATATATACTCTCTCACAAACAAATAATGTATAATAGGACCCTATCGTATATGTGGTTCTTCTTGCTAAAGTAATTAACACTGTAACAGGAACATCTATATTTGCTAGTTTAACCCAATCTTCAGCGAGTCTTTTACTCCAGCGAACAACACATACAACTTGAAGCAACATTAACTTAAGCCTCGCCATACAGCGGTGTGAGATTAGACTAAGGAACTCTGACCACCAGTTATAAGAGAAGCAGCTAGCTAGATGTTGTTTGTTTTGAATTCCTGTAAGAAGAAAGCAGCGTTGCCGGCTTAATCACTTGATGAAAACTGTTAGTACATAGATCTGGTTTATGAATTTGATTTGGAGAAACATAGAAGAGAAAAAATTGTGAAGATATGTCAGTTCATTCAATAAAGGGGATCAACAGGTGCGATATTCGATTTGGAAACTATAGGCTAGGAAGTTTTTGTTTTGGGTGGACTTATTGAGCTTGGGATTTTTCCTTTTCCAACTATCATAGAGTTGGAAATAGATTGTATTCTTTAAAGGGCATTGCTATAGATGAGAAAGGGCTGCCTACTAATTGATTATTGCGCATTCAGGACCAGTTGTCTAAAAGCCTAGGAGAGGAAGAAAAGGATTAGAGTGGTGAGTACAGTAGGTTTTCTTGGCCATCCATGTCGCCTGGACTTGTTTCTTGAATTGTGATATTTGTAGAAGATTTTTGAATGTGATCTTGGCTTAGGTTATATGTCAAGGGATAAAATCATTATGAAGGACCGAAGGAAGGTGATGAGCGGAGTTTTTTTTGCTAGAAGATGAACAGTTCTGTCATGGCTTTCACTGAATATGGGAATGTTAGCTCCAAATTCCGTTCACCTTCGTCTTCAAGGCTACCTACTAATTGATTGTTGGGCATTCAGGATGGGTTGTCTAAAGCTGAGGAGGAAAAAAGGATTAGAGTAGTGAGTAAATAGGCTTTCTTGGTCGTCCATGTTTCTTGAATTTTGATATTTGTGGAGGATTCCTGAAACTGATCTCGGGGCTAAGGATATATGTTGAGGGATAAAATCATTAAAAAGGACCAAAGGAAGGTGACGAGCTAAGTTTTTGTAGAAGATGAATAGTTCTGTTATGGCTTTTGCTGATGATGGGAATGTTAGCCCCAAAGTCCAGTCATCTTCATCTTCAGGCGAACAAAAGTAAGGCTTGAAAATAGAAATTTATCGTTGTTTCAAATGAAATGAGGTGAAGTTGTTTGCGGTCATTGCTTGAGAAGGAACCAGGGGGAGAATCAGAAGAGAACTGGTAAACGGATAAATTTTGCAAAACTTAACACCAAGGCTAGAGCGGGCTGGTTCAAATTTAAACTGGTCCAAAATGGGTTAAAAAGTGTAGGGGCTCGATTTGGTCCACCAAAGGTCGCTAAACAAAAACTTGGGAAAGAGCGTAGGTGAAATTCAAACAATTGAACAAACTGTATTTAGCTTAAAAAAGCAGTTAATAATTTGAATGGAAAAGGATAGAGGCTCAAACCCAAAAAGGATTAGATATTTAATTGACCATGTCTTGTAATGCATGTAACCAAATCAAGTTAGCTCTGATATTCAAGAAAGATCAGAAGAAATACTTCATTGGACCAAACAAATCAAGCAAGGAGACAGAGGAAGATGCAATGCTCCATGATGGGTGGATAAGACACTCTCCTAAATGACACCTTCCCCAAATCTTTACAACCTCACTGTGGACTCTGGGAAGTCAGTTTTTCAGTGCTGGAATTATGACAGCTTGAACTTGAAATTCAGAGTGCAATGTTTTGATTGGGAGATACCAAAATCTCTGCATGACTTGTAGGTTGTGACTCTTTTGGTTGAAGATGTTGATTCGCTTATTTGGAAGGTTCTAAGACCAAGGGATTTTCTATGTAAAATCCTGTTGCACATGGGTGAACAAGGAAAACAACTTCCAGAATCGGCTCTGAAGGAAAATATGGACAACCAAATCCCCCTACAAAGTAACTTGTTTTTTGCGAGTTTTGACACGTGATGCTTGTGCTACTCAGAGAAATCTCTAAAACAGGGGCATAGTTATGAGTAACATATGCTATCATGTACAAAGCATGATGAGAAGGAAGCAACCTTTTTCTGCACTTCTGGATAGTTAAGCAAGTTCTGGCACCTCTTTCTTAACTTTGGGAAGATTCAACTGTTCGTTTTTTTTTCTTTTTTTTAATTTTGAATTTTGAAAATGGTAATGGTGAAGATCCTCTATGCTTTTATGAAGAAACAGATCTCACTGAATAGTTGTAATGAAGATTCTTTTTTTTTTTTTTTGTGGTTAATTTGATGGTGACAATTTTTTAGTTTTTGCTGTTAGTGGATGAGTTTCTGTGTTCCTTTGGTGGTGAAAATGGTAATGAATGCTGCACATGTCATTTCATTTTTCTAATAGATGTAGCTCTTCATTCTCTGTACGGTATTACTATGTTAGTCCTTCCAAGTTTAGTCCATCTTTTTAGTGTGCTTAGCCCATGTATGTATTGGACTACAATTTGTTCATATGGATTGCAACTGATTGTGAGCTTCTTCTTCTTAATGCCTTAAGGATATAAAGGTGTTTTAGTGTTACATATTTCACTTCATTGGAAAAGGAGAACATAAGGTAGAATGTACCTCTTTGACCTGGAACCTTACACATTGAAGTTGACAGACATGTTTGTTTCAATTCGAGTTGTTTTGAGCAGTCAGTCTAAACAGCTGTTGATGCACATTCGCATTATTGCCCATGTCCATAATTTTATCTTTCCACAATTTGCTTTTAGCCCTTTCTGCATGTAGAGAAAATAACAAAAACTTCAATTGGTTCATGTGACATAAGACTGCACGAGTTTAAATTTAAACAACTTTGTGTATGTATATGCAAGCAGTGACTTGAAATAAATATTACTTTTATGCAGGGTCCGTATGGTTTTCCTCGGAGATGAAAGCCTTAAGTGATGATTGTGAACGATTTGTTAGCTTCCTTCCTGGTCATATTTATTCAAGCAAAAATGGTATGTCCATATGAAGCTCATATCTGAGTCTGTAATTCATTCTTTTTGATAGCTGATCATGTTTCCTGTATGGTAAACATACTTTTCCTGTTTATTTCATATTTTTGGTTCCGGTTGAAAACAGTCTTAGAACTCTTAATGATGATGTAATTATTTATCTCTTGATTAACCAAAAGAGTGAGATCTACATGATCTTGTTGCACAATATTGCTTTTGGGTGATTTCTTCCCATTTGTCCAACCCTTGGTGTAAAGAGTACCTGCTATTTGTGTTGGTAGGAGTGTAAAGAGTACCCACTATCCGTGTTGGTAGGAGTGTATAGAGTACACGCTATCCGTGTTGGTAGGAGGTAGTAAGTACCTTGTGAAATTAGTGGAGGTGCACGCAAGCTGGCCTGGATACCACATTTAAAAAGATAATAATAATTGCTTTTTAGGAAGATCAATGCAGCTTCAATCTTGAGGAGTCTTTTGGGATGCTAGAGTACTTTTAGTAACATTAATGACATAAATCCTTTTGTTTTGTAACTTATGTACTAGCTAAGCAGATTATATTTTACTTTCGAACCCCTCATGGATTAAAAGAAAATTGTAAGTGCAATACAAAGTTCGAACGTCCTTTTTATGTGTTTATTTGCCTTAAAATAATCTATTTTCCCCAGATAAAGGAAGATCAGTGTAATGAAACCTCAATCAAAAGGAGCTATTGAGTTCTTAAACTAGAGGATCCCGTAGATAAATACCAAATGAAGTAGTATTTATATGACTTCTTTTATTATGGACGGTGTAGAAGATCGAGAATATTCTGTTACTAAAGTTTATATATACACTAATTCTATATTGCAACCATTACATTAATATTT
Source organism: Solanum clarkiae (assembly GCA_011800125.2). NCBI lineage: Eukaryota > Viridiplantae > Streptophyta > Magnoliopsida > Solanales > Solanaceae > Solanum > Solanum clarkiae. Next base: position 17,408,775 of record JAABOM020000084.1, on the reverse strand, counting down.
CTTCTACCAGTACTGATATGATACTCTAGCCATATTAACATCTTAAACTCTGTCCAATCCACACTGTCATGTAAAATGAAATCATATTTAATGAAATGATGGGAGTATTATTTATATCAACTTAAATCCTTGGAGTATAGAATGGGGGAACTCAGCATTTTGATTTTGGATGGATAAAAAGCGAACCTAAGTCTCTGGTATAAAGGGGATATTTAAAATCTTCATTGTCATCAAAGTCATCCTTTAAAGTGTTTGCTTTCGAGAGCTATTCGTGCTACCTCTAAATAGATTATATGTGCAGGAGGACTTAGAAGATGGTACAACCCACCATGGTTCTCGGAAACCATTCCTTCTGCTCCATATGATTGCCTTGTCTTACGGAAGGCTTTTGAGAAGGTCAGTTTATTGTGGACATGGCTTGTTCCTATGTGCTTTCGAGAATTTCAGTTTATTCTGGATGTCGCTTGATTCTATGTTGCATAAAAAAGTGGTGCAACCATTATATGCTCCCCGGACATGCTTTTGACATAGCCCTTTAAATGTAATAAAAAGTAAGCATCTTTCAGTTCGAGTGTACATGATATTTGGTCTCAATCATTGTCATTTCTTTTTGACCTTCACATGCAAATTGTACAACTTTGTGTAAACTGTGTCAGTAACTTTACTGGGGATTTTCCCTTTTTATGTACCCATTCTCTACTGTCTGTTACTACTGATTTAGTGCATTAAATGCTATTCTTTTTAATCATCATTTGTAACTTTCATTAGTAAACATCATAAAGAGAATGCTATGAGCAGTTACATTAAGAAAAAAAAAAAAAAAGAACTCCACGATAAGCTGCATAATGTGCTCACAAAATCAGCTGAGCTATAATTTAGCCATACTATGGCAGTGTTGCACCAAAATCTAAGCTGACATATAACTTCCATTGATTTTGGTGAGGATTCTTCTTTGTTCCCAAAATATTTCTTGTTTCTTTCCAGCCAAATTCCACTAAAAGGCTGCTGGAACTGTTCCAGAGAGGGCAAAAGCCTTGTGAAAACTCTCTCTGCCAATTTTGAAGGAACTAGAGGGTAGTTCTTGGCATACACGCAGTTACTCCCAAGATACTGAAAAAGAAATCCCATTGTTGAGGATGAACTTTACAATGCAGAAACAGCTGGTTGATGCCCTCATTAAATGCTAATTTTATTCCTTACATTTATTTTATACAGGCTGTAGTTAAGAGACTCATGACGGATGTACCATTTGGTGTGCTTCTCTCAGGCGGACTGGATTCTTCACTTGTTGCTGCTGTGGCTAACCGTTATTTGGCTGATACAGAAGCCGGTCGACAATGGGGATCACAGTTGCATACATTTTGTGTAGGCTTGAAGGTGATGATGCTTCAGTAGTGAACGTGCTCTGTTTTGAAAATTGCTAACTGTATTATAACATAGAGGTTCTGGACCATCATCGCAGTTCCTTTCACATGTTGCATACATAGGTTTGCATAGTAATAGCAAAATGGAAGTTATCCATATAAGATACCAAATGCCTTCTCGGGCAATCAATTACCATTAGGATTTCCTTTTGATATTGTGGTTGATTCTTGTATGACTTTAGACTATCCTGGATTTCATTTTTGAGTATATTTCTCTTGTTGCAGCTCTCTCTCTCTCTCTCTCTCTCTCTCTCTCTCTCTCTCTCTCTCTCTCTCTCCCCCCC
>JAABOM020000084.1:17388534-17403119 GCA_011800125.2 Solanum clarkiae | reverse complement strand
CTGTTGTTGGTTCCCAGTTTGTGATAGTTGTAATGGTTGCACTGTTCCGTGTAATATTGAGTCTTAGATGTGAGCCCTAAGTTTCTATTCATTATTTGGAAATGTACTCTTCTGCTGGAACCTGTGATTTCATTATTGGTCTGGTTAATTTGTGCAAAATTTGTGTCAAAATGAAGATTATTTATTTTTACCTTAATTTGTGCAAAATTTGCCTCTGATTTTTAAAGACTGGTACGCAACCAGTCACTAGCATCAGAAGACTGTTTCCCTTTAGTGTTTGAGTCTTAACTAATCTCTTGTTTGTTCATGTGTGGTTGCATATAACAGCATATGTTGTCTAATAAGTGAAAAGATTTGTCAATCAGAGAAGCCATTCGAGTCAAAATTAATGTGTGTTATCCATTTGCCTGGAATTGTTGGTCTTCCTGCTCATTGTGTCAAAGTGAAGCTATTCATCGTTTGTGTTTGTCTCAGTTGACTGTATATCGCTTTGATTGAAAGTTAATGTTATATTTCGCTGTTAGCTATTCTAATAAGTCGATCAGAATGAGAAAGTATGATCCTATTCTTTCAAGAATAACGTATACTCGTGTCTGAGGGCATACTTGCATTTCCCTTAAATATTTTGATAGTTTCGCATTTGAAGTAATGTTATGCTTTATTTTTTGTTTACGCACTAACTCATTTTTCTTGTCTTATTCTATTGGTGTTCGATGGAATTCCTCCACCCCTTTGCATTTTCGAGAGGCCATGGAGGCCTAAAATTCTTCTTCGAGTCAACCCAAAAATCCAAGAAAGGAACCGTTGTTACACAAAGGCCCAGAAGTTGAAATCAAGATTTAAATGGGATAAAGGCCTTGATTTACTTCAAACTTTTCCTTTATTTTATTTTCGTTTATATATTTGTATGTTTGGACGCTAACATTTATTCTAGTGGTTTTAATCGAATTAAATTCCCTGGCATATTGAACCATTTATGTTATTTATTTTAATTTTATTTTACTTTGAAAGAATATTTTGAGTTAAAAAATAAGATATAGTAAAAAATATAAAAATAAAATGTGATTTTGCCCTTTAATTCAATCTTCAAACATAATCAATCTTTTCAACTTTAGTCACTTTCAATGTGGTCAAAATATAATCAAATTTTTTTAAATAATATAAGCAAAAAATATGATTTATTCAAGTTTAATCAATTTTTCAAAATTAATTAATTTCAAAATTGGTCAATGTTTTCAAAGTCAAAGTTAGTCAAATTTTTCTAATCGCCGGATAACTGCATTTAGCGGCCATTTCGAGTGCTTAAAACCTTCTTGAAGTGGAAATATGAACCCGAACTTTTTTTCTCTGGATTTTTAAAAGATTTTTCTGTTAGGTCTTTTAAAATATTTTAATGGTTTCCTAATTATCCATAAAATTAGGTGGCGACTCTGTGTCATTTCGAATTTCAAGAATTAATTTTGCTCAAATTAATTGAGTTTTGAATTGGTTCTCGATCTTCGAATAAATTTTCAATTTTATTTTTAAAAGCCGGTCATTTTTCGGCATAACATATACATAATAAACTTGTGATCTTACATGGACACAAGGCTAAAAAGTTATTTGATTGTTGAGCTATGGTTTTTCTTTAAATGAAGATTTGATCTTTGGTATATAATGACCTTAGTATTGTTTAACTAAATTACTTTATTTGTGTATAATAACTTTTTTTTGAGGGGTTTCCCAAGGTATCCCCACAGCCTGCAGTCAGAAGACTAATCCTTTTTAATATAAGCAGTAGGGAACTGGCTTCAGAGTTTTTTTCATTCATCAGAGGTGGGGATCCCCAACCTCTTCTTAAAATATTGAATACAACGTAGTCATAATAATAGATTATAAATAGCACATAAATATTCCCAAGAGAGAAGTATTAAAAACACCTTCAAACTTGTCACGAGTTATTAGTTTCGTCCCTAAATTATTGATAAGTTTAAAAACACCTCTCAACTTGGCGAACCAAGCTTAAATACACCCTCGAACTTGACACAAATTATTAATTTTGTCTTTAAACTATTGATAGGCTTAAAAACACCCCTCAAGTTGCCGAACTGGGCTTAGATATACCCCTCCCGCATGCCACATAGCATAACAAGTGAGTACAATTTAAAGTGTGTGAAAGGTTTAAAAAAAGACTACATCAGCCTTATTTTTAAAAAAAAAAAACGTGCAACTTTTAATTACCAAACTACTATAATACGCTTCTTCTCGTTTAATGTTTCCTTCATTAATGGTGACCTCAAAGCAAATCTATTTTTTTTCATTCTCATTTTTAATTGCTTGATTTTCTTTCTTTTCCATTTTCTTTATGATTATTTTTTGTCAATGTGAACTTCTGGCAACGTTAAAAATTTCATGGTCGGAATATGACAATGTCATAAGAAAATTTTGGGATTGTAAAAATATGGCAGCGAATGAAGCTCTACAAATTTCAAATCAAAATTTAGTAAGTTACAGAAACATGAAGCTGAGATGGGGGGAGGGGGGTGTTTTTAAGCTTATCAATAGTTTAAGAACGAAACTAATAATTCTTGCCAAGTTTGAAAGTGTATTTAACCTTACTTCGCCAAGTTAAGGGTGTTTTAAGATCTATTAATAATTTAGGGACGAAACTAATAATTCGTGCCAAGTTTGAAGATGTATTTAAGCTTAGTTCGCGAAGTTAAGAGATGTTTTTAAGCCTATTAATAGTGTTAGGGACGAAACTAATAATTCGTGACAAGTTCAAGGTATTTTAAATACTTCTGACTAATCTCAATAAACCCCCATTTGAAAAGGTACATAAGATTGAATTCTTGCATAAATTGATTTTCACACTCTCGGTGAAATTCAACCCCAACCTTATTGATTCTAAATTTGACAACAACCGCTTTATACCAACTTAAAAGTAGTTATACACGTTATTATGCACATCAGGTGAAAACTCCAAACACACAAGGCTACACTGAAGTTATCAAGCTTTAGCCGGTGTAGCTGACCTTTTGGCCAGAGGGAGTACACTTGCAAAAATGAAAATATATATATATCAAGTGAGTATTATTAGTAACAAAGCAACCTTAACGATGGATATTGGTGCACTTCTATTATTATACCAAATCCAACTACAAAGTAACCTTCCAAATCCATCAACTGCAACTAGTTTGGGATTAAAAAACTCTTAACCAGTTTGATAGAAGTGTAGTTGGTTGATGGACTAATTCAAGGTGAATGAAGTCCTCTAAAATGACCACGTAGTATCGATTGAAGATGCTAATGGATTTTGTATCATGTTGTTTGTGTTCTGTTTGCCCAGGAATGAACCTTTGTGTCATCTGCTGTGGATGCGTTTTTGCTTGGCATCAGATATATGAAACATGAGCTGCATTATCAGATTCAGATCAAGATTAATACACACCGAGGATTCAAAACTACACTGCACTCTCAAATTCATGCATTGAGAAATTCAAAAACTAAATCATTGGATATTTCTGGAGAGTCACCTTAGTTCCAATGTAAAACGTAATAAACATGCCACCAAGAGTAGGTAGTCCTGAAAAAAGAAAAGGAAAATTTTCATTCTTTCTAGCATTAAATGAATGTCCAGAGAAAAATTTTAACCCATAGAGTACCTTCTTTCTGGAGAAATTTAGAGAGCAACCAATTGATCCCCGATGATCCAATGACAAAACCAACAAGATTGGCAACCTTATACAAGAAAAAAGAAGTGTTACAAAGAAATAAATCTAACATATTCAGCATAAGTGTTTCTGATTGTACTCGGTAACACACAGTCCAATGGGCAAAAAAGCCACCGAAGCTGCTTTAGTCTCCCACAATGGAATGGTCAATCTGAAGTTTGGATTCACTCATCCCACTTCCCAGAAGGCGACATGCATCTTTTGTACCAAAGCATTCCATACTAGAGCTGAATGCATTTTATACATAATAAACTTGTGTTCATATGTGCCCACAAGGCAAAAAGCGACTTAACAATATCTTCAGCTATTCAATTGATTGTATGCAGCAAAATCCAAAAAGTGATCTGTCCTATTTCTTTTATTTAGTCTATTTTGAATTATCCATTGAAAAACTTTATCTTTCTGAAGCACCAGTAGTGTTTCTTCTGTTTTTTACTCTCTGTCGTACACCAAGTTGACCTCTTAGTACTTCAGAAACCTTGATTTACTATGAACTTGGTTAAATACATAAGACAGTGATAGGATAACTTCAGTAAGATCATGCATAAGGTTAAGCAATCCATTAATTTTTTATTTTATTCTTTTTGCTCCTGAATTATTAGTAGTATACCATGAGACAAGTGATGGTGATAGCCCCCGCAACAGCACTAAGTTCACGGTACAGAAACTTGCCAACAGAACTTTCCACCTGGTGAGTACAATTAGGTCAGTAACATGACACAACAATGAAAGATAATTTCTTTGCTAGGAAAAACTATTCAATTAACTGTATAAAAGAAAAAGAATTGAATTAACACTCAAATGGAAGTACCTTCAAAGTATTTGTTGTTGACTTTACAACCATTTCTGGTATAAAGAATATGCAGGTCAACCATGCCCAAGAAAGAAGTTTCCTGAAGGCAATGACCAACAAGTAGCTAAATAAGGACAAAGTTTGATACAATAGTACACGTGGAGGTTGATGAAATTAAGGAGCAATACCACTCCAGATCATGCCATACAGCAACAAATGTGAAGATAACCCACACATTTAGCAGCTTCGTCTGAGTACCCCCAAGAGGAATATACATATATCTAAATGTAGAGACATCACACAAAATTTTGGGGTCAGTAAAAGATCACACGGATAAAGCTAGATGAGATTGAGAAAGCACCTAACAAGCCATTTGTTAAACGAGGCATGCCAGTTTCTCCAGAAACTTTCCAAGTTGTGGCAGTTATTTAAACATCTAGGCATATTTTCAGGAGCCTCAATACCATTGATCTACAAACAAACACAGAATAATTTGCTCAGAAACCCAAACAAAGAAAGCATCACCTCCAAAATGAAATAAAAGCAAAAGGAGCATAAATTACAGAAAGTAATAAAAGTCATGGAGAGAGCACAGTTTTAACAAAATTACCAGTGACCAGAAGCGAAAGTAGCGCCAAAGCAGAAAAAACTTGAGCCACATGAAGTTCAATACCTGCTTTGTCATGAAGATTATTACATGAATCATACATATTGTCTGGAAATCAGCAATCCGAAGGATCATCTTATATAGACGAGAATGCAATAAATGGCAAAGAGTAGGAGGCACTTTAATGGCAAAACATAAAAGATGTGTAAGATGGGTGGTGTCTGAATTTCAGACTCATTGCGCAGATAACAGTTATTCAGACATATGTTGGCAAAACATTAGAAGTACAGGATCTGCACTGTAAAAGTTAATGAAGCAACACAGCACAAATCGAAGTTCTAAGTATTATGAGTGAGAGGAAGTCTATTCTTTCAGAGTATTACCTCTCAATAGAGACTGTCTTACTCACTACCAGAGGGAACTGTCACTAACTTCTCCAAATGTATGTGAAATAATTTTAAGGTGTTTTCATTTACGTTATTCTTTATGAATATAAACAGAATAAGCACTTACTAAGGCAGTCGAAGACTTAAGTAGCTCAAAAATTCTAAATACAACACTTACTCCATACCCGATGATGAAGATGTCCAAAGGAGATAAGTATTTCCATGTGCCACTGCAAATTTACAAAAAGAATGAGTCACCCAGTATAACATCATAGCTTTGTTTAAAGCAATCAGAGTGGTCTGAATTTCATAACATCACCTGATGGCAAATGCATTGTAGTAAAAGAAATGTGTCATTGATTCCATAAGCATCAGGCTAAAAACCCAACGAAGTCCATACCAAACCACATTTTTCAATGAGTGCGTCTTCTGGGGAGTATCAAGCTGCAATGACAAAAGCAACAATGAGATTTGTGGTCAGTGGTCCTCATTACAGAAAAAGAAAGTAATAGTGCTGGAGCAAAACAAGTGGCTGATTCAAAATTTTACTCAACATTGCACCAGGGCAAGCAGGTATTGGACAAATATCACACAGACAGTAAGAGGTAGACTTAAGATCTAGCAGAAAAGAGCATGACTGTAATCACAATATGTCAACAGTTCTTATCAGTCCCATCTTCTGCTGTATCTCGCTTATGAGAACTACCAATGACCCTTAATATAGAGGCAAACATAGATGATGCAATCATCAGCATTTTTGCACGTATTGTTAATACTGTAGCAGAGTATCTTCAGTACAAGTAAGGACACAAACAAGGAAAAAGTAAAACTACAAAATCATGATTACCTGTGAAGCAAATGCATTGAAGCTAACAATTGGTCCAGCAATATATAGAGGTGCATAAATCAGGTAACACAAGTATATAGTGAAAGAGAACTTGTCATCCTCAAGACTTCTCTCCTGCCAAAGGGGGAGGAGGAATGTAAGAAGATGGCTCCATAAGAAGTTAGTAGAGATGATACCAAAAATTTGAATCACCAACTAACCTGCAATAGCTGGTAGCATGTTCTACCTGCAGAACAACTATTGCAGCGTTGGATGTGCTTCTGCAATTACCACAACTACTAAATATCACAAGAGATGAAAGAGATCTTTTTTGGTTTGGCAATTACTTGCATGAAGTGGTAATCTTTCTATAGAGCAATTAAGAGAATGAACTAAACACCGAGAATTATTTATTTTAAGTAAAAAAAACTGAACACCAAGAACCAATTACTAGATTTCACAACTTCACTTGACATGAGCATTTATGAAGAGGCGCTTTCGGAATAAAGATTCTACTATAAATAATGTCCAGGATGCAGTACTACAGAACAGCATGATTCTTTAGCAACATGGACATTAAGAAGTTACAGTATTTTCAGTAGACACCTTAGCATCTTTGTATTGTCAAGTGATTCCTGGATTGAAGTTTCTCAGATCAGCAATCGCTAGTATTACTTGCCATAAGTTCACACATCTGAGTTCTTTTAAGGACACATGCCAAGTATACAGTAGGTTTGTTGTCTTTATTACTTATCAGTGTAAAATACGGTTGGAGAAAGATTCATATGATGGTTCCATAAAGTACATTCCACCAATGAAGACGGCTTCCGTTCATTGTCTTATAGAGTGTCCAAGCAAAGTACCAAAAACAAATCCTGACTCCCAAATGCATCTAGAAAGATCAACTGAGAACAAAATGCAACCAGCTAAACAGACAAGGTACTATCATATATTTTTGTACATACTAATTAGCCAGATTGACTCCCATCTTAATGATTAGTGAGATCTAACTATTTATCTTTACCATTTCGAGATATGAAAATATTGTCAATAGCCTAAATATCACATCACGATGGTAAGAACAACTTTTTATTTATGAAAATCAACAGTTGTTGGCCCATGAAAGAATGCCTTTGATAAGAGAAGTGGTGTTGGAAAAAAAATTGGTTGTTTCAAGTACTAGTGAATTTAGCCAAAGTGGAGAAGCTCTATAAGGTTGTTACCGAAAAGATGCCTCTAAAATAGGTCAGATAGTAAACATACCTCTTTGTCAAACCGATTCGAGTAATATGCCCAATGGTAGTCATATCCGAAGCTAATCATTCGCAGGATAACTGAAAAAGATAGATATTTGTTAAACAGACTAGGACATTCACTTGCTTTGTTTTCATGGTTGCAGTTTGTAAACAACCGGTAAAAACTCCTAGTGTTTAGTAGAAGAAAACAAGCGCAAACTGTCCTCTAAAAAATCAGATTTCAGTATGGACATATGATCAACATCAATTTTGTAGTCAGAAGAATGAGCATTCAAAGCATCTTGCTTTCTAAAATAATGCACACATGAGGTCCATCCTTAGGAAATTAACTAGGCAAAAATCTTAAAATTATGGCAAAGCAACAAAAAATTTCCACTTTGGCAGGCAATGAGATGTTGAGCCACTAGCTCTAATGTGGGTCACAGCCAAATGGAAGGAGAAGAATAGGAGAGGTTTATGATGGTGTAGATATTGAGTTTGTTCATATGAAGTATACTTTCTAGTTTCATTTTAGGGCACCCACAAGGTCCTGTGACAGTAGCATTAGCTAGTCAATCAAGGCAAGTCGAACAGAGTCAGTCCTAGGGTGAAGATCATCAGATGGAAAAATGGATTGAATTTTCCCACTTTGTATTGAAGATCGGGTGTACTTTGTAGAGAACCATATGTACTATAGATTTTCTCTTTTTTGGTACATGTATGTGACGATTTCTCTTATTACTCCCTCCGTCCCTTTTATGTGGCACCCTTTGACTTGGCACGGTATTTAAGGAAAAAAGTAAGACTTTTAAAACTTGTGGTCTAAAATCATTCTAAGATATTTGTTTGGCTGAGAATCATTTAATTAAAGGGTAAAAAAGGAATTTTAAAGGTAAATAATTTTCAATTAGAGTAAGGTAACATTTTTTTTGGGGCGGATAAAAAAGGAAAGGGTGCCACATAAAATGGGATGGAGAAAGTAATAAATATATACTTTATCATTATATTTCTTTGACATAAAGTTGAACCAAGAGAATTGTGTAAGCATAGATACTTCTAAAACGTTGCTTATCCATGTAAAAGATGATGATGATTGATAATGTGTTCAACAAACCATAACTAAGTTGTACATTTCTCATTATTTTACTCTCAAATTTCTCTTAGCATGATACACGTTATTGACCTAGAATTTCCTTTATGGGCTCTAGTTAATGACCTAAACTAGATCGGACTTTTTGGCTATGTTGCTCGAACTCCCCGAAAATGCAACTACACCTGTGTTGGATATTCAAAAAATGCAGTACTTCTGGAGAATTCAACACGCACCCTTTCACATTTTTGGAATAATCCAGTACTTCTTGGTCGTACTTCTTGATCGTGAATTCTGAAATGGTTGATTGCTATTCAAGAATTCTTGTTTAGGAAGTTCATACCATCCAACTGAGCAACTTAGCTTTTTGTGCACCTATGAGGGCTATATGTGTTGAGATGGATGTGTGGACATACCAGGAGTGATAAGATTAGGAATGAGACCATCTGGGAGAAGTTAGAGGTGGCCCTTGTGGCTGACAAGATGAGTGAAGCAAGACTGCTATGGTTTGGACATGAGAAGAGAAGAAGTACCGATGCTCCTGTTAGGAGGTACGAGAGGTTAGATTTAGAGGTTACACAAAGGGATAGAAGTAGACTGAAGAAGTATTAGGGAGAGGTGATCAGACAAGATACGGCGAAATTTCATCTCACCAAAGACATGACCCTAGATAGAAAGAAGTGAGAGTCGCGTATTAGGGTAGAAGGCTAATAGGCTAGTAGGGGTAGGTTGATGTATGCTCTTGTGTTATAGTAGGTTAGCAGGAGTAGTCGTGTCTTTACATCTTGCGTTGTCATTATTTGTCTTATATTTGTTACTTTTATCGTATTTGCTTTTCATAGTAGGTTATAGTAGGTTACTTTTATCATTTGCTTTTCATTTGCTCTTGTGTTATAGTAGGTTACTTTTATCATTTGCTTTTCATTATTAGTCGTTTTCCATTTTTTTTCTTTTCCTCTTTTAATCATATCTGGTATCTTCTACTTATGGGGCTTGATTTTTTTTAGACGAAGGTTTTTCGGAAACAGTCTCTCTATCTCTATGAGATAGTGGTAAGATTTGCATACATTTTACCCTCTCCAAACCCCACTTGTGGGATTCCACTGGGTATGTTGTTGTTGTTGCATGAGGGCTATATGTATATAGATGATTATTTGTTTTTTTTGGGTGGAGAACCATAGATTTGCGTAGATTACTCTACTTTTTGGTATACGACTTGTATACAAGGTTTCCCCATCATTAATTTCTCTTTACTCCCAAAAAAAAAAATTCTGAAGATCCTGATTAAACATAAGCGCGCCCAAATATTGATATGAAGTTGCCTTTTTAATAAAAATGTAGTTCGATTTTTTTCCAAAAATCAAGAGATCCCCAAGGTCTGTGGGGCATGGTTCATAATTTGGAGGATTACGGGCTCACCCTTATATTCTTCTCCACTTAAGTACCAAGTCTAGTTTTATGACAGGGTTTGAACCCATGATATACGCACCCACGCATCACATGTTGTGCTCTTACCACTAAATAAATGCCCTGGGTGGAAATGAATTTTTAATTCTATTAAAACAATATAGGATTCATTCGCAAAAGCTTCTCCTTCCCTTGTACTTTTCATAGTGAATACCATGCCAACACATAGATTCCCAAAATTCTAAAAAAGAATATCTCTTTTATAAATATAGCCAATTATTTTGGTCAAACCATTGATTGTTTATACGGAAAAAAGAATCAAACTAGTAAGATTGGAATAAGACTCAAGGACTCAGCCAAGTTGAATTCCCATTAAAAGACAAGATTTCATACCAAAATTGAAGCAGATGTGCCACCTAAAAGTGCCTCGATAATTGTCCAAATATGCCCAACTTTGCCTACAACACAGACATAGAATCATGAAAACATTTGCTTGAATAACAAACTCTATCAGAATTAGAAAATTTTGTTACAACAGAATGCAGCCTACAATTGAGGAAATACAACTTACCCAAAAAGGGAAAATGGATACCCTTCATAAACACGGTTACATATGAGGAATGTAAGATTAAAGATCCAAAGCAGAAACACAAATTTTGTCCTCCCGCATATCTGCAGATACAGAAGCATGAATATAAGCGCAGAATAACAAAATTCTTTGGCTACGGAGAGGACCAATGATCGCATACACGATATAGAAAATACATCTGCAAGAATGACTTTTTACCCATTAAAGAGGGAAAGAGACAGGATCACAGAATAAACCTATACAGCACTCCAAATAACATAAGCATCTTCATCATTGTGAAAACCTTAATTTAGCCTTATATATTCAATATAAAAGTAGTGGCATAACCATCTTAAATTTTCCGTATCAAGATAAGCTATGATAATTGGCTAACCCTCGAGAAAAGCTAAACCAAACATGTCATTCATAATCCTTTCATTCTTTAAGTCTTAGACAGAATAAACCATGCCACTGACAATGGTGTGACCATGCCCACAATTAGAATAGAAAAGGTAAGATTACGACAATCTACTGCATGATGTTCAAAATTTCATGGCATATTCTTACAAAAGGACTGCAAAGGTAAACAAAAATAAGAAAGCAACTAAAGAAAAGTTCTATCCTACCAACCTTTACTAGGATATAATTAGCTGAAGCTATAACCAATATGTATAAGATACTGCAGCCAAAACAAAGAGTTAGTAACGAGCCAGAGGCCCATAATTGAAAAAAACAAAATACTTTCAACTTTTGAAATAACAACAGAGCATACCAAGCTCCGTGAAGATATGCCAAATAAACCAAAGAAAGCATCAACCAAATGACTGACATTCCCTTTGCTTTTAGACCATATTTCCTACATGAGGTAGCCACTAGAGTGAAGATTCCAAACACTAATGTAAGAATCGTCAAATTGCCCCGAAAATTTCTCCACTGAGCATCAGATACATCCTAAAAACAACCACATGTTAGCAGATTAACATAGATACAAATAAAATGGCATTGAACCAACAAAAGAAAAGGGTTTCATGTAAATTGGGTATTGATCAATTTAAGCATACATTGAATCGATGAAAGATCCAGCCAGGTCGAAGTCCATAAAGTTTGGTGTAATGATCTGCAAATATGTCACAAGTTAAAGAAGAACCCTTAAATTACATGAAGACATGGGTATATAGAGAGAGGGAAGTATACCGCGGGAGATTTGGAGAGATCGATGAATGATGAAAAGGTAAAACGAAAGGGCATAGATAATGAGAAGAGTAAGCTCCACCGAGCTTGTCATGACGATTTCACACTCAACAATGGCGAAGAACTTGACAAAGTAGAAAATTCATCCAGGCATTTTGACGAACAGCTAACTGGCTAGAGAATTCATAGTATCAAATGATCAGAATTTGATGAGTATTTTGCTCGAGTTAAATTGATCTTGAGGAAAAAAAGAATAATTCTTTTCAGAAATTAAAATAAAAAGCAATTTCCCAAGGGAAAAAAAAAGAGAGAACTAAGTATTTTATTTTTCACTTCGCTTTTATTCAACTTTACTTGGCCCTATTGAAAGTAATAAATAATGTAATCAGAAAATAATTATAATTAATGATAAAAGTAAATTAGGAATTAAATATAAAATTGTCTCTTGATTTCATAAAGTGGACAAGTATTGTTGGATATCTCAAAATAGTATAGGAGAAAAGTAAAGATAGACGGAGAGAGTATTTGTTTGATATTCCCTCTATTCCTTTTATATGTCGTTCTTGCTATAAATGTATGATTTTTAATATATGTTATTTCACAATACCAATGTATAAATTACACTATTTTTCCTATTTTGCATTTGATAGTTAATTGAAAATATATATTTTTTGACCAACTAAAAAAACTAAAAAGATAATTACTATTGAATAAGGGTAAAATGGTAAACTCGTCTTTTTTCTTAATGCTAAGTGTCATTTCAAAAGGTGACACTTAAAAGGCAACGGAGGGAGTATATTTAAACTTGATAAATAGAGTTAATATCCTTAGTGGTCACTCAATTTGCGAGTTTTAACACAAAGTTATTAAATTTTGATTTTTACTTTTAAAGCCACTCTACTTAAAATGTCATTAACTTTTTATTTTACTTCAAAAATCATTTTATTATAAATATTTTACTTATAAAGTCTCTCAATTTATTTTATTACTTTTTTCATTAGAATTTACTTGTATGGGATTTTTATTTAAATCAAATTCTAAAAAATAAAATAATATCCGGTTAAAGTCATTTGTTTAGTTATTATTCATAAACATTTTAAAATAACTAAATTACATATTTGATTATTAGGTAATTTTCTTTAGCTTAGAATTAATATTTTCTAGTAACCAAATGTTTTTAAAGGAAAAACTACCAACATATTGTAAAAATTCTACTATTATACAAGTGGGAGTTAGGGCAGCAAGCAAATAGCTCTCCGTTGATGTGGCTGTTTGAGTTGTCTATTTTCTTTTATATATTATGTGGAATCTATACAAATATTTCATAAATTTTTTTATTTAATTTTTAAAAGCAATTGCTTACTTCAACTATGATTTTAAAATATTACTCCTAATAAATAATTTACTCATTTAATTATGATGTCGCTATATCATCCCGATCAATTATTTTAAGTTAAGCAAATACTGAAATTAGGATTAAAAAAAAATTCTCTTTAAACTAGAATAAATTTAAATGGTTATTTTAATATTTTTTCATGATTATCCATAAAAAATATTTTGTGGACTTGTCAGTTGGGACAGCCAAGCAGGCAGCTCTCCATCGACGTGCCTGCTTGAGTTGCTTGCTTCTCCTATACATTATGCAGTGTACATAAACATATTTCATAAATTTCTTTATTTAATCTCTTTAAAGCAGTTGCTAACTTCAACTATGATTTAACAATATTACCCCTAATAAATAATTTTTCGGTGGCCTCAACTATGATTTCACTATATCACCCCGATCAATTATTTTAATTTAGGTAAATACTGAAATTAGGATAAAATAAATTTCCCTTTAAATTGGATAAATAAAATTAAATAACTATGTTAATATCTTTTCGTGATTATATTTGTGTCAAAAAGAAAATACTACAAATATACATATAAAAAATTAAAATTTAATCAAATATTAATAATATTTATTGGATATCAATTTTATACCTAATGAGAAAATTTAATAGCGCTTAATTATATCATTAAAAAATAAATTTATGAATAACTATTGAGCTGGTGCATTGCACAGAATATTTGTAACTAGTTTTTAAGAGAAGTTCGAATGAATCATTTTATAAAATAACCAAATTAACTTATTGTAAAGATTTTAAAAGAAGTTTGGATGGTTTTCATTTTTTTAGAATTTGATTTTAAATAAAAATTTCATGCGAGGAAGTTTAAGCGAAAAATAATTAGATAGATGAGTGATTTTGTAAGTAAAATGTTTATAATTTAGTGATTTTGTAAGTAAAATATTTAAAGTTGAATGACTTTTGAAGTAAATATCAAATGCATATAGTTAAGTGACTTTTAAAGTAAAAATTAAAATTGAGTGATTTTTCATGATAAAACTCCTTAGTTATGTGGCAATATTAACTTTGATAAACATTAAAAAAATCATTTGGTAGCTTATTTGAAAATAAGTTACGGAAAAGAGTCTAAAATGCCTTTGAAGTATTAAAAATGGTGCAAAAATGTCATTCAACCATCTATAGGGCCTAAAATATTCTTCACATCCACCTTTAGGGCCAAAAATAAAGTTTTCTTTAGCAATTTTCTTATTAAATAATTTAATAATTATTTTAAACATGTGGCGGCCATCGATCAAAATTTAATTTTTTTTAAAAAATTATCAATTAAATTTGACCTATCCAAATTATCCAAAGTCGTCCAAATTTACCCGACCCTCCTATATTTAATCTGAACGCCCCCCCCCCCCCCCCCCCCCCCCCC
>JAABOM020000084.1:17376740-17388434 GCA_011800125.2 Solanum clarkiae | reverse complement strand
CCCCCCCCCCCCCCCCGCCCCTATATTTGCTCTATCTTCACCCGTTAAAGAAGCAAAATAGGACCCCGCCCATCCACTCATTTTCAGACAACAATTGGTTAATTAGTTGTATAGATCTTTAGGTCATTAAAAACACCATTTGCTCTCCATGTACACCATTTTTAGTTTCAGTGTAATTAAATCTTGATTTTCATCTTTTTGCCTGAGAACACAAATGCATTAATATCTTTTGGTCATTGGAAAGACCCAATCCATCTATTTTCAGGCTTGAAACTTCTGCAATCTGGTTTAGGATCTCTATCGATATCAACTTCTTATGCATTGAAGGTATACTCAACCACAATGAAAAAATTTAAAGTATTTTTCGTTCATGCTAATAATAAAATCGATTCTCTATCGACAGAAAGGGAAAAAGGAGGCATCACTAAGATATAAAATGCATAAATAAGTTTTCTGAAGAAGAATGGCGGAGAAAAGGGGTTAATTTGGGGAATCCTCATTTGCTTCTTTAAGTTTCGTTAATGGTGAAGATAGAGCAACAATGAGGCAGATTAGGTTAAATATGAGGCGGGTCAGGGTAAAAATCAGGTGAGTTTGGATAATTTGGGCGGGTCAAATTTAATTATAAAACTTTTTAAAAAAATTAAATTTTGACAAATCGATTTAAAATAATTATTTAATAAAAAATCTGTTAAAGAAAATATATTTTTGGCCCTAAAGGTGGATGTGAAGGGCATTTTAGGCCCTATAGGTGGATGGTGGCATTTTTGCATCATTTCTAATACTTCAACAACATTTTAGGCTCTTTTCTGAATAAGTTATGGAGGTATTATATACTATTTAAATAGTACCATGTTTGATAGCTGGTGAAGAAATAAATTATTCATATATAAACTTACATGAATCACATAGTGTTCATAGTTAATTATATTATTTCTTTACTTTTTTTAAATTACAAAAATTCCTCAAAATTTATGAAATTCAGAATACATCATCAAACTTTCGAGTAGGTCACCAAATATCCCGAATACATTGATAAGATATGTATCAGAGAGGATAGGATATTTAAATACATAGAAAAGGAATGTATCCGAGAAGAAATCTATGTATCTGAAAGGGGGAAATGTAGCAGAAAAAAATAGATGTATCAAAGAGGGAAATAGAGATGTAATAACGAGAAGAAAGTGATCTATTTGAAAGGAGATTTTAAAAAATTTTCAAATGATTTTGCTGATCAGAAGACGACAGGAAAAGAAGGGGATAGTAGGCGAGATCTATCGACAGTCAATTTCCCACGGGGAATTTTAGAGACTATGATAACGTAAAATATGTAATTAAGTAATTTTTCCTTAAAATATAATGTTTGGTTTATAATTCAAAACCCCACATAACTAATACATGTATAATCAATTACAAGAGAATTTATGTATTATTTTAAAGATAAAGACATAAATTTTTCCTCAAACTTATTACGAAAAGTCAATTATACGATTAAACTATTACAATGAATTTATTCCTACCTTAACGCACATACAATCAGTCGCATGTGTTTCACACTCACACCATGTTGTCAACATGTCACTACCAAAAAACCTCTAATGTAATTGTCATGTGGTCAAATAATCCCCAAGGAAATAGCTTTACCAAGCACCTGCTCAACAAGTCTACTGAAATCTTAATTTCACCACCAACAAAAAAAAAAAAAATCATTAGCAGCATCACAGCACATTAAGCCTGTTTAATGGATATTTTCAGTTGGCTCTCACGTTACTTCTCATTTGCCGAAGCAAAGAGCATTTTATCAAAATGGTTCACTGTACATGTAAGGGAACACACATCTATACAAAGGTAACATTGTTGCTGAACATGTGAAAAGATATGTACAAAACCAATCCTGCATTCCGCTTGTGGTATGCACAACGTTGGACACCAAACAGAAACGATCGTTTAGACTGGAAGCTGTGTTTACCAGCGGCAAATTCCAGGTGTCTCTGTTCGCAAAATGGAAATCATCTCATCGTACTTGGAAGCATATACAAAGCCCCATAACTGCATGCCACATGATTATTGCATATCACATTCAAAGTTAACTTCTAATGTTAAATGCATATTGCACTCTTAAATGTAAAGTCTCACGTTGCTGAGCGCAAACAAACTGCCGTGACAGGTACATGAATGTGCATATGCAGACACAGATGAGGCAAAACTCAAAACACACACATGCAAACACACACTGAGATACAGTTGTGAGACTACCTCAACTTCCTTAACTTCAAAGTCTTCAGTATGTGCCAAACAAGAATTTCCGTAAGTTTCTGATGTTGCACTTGAACCTGTTAGCCTGGAAAAGTCAACAGGCCACAGAGGTAGAAGTTTGTTGAGCTACTATATCTGAGTGAAAGATATCTTTAACATAATAGATAGAATTTTCCTTGCCCCTTGTTTTTTTAACTATGGGCAATTACTGGAAATATGTTGGAATCATAAAATCTGGTTCTACAGTAAATATATTAAGACAAAAAGGTGAAGTTCATGATGAAGATGATGATATCGTGAACTTGAGTTCATCGAGAAAGAAAAATTTTAAACATGGCAACCAAAAACGGGACAGAGGATTAAATCCCAAGGGGCTGTGTGGCATTTATTTCCTCTAATTTCTCCCTTTAATGGAGAACATTATGATTCTAAGTAAGAATCAATTAAAAAACATATATATACAAAGCAATAATAAGGATTAAATGAAGGCGAAAAAATCTTACAGATCCCCATCTAAGTAGAGAGCAAAATGGCCACCGCCTCCCAAAGCTAAATACTCCGTGGAGCAGACAGTGAAATAGCGGTTGACACCTACTTGCGCGAAAGTGTGAATGTCATAAGTAATTGATTTGAATTCCAATCGGTTCTGAGGCTTGAAGAAAAACATTATCATTCAAAGCAAAAGCAACTGAATAATCAAAGTCAGAAGCAGAAACAGTGGCAATCATGCCAGGATTGGGATAATAGTGATTTCAGAGAGAATAAATGACTAATTTCTGGAAAATAATAAATTCTTGATCATTACATCTTTGGGTATCCACTAAGAAATCTGCATTTCATAGCTTGTATGGTTATACTCGACCAGCCAAAATTTTCATCATCTTAAGATGACAGTAAATCAGGTAACCAACAAATTTAAAATATTTCAACAGCAAGATTTACCATAAGAGGACCACTATTTCATTTCTGCTTTGGATCATTAATATCACAAATGGAAAAGGATAAGGACATGCTGAACCAGCCCACTCCCGTCCCAATGTATAAAATAAACTTGTTAGCGACAGAAAACAAAAACAAAGAACGGAAATTTGTTCTACAAACTTAAAATGTCTGGTAGAAGTACAAGGAAAAGAGAGATACCTGTGGGACGAAATATGACAGGCTGGCCAGATACATTTGAGAAAACAAATGAATTATTTGTACCCTGTCAAAATACCAAAATCAAATCAACATGACAAACAGATAATCAGAGGCAAAGGAGACATGTTTTAAGTATTCTGCTCAGAATTACCTGATATCTTCTCTTCGTTGTTGGCTTCAAAGGTGCCTCAACTAGCCCACCAAACACAGCACCATTATGGTCCCCCACAACCTATAAGATTTGGATGCCATGAGAGAAAACACAACGAGAGTTACATGCCAGATTTAAGTTTTAACAATCTGTAAGTCTCAAGTCTTAATGGCAAAGTCCAGCATTCACAGTCCTGGAAAAGCAAGACACACCAGACACCAACAAGAATGCTTTTAACTTCAATAATACAGATACAGAGAACTAGGACTCTTACAAAAAGAGCAGCCCAAGGTTACCAGTTTCCAGAAAAAAAAAAAAAAAAAGGAAGCACAGCCAGCAAGAAATCAAAAACTGAAGTGAAAAATATTCTGCCCTTCGACTTTAACAATGGCACACATCGAACATCACAGGCGTTTCCATCTCAAGATCTATCATTTTTACTTTTTCGAACCATAACACCTAACCAGTGCAATTCCTCAAGTGGAGCATGGGAGGGTGGTGTGTACGGAGCCTTACCCCTACCTTGTGAAGATAGCGAGGTTGTTTCCAATAGACTCTCAGCTCAAGTAATGCATATAAAAAACAAGTAAAAAAATGAAAATACCTAACCCAGAAAACTTGAGTTCCAGAAATATCAGAAGGAATAAATTACCATATTGTGAGTTTATCAGCCAAGAGAAGCATTGCTTAGATCTTGTTATGAAACGACAACACCTTGTCTTTTTAGTGAGAAATATAATCTAGCTGACCTATACTTGGTTTCTGGAAATATGATTTGGACAGTAACAGCAGCACTAATAAGATAGGGCATAAAAAGATAGCAAAACTTTGGAGTACTTGAACATATATTAATAAAACAGCTGGGTTCTATTCCACATACAAGCAAGCATGGGGATTCTACTCTTTTTTAAGTTCAACAGACAATGATAAAAGGAAAGGAGATTATCTGATGGTTTCTTCACGAAGTGAAATATACACACACACCAACACAAAAATAAAACTTATTCATCTAGACCATACGCAGTCAAACAATTGTACAAATTGTAAGTCAAATCTATTCTTCGATGTGTAACTCGTGGTACATAATTCTGAGCAATACATATCTATTTACAAGTATCCAGTTAATTACCAGCAAACTGATACCAGGCCAGAGTAGGCTTCTCCTATATAAAGTTGAGAGTGATATGCCATTCCTCCATGTACTGGAAAAATAGAAATGAGAAGTTAAAAATCTACTACAAATAGGAAATAGTAGAGAAAATAAGCATAAAGCTGCTCAAAGAGCATTCAAACTTAATACAACTCTGAATCCCTGCCTGTATAGCAAGATCCACTTCCTGTCCTGCACAAGCACGGGCAGTGCAGCATAAAGAGCGATTCGTGCCTTCTCAGAGAGGAGAACTGAAGGCTCAGAAGTT
Source organism: Solanum clarkiae (assembly GCA_011800125.2). Lineage (NCBI taxonomy): Eukaryota > Viridiplantae > Streptophyta > Magnoliopsida > Solanales > Solanaceae > Solanum > Solanum clarkiae. Next base: position 17,383,469 of record JAABOM020000084.1, on the reverse strand, counting down.
TCTGGAAGATTGTCCAGAGGAAGTTTCTTATTCATATCTTCCAGAGGTATCTGATTATCTCCAGAAACTTTAGAATTACATCCATCATGAAACACCATTTCAGAGCTCTTGGCCGGACCTTGATTTCTAAAGCCGCCTAGCCTAGCAACTTGGTGAAAAGCTCTGCCGAGGGAATGTTTACCCCTGGAAAGTATACCTTTTCTTTTGCTAGGCTCCTTCATTGTAAGTTCAGGTATTGACTCATCACATTCACCTCCTTGTGTATCATATTTGCCACTAGTGTTAGACTTACTCTCAGATCCTGAAGTCGACAACAGAGAATATAGAAATGCCGAGAAAGAAGATGTATCAGGACCATCAATTAAATCCTTGGAATCTTCCTCAGCATTTGACTCATGCTTACTTCCATCAGAATCAGATCCATCTTCCTAAAGAAATATGAGAAAAACTATTAACATACAATTTAGATCAACTAAACTCACGGGTAGGGAACATCACAAAACCTCTCTGTTGCCAGAGTATAATGTCCACCAAATGCCCTAATATTTATGATCTTATCTACACTGCATCTTCAGTAAAAAGGGCAGTGAATACTAAAAACTGGCTATGATGCTGTAATCCTACTCATATTACTTCCTCCAAGCCTAGAGGACCGGACGATTACCTTATTGTGGAAAAATCAAAGGGACACAAACAAGATAGGATTTGACCTAAACTGGATGCCCCTAAAACCAAGAAAAATATAGAAAGTTGAGGGCCCTAGCTAGAAAAGAAACCAGGTTAGACAAAAATGGTGAAGTTACCAAGTTCAGCTAAGGCTCACAGATTATATTAGCAGCACAACTAAACCCTTACTGCTGATCAATTTCCAATTGGGTATTCAAAATCTGAAACTTATCATCAGGAAATCAGATTATAAACCCCAACAGAATCAAATTTTGATTCAGAATAACATATAATTTCAATTTTCAAGACCTCCCAAAATAATAATTTTTCCACAGAAAAAAGGAACTCACAGGGAGAGGTGGTGGTCTGGGCTTTAAGGGTTTATCAGAAATGGGGTTAAGAATAACAGTGGCAACATCAGATACAAAGTGGGCAGCTTTACTCCTTAAAGAACGACTCTGCCGCTGCTGTTCTTGATGATGGAGAAGGTTCTCTTGAATTTGTTGTTGGTTTTCACTACCCATTACTTCTTAAAGCTTTTTGGTAATTCCCCTTTATGAAAAAAACAAATTCCACTTATCTTTTTTCGGCTTTGTGATGCTCTAATATGCCATCAATGGCAAAAAAGACATGAGAATATACCCATTGTTTCCTTCTTTCATAAAGAAAAAAGAAAAGGAAAGTGGGTGGAGTATTAGGAGAAAGTAAAGAAAAGAAAATGAGTGTGTTGGAAGGGACTAGTTCTAACTACTGGACAATCATCAAATTCACTCAATTTATTAGAAATCTAAGCAAATTAGATGCAAAAAGACTTCATGGCCCAATGGATAAGGCGCTGGTCTACGGAACCAGAGATTCTGGGTTCGATCCCCAGTGAAGTCGATTATTTTGTTTTCCGTCTCCAAATTGCCCTTACACCAAATTTTCTGTTGCTTTTGTTTTTCCATGTATGGTATGGTTATCAAGAGAATGATGTTTGTTTTAATTACTTCATTAATTATGTTGTATGTATCGTTTTATTTTATGGGTCTGTAACCATGAAAATTCTCTTTTCTTTTTCAATTATATCCCTACTTAATTTTTAATATTTCCAATTTGTCCTTTACTCTTATGTATCTACAAATCATATTGTTCATCCTCTGCAGCCAAGCTTTTCTTCCTCCTATACATCCTCGGGAAGAATCTTCCTCTCTGCAGCCAAGCTTTTTCTATTCCGCCTGTCTTCTCCCTTTTTTAATTAATCTGGAAGAATCTTCTTCTTTGGAGCAAATCTTTCCTGTAATAGAATTGGTGTATATATCATATTGTTATCTTACCTAGAAAAATTCAGATCACATGATTCTTGTGCCTGTCTTAAATGCTCAAAGCTTACCATTCTGTAATAAGTTCATCTTTTACCTATGGACTCGTATCATTTGATTGGAATTCAGTAATTATTTTGTAAACTAGACTGTCATGACGTGGATAGTATTTAATCCTCTCAAAAGAAATGGTGGATCAACTCTTTGAAGAATGCTGCATTTTCAAATCTTATACAACTGGATAGTTGTTCATTATGAAAGAAACAGTAGTGCGGATGAACTATGGGAACATCTTTAATAAGCTTTCTTTTTTTAATTTATAATAATTAAGGGTATTTTCGTAAATTTATTGGTTACAATATCATACCATACGATCAAACCAAACAACAAAATAGTTATGAAATGATAATAAATCATACAATCTATCCAAACATTGTATTGTACCATACCATACCACACCATATGGCACCACACATTATGAAACCACGAAAACCACCATCCAAACAAAGTCTTACTGGGAAAATACTTCATACGGTACAAAAAAAAAGACGCAAAAAACTATGAAGAAATTTCATTTTGTTTTTTTTTTTCAACGAAAAAGATAAAGCACCAACAATATCAATATTCGACTTCAAAACCAAAGTACCCATGGGATGTTTGTTTAATAGGTGCTCGCGAATATCTTAGATCAATATCTCATCATTTTTTATATGCATATACAAAAAATTTCGTCAAGATCAATAGGTACTTGGGCACTCAAATCCATTGGCAAGTGATTTGTTGCGCTAGTTATTTCATAAGTGGACAAACTACACAAATTTCACTAGTTTAGAACTTAATTATGTGTTTTATCGTGAATTCTTAAATTACTATTCATGCTAGATTTTGATCCTAGATATATGTAACTCAGATATTGAGTTAAAATTAGGTATATTTTATTTCACATATAGTTTATCCAATTGAATTTGCACGTATCTAGGATACTCTGACTCGCTCGCCTCTCTCCTTTTTTGCTTGCCTATTTTCCTCTCTCACTCACCTCTCCTGTTTTGGTTGCCTCTTTTCCTTTCTCATTCGCCACTCTTCTTATGTGTCTTTATTTCAAATCTTGCATGCATCTAAGACACACTGACTCTCTCGCTCACCTCTCTTGTATGTATTTGCATTTCAAAATTATATCTAGTAGCAAAATACATATATCTCGATGTACCTGACTTGATTTGAAATCTGGTATGAAATTATTAATTAGAAAAACAATATGTAATTATTTCACTATATAGAGAATTAGTAAATATGATAGGAATGTTGGTGTAGTTAGGCAACTTTTCCTTCATAAATTGCATTGAAAATGCTAGGTTAGAATTTTTGAGTTCTTGATGATTATAAGCTTTAGTTTGGTGAATTGAAGTTAGCCTTCGTGTAATATGACTTGGTTATTGCACGCAAATTATTTAGTGTAGAGAATTGAACTTATTTTGCTTTGAATTGTGTATGTAGACTCCCTTTTACAACACAATGATAATCATGATACATAACCGGCCAATTGCGACTGCATGAAATGAAAAAGAAAAATTTATTTGATCATATGCACATTTTTTAAATGTAAGTCAAGGTTTAGTGAAGATAATTCTATTTCAGCACAGATATATCACACTGTATACTAATTAGTAATTTTCTCGAAGGACTATTCAAAACATGTAACCATTTCAAGTTTATGATTTTATTGAATTATTTTTTAATGCTTTCTGAAATAATTGTTAAATTAGTCATTTCATATAATTAGTCATTCCTCTCAATTTCATTAGTCATTTTATTGATTACTGTTTACTTGCTTCTTGAAAGTGCTCCAAAACTTCTCCTTATGCTGTAAAGTTTTAGAATAACAAAAAGTCTGTAAGGGCAAAAAAAAAAAAAAAAAACCAAAAAATAAAAGTTGAGAATTTTCGATTTAGGACTTTTGACTTTTAATTTATATTTTTTTCGTCCCATAATATAAAAAAAATTGTCTAATTTATGCAGTGATTAAAAAATCATCAATGCATTAGTTAACTTTACCATTTTACCCTTCATATAGTAATTAATACATATAATTAAGTTTAAAAAATTATGCATAAAATATAGGAATAATTTGTATTGAAAATTGTTCACTTTCAACTTGAATTGAAGGTGCACTTTTCATTTTGATATATGTGCACTTTCCACTTAATGAAATTGTTCACATTCAACTATACGTGAACTTTTCATTTTTCTAATTGAAAGAAAATTTCCTTCTAAAAAATTTTCAAATTAACATTGTTGAAAACTTGTTTAAGTTTGGTCAAAATTTTCGGAGGCAAAACAATGTAATTTTTCTCACTTAAAATTTTTTGTATAAAGAATAGAATTTGACCTTCTTAAATCATAAAATAAATATGACAACACAAAGAGATCAAATTTTGTCTCAAATTGATTTAATATGCCTGTTGATCCAAATATAGTTAACATTACACAAGAAATTCCTGAACTTAATATTGTTGTGCAAGATTATTTATTTTTAGATTTAGATATCGAGCCAAATATTGAAGATGATACAATACTGATAGAGCCGCAACCATTAGAAGAATATTTATTAGTGGAACTTCTAAATATTGGTGTGTTCTAATTTTTAGTATGGATTTATTTTCACATTTACTAATCTTCTTCATTTTTTTGGTATGTTAATAATCTTCTTCATTTTTTTGGTATGTTAATAATCTTCTTCATTTTCCTTAGAAAATGATAATTCACATAATAGCAGTGGAGATGAAGAATTATCAACACTATTGAGGCAAAGAAAAGTACTGAACAATGAAGAAAGAAGAACATTATATGAATTTTTACTTAGAAAAAATGTTGATAAAAATTTGAAAAGGAGAACATATAAGTTAGCCATGACATAAATTTCTGTTTCAATGAATGCAGTACGTCGTATTTGGCAACAATTAGATCGTGGTTTACATGATGATGCATCTCATAAAAGATGAAAAATTGTGATCGTAAAAGAATAGAGCTTGATTGTGATCGATTTCGTGTGATTCCTCTTCATAAATGGATCGCTATTCGATCTCTCACCGGTCCATTGGGTATGAAAAAAGTCTACCTTGGCTAGGCATTTACATTCAGGAGATGTTCGACATCATTCAAGTGCTATAAAACCTTATCTATCAGATGAAAATAAGATTGCTCGATTGCAATTTTGCGTATCAGTAATCGATAATAATAGCATTCCACATGCTCCATCTTTTATCGACATGTACAATATTGTCCACATAGATGAGAAATGGTTTTAGATTTCCAAGAAGTCTAACAAATTGTACTTGCTATGAGAAAAAGATAATCCAATGCACACCTGCAAAAGTAAAAATTTCATCCAAAAAATAATGTTCTTAGCTGTCGTGGCTCGTCCGAGATTTGATAGAGAATGCAAAGAAATATTTTCAGGTAAAATTGGAGTATTTCCTTTTGTAATACAAGAAGAAGCTTAAAAAAGTAGCATTAATAGGCCTGCTGGCACAATGACGACAAAACCAATAACTTCAATTACTAGAGATATCATAAGATCATTTTTGATTGAAAAGGTAATTCCATCGATCAAGAAAAAATAGCCAAGAGATGATTCAAATATGCCAATATTTATTCAACAAGACAATGCAAGAACACATATCAAAATTGATGATGAGGAATTTCGACAAGCGGCTACTTAAGATGGGTTTGACATTCGTCTGTTATGCCGAAAAATGGCTTTTTGAAAAAAGAAAATCAAAAATCGATTCAAAACTCAATTAATTTAAGAGAAAACCAATTTTTAAAATTTTGAAAGAAAACAGAGTCGCCACCTAATTTTAAGGATGATTAGGAAACCAATAAATATTTTAAAAAACCTATCAGAAATTTTTTTTATAATTCAGAGAAAAGGGTTCGAGTTCACATTTCCACTTCGAGAAGGTTTTACGCACTCGAAATGGCCGCTAAATGCGGTTGTTCGATAATTATGAAATTTGACTAACTTTTTAAAATTTGATTTGACTTGAGAAAAGTTGACTGGTTTTGAAATTGATTGACTTCGAAAAGCTTTAACTGGACTTGACTAAATTAAAAATAATTGACTAAACTTGAAAACTGACTAAGTTTGAAAATTAAATTAAAGTGTAAAATCACCTTGTTATTTCTCATTATTATTATTATTATTATTATTATTATTATTATTATTATTATTATTATTATTATTGTTATTATTATTATTATTATTATTATTATTATTATTATTATTATTATTTTAGAAGACACTTAACCAATTTACTGTGTAAAATTCCCAAACATTTAAGAATAATTAAGAAATCTAATGCAAACCTTTTTTCTTTTTTTTCAAAATGAAATTAAACACAAATGGTTTTGTCATGTTGGGGAATTTCATTAGATTGAAAACAAAAATAACAAAATGTTAGCATTAGCACACATGATAACAAGTATATTAAATAATGTACAAAATAAGAAGAAAGAATTAAAATAAAATTGGGCTAGACAGGCCCAATCTTCCACCTGTCAAACAAAATATTTGGGCCTGCTAGGCCCAATGAAATATTTTGCCCAGTTTCTGCTAATGGGCTTGTGGCCATATTTCCTGTAATATACACTTGATGTATATTTTCTGTATATCGTGTATACATGGATTCCTTGTCTATATTTCGGCTTCCCATGGTCTGTTCGGTGGCTTCCTTTCATTGCGAGTTGAGGGGTCTGACTC
>JAABOM020000084.1:17359446-17370216 GCA_011800125.2 Solanum clarkiae | reverse complement strand
ATAGATATAATGTATATGTGAGTGGTACTGAGTTGTAAGAAAAGTGATGCTATAGGCAAAATACAAGTTGTCCTTAGGTAAGACGAGTGAAATGAGGATAACTCAATAGATAAGAAGAGACTTGAGATATGTATCCAAGATTGTGTAAAGATATATGAAGCTCTAACTTACGAATATTAGAAGAATATAGATAGTATATTTGAGTTGACAATGTGGAGTAGGCTGATGTAAGCATTCCTTGTTATCCCGTGCAACTAAGTTGATTGGGACGTATGGATAGACGATGATGGATTTTTCCCTTATAGTCTATGTCTCATACAAATTAGTTTATGAGAGAACAGAAGTTGAGCATTAGCAGGCAAAAGAAAAGGTTAGACTGTAAGAGTTGTGGGAAGTGGTTATGTATGTCATTAGGAGCAGCAAATATAGAGAGAGATTTCCATAGAGGCAAGATGACGCTGAGAGTAGTATCTTTGAAGAGAGTTTTAGTGGATAATTTATTTAGGCGACTATAGAATGATAGAAGAGTTTAAGATGCCTATTCTTATGAATAGTGATACCTCGATCAAGTAGAGGTATATGCTTATAGCCTAGTAGAGGGATTTGATTCGCAAAACTGGAGAGATGACCCTTGAGCTAAGGGGGAGATGGTGATGGGAGAAACAGAAGTAGATCTTGAGTTTGATAGAGATGGGCTGATCGAGATAAGATATCAGTTTTCTTGTCATATCATATGTTCCTTATTCTTCCATTGAGGTGATGCTCTATTCCCGTTTAGTAAACGACTGCCATGACCATAGCCTAGTCTCCTATACAACTTATCGATTATTATTCATGTTGAATTGTGAGGATGAAAAGCGATGAATTCATTCATTAACTTTGATCTTACCCTATGGATCTAAGTGTTTCCAATCCTATGTTAAGGGAGAAGTGACCTGAGTTTTACCCTACATATAATTCTGTGAACTTAGAATAAGTCTTAATAGACGAGAGAGAGTACTTCATTATGAATGTTATCAAATAAGATTTCTCTATTGAATCATGCTAATGATAGTCGTTCCAAGTTCTTTGAGTGATCCTGTCTTCCCATATCTTAATAGAAATGTCAAATATAGTAGATGAGTGATGATTGATGATAGGGAGTGAAAGTTCTCCATTCTGACATTATCTTATACGTGCCCCAACCTTTGGTACATTATGCTATCATTAATGGTAGGATGTAGAGTGTCAAGTTTGAGACGTAGAATCGTGCTTATTGTGTAAGAGGAGTAGTAGTTGGGGCTTCGCCAGAGGGAGAGATGATGTGTTCCTCTAGGCCCTAATAGTGATGTTGATAGTACTAGATGGAGAATGAGGGTAGACTAAAAGGAGTAGACAAATCCTTACTGCGACATTGGTGTTGTACTTATGTCATGTGGGGGTAGAGATAGGGAGGAGGAGAGAGATGAGATCTTATGATGTACAATAAGTAGGTGAGAATATAATGGTGTGTCTTTGAGTGGGTAACTTATTGAATGGTGGAGTTAGAAGTGCTAAGTAGGCTTGCAAATTCCAAGATAGAGTTTAAGTGGTTAGAATGATAGGCTTGAATGCGTGATTATTGTTATGCGAGTATTGATGACAGACTATCAAATACTTCGTGATAGTGATGTAGTGAAAAGGACTAGTGATCTTTTAGTGAAAGCCCCTATAGAAGTATAGAGCTAAGTATTGAGGATTAGCTTTGTATGAATATGATCGTCTTAAGGATAGCACCTTGAGGCTTAAAGTAGACTTGAATGGAAGAAGAGGATGTAGATAGGTAGAGAGTTGAATAGGAGCTATGAGCTTAAGTTGATGGAATAGAGTGTCGTGAAAGTGAGCACAATTGAGATGAGGTGCTAAGCTTGAGAGTTGTACATAGAGTCTTATGTATCGATGGTCCCATTCTCGTTTAGAGTTGATGTTTTCCTTCCTGAGTTCGAAGGGATGATTGTCGAAGTATTTAAATGATTTGAATTGATTGAGTTTCGACGTTCCATTCGTACTAGAGGCTAAAAATATCTAAGAGAATATCTCTACTCTTGATCTGAACCAATTTGTCTATTTTGAGTGATTTGTAATCGATCGAATGAGTAGATAGTTTGATTTGTTGAGTGATTGATGAAAAGAGTCTTGATCATTATTCGTGCCTAATGATGAGAATGTTGAAGGTCACATTCTTACCCTTGACTTAATTGATGTTCCTATTCTTGAGTCGATGGACTCTTCTTGAGCCTGATAGATATTATTGAGAGTGATGAAGATTCGAAAGACTGACTGATAGATATGAATGTTGATATGAATTTTGAGTCTATTTGTATCTTGATATCCACCTTTACTCATCATTCAGGGATGAATAATCCCAAGGGGGAGATGATGTAACACCGGGTAAAATTTCCGAAATACCCTTAGAATAGAATCGTGAGCATAACACATCTTTCCATGCTCCATTTGCCAATCAGAGACTGGATATGCAATCAACATGGAAAATTGAGTGGGAACATGGTCTTATTCAACTTTTAGAGCAATCGGATTGAAAAATAATTTTTTGATCCAAAATTGAATTCCAGTGTGGATGCGCGACAGAGCCGCGACGCGAACCTGTCACGAATGCACACTTATGTTTCTTTCAAATTTCTTCGACGGGGATTAGATTTCAAAGTGAAGTTTTCGATTTAACTTGAGGGGCATTCTGGTCTATTCCCAACCCCTCATAAGTTCAATAAATGAATATAAAAGATCTTTTACAACAAGCCAAGTTCAAAGAATTTCTAGCAACTAAGTTTTCGTATGAGTCCATAGAAAGGTCAACTTCAAATGACCATATCTCCTAAAGTATAATGATTTAGGTGACCCATTTATATCAAATCGAAGGTATTTGAATTAGTTTTCCAACACATTTAATTTCGCCTTAATCCGAGTTCGGAGTAGAAAGTTATGACCATTTTAGTGAAGGCCGCAGAGTTGTCTGAAGGTGTGTGACCGCTCCGCATCCCGTACCCAATGCGGACTCTTTCTGGATGAGATAAATGATGTTTTTTATTTTTATTTTGAGAGTACTTTTATATTAAAACCTTTGAGGGTCTATATAAGATCCCAAAACGCATAAAACGTCAATTTTATAATCAAAACCCTCTCTGTCAGTCCTAAATATTAACGCTCAAGAATCATCAAGAAACTCATCAAAGTTAGGATTAGCTTTTAAGATTCATCCTCAAGGGTTTCAAGAAAACGAATTCAAGAATCTCAAGAAAGGATTTATTGATTCTTCTTCTTGAAGAATTAGGGTTCTTCATCAAGAACTCTAAAGACTCTAAATCAAGAATTCAAGAATGAAGGAGCAGCTCTTCAAACAATGTCTTTCCAAGTTCTTTCACTCTAAAAGATCTACCAAGATCGAGGATTTTCTCCAAGAAAGCTAGTATTCATCAAATTTTGATGGTAATATCAACTTTCTAAGTATATAAGGTTAAACGAAAGCATGGGATTGTTCTCTCATGTGCCCCATAGATTATTATAGATGAGTTGAGAGTCCATGAGTCCCCATATATGTTTCTTGAAATACTTTCTTGAAAATTGTATCTATTACATGTATTTTCATATGTTGATGATCATCATAAATTTGTTTTATTGAATTGAATATTTTTTATGAGCTATTGTATAAACACTATATGTTAACTTTTGAAAGCATGCATGAATGAACCTAGTGATGGAGTCTAGAGCCTTGATATGAGTATGATGATGAGAATCTTGATGTGAGTATGAAGTTGAGTTATTTGAGCTTGATAATCCTATGAGTCTTCATAATTGAGTTCTTGATATTATGTCTAAATGACTTCTTCTAATTGATGCTCTGAGTCCTTGAGTTCTTAGATGAGAATTGAGTTCATTGAGATGAGTTAAAGTCTCTGAAATAATAGAGGACCCTTGAGTTTGAGTTAATTGAGATTATGAGAGTCTCCGTGAGACTAATTGAGAAAATAAGTGCCTCTACGAGGCTACTTGAGATGGAGATGAGGAGTCTTATGAGCATTGAGTCTTGGGAGGAGTATCCAGTGCCGAAATGAGTAAGAGTGAGTTCCACTTGCACTCATTACCTATGCTGGCCCAGCGTAGGAGAGAATTGAACCATTACATCTCATGGTCCCCTCTCGAGTTTACATCCCTGAAATCAATAGAGGATGGAAGAATTTAGATTCCTTGTGGATCATATCCGTTCCATACCTAGCAAGTATGGGATGACTGTGGCAACATCAGCGTGATTGTTGTACAACCCCTAACTCATAAGTGGTTGTTGTCGGTTAAGAAAAACTCTCAGAAAGTTCCAAAACCGAGTAATCTGAGTCGAGATGAGATGAGATGAAATGACTTGAGATGAGATGAGTCTTATTCGATTGATGAGTTGATTGGTTGATGGGTCACTTGTCTACTCTTTATTCTTGTTTTAGATAGACATTTGACATGATAATTTTTACTACTCTTGATGTGGTTGTTGTTTCTATGTTATTCTACCTGTTTTAATTTCATTTAGCTATTTTACATACTTGTACATTCCACGTATGTACGTCTCTCTCTGGGACTGCATCGATTTATGATATAGATACAAGATTTGAAGATCATCAATAGGCATATCGTTGAGGATTTGAGACGTTCAGCTCATTGGTGAGTCTTCCTTACTTCATAGGATTCATTACATTTTATTTCATCTTGCCTTAGAGTTATACACTTATTAGGTTTATTTTGATTGAGGTAGCCATGGGTCTGTCATTGGCGCCACTTGATAGTGATAGAGGCTTTATAGACTAGAGTCGAATGTTGATGTTGAGACTTGTTAAGCTAGTTTCTTTCTACTAGCCTTTTCATTTATAATATTATTTTGAGATTAGATGAGATGTGTCCATTTACTTCCTTATGTCTTCTGCTGATTAGTAGAATATATGAATGAATGAATATGATGAGGTCAAGTGGTTCGCTTGGGGACTAGCAGTAGTCTCTGAGTGTCGGCTACGTTTAGGGTACCGTCCCGGGGCGTGACATAAGTTTTAAGACCTCATCGCTAATATTGATTTGTCTAACCTTATAATATTAATTAATAAATATATATAATAATTTTTTATTTTTTATTTTTATATTTATATAAATAATAACAAACAATATTATATAGATAATAATAAATAAGATGAATAAATAATTTTTTTTATTTTGCATCTTTACGTGATTTAATAGGAGAGAAAGATTCATCTTTTAAGGAATGATCAAAATTATTTATCTTTCTAAATTTTTAAATTTTTGTACAAAGTAGGGGTTTTGTTTTTCTCTTAATGGGAGTTATGGGTTTTGCTTTATATAGTTCTAATGAGCCAACAATAAATTTTGAAGCATCAGTTAATCAATCATATCCTGTGATTTCAGAAATAATCTTCTATATTGAATTTTTTATTGCTTTTGTTGTAAAATCACCCATTAACCCCTACACAAATGGTTACAAGATACCCATGGAGAAGCACATTACAGTACTTGTACGCTTCTAGTCGAAATTTTATTAAAACGGGAGCATATTCATTAATTCGAATCAATAAGTAATTATTACCTCATGCCCATTCTATATTTTCTCCTAGGTTGATGATAATAGGTACAATACAACTAATCTATGTAGCTTCAACATCTCTTGGCCAACATAATTGCACTTTTTTTCTTGGCAGGAACAACTTATGATAGAATCCACCTTGTTTATCTTGATGAAATGGGCAAAATAGCTATTCCAATTCCAAATATATTCACGATGTTCAATAGCTTTTCGATGGATTCCCTTGCATTAACAGTATGAGTGGTCTTATTGCCGAATTTGATAGTATTTTTTGGAATAATTACTGGCTAAAAATATCTTTTAATTCCAAGATTACTAATTACTTTTGTAATGGCAATTGGAATTAGATTAACTCCTATTTATTCATTATTTGTGCCACGCCAGATGTTCTATGGTTACAAGTTATTTAACGCTCTGAAGGAATCTTTTTTATATTCTAGATCGCGAGAGTAATTTTTTTCGATCTCCATCTTTTTATCTGTCATAGGTATTGGTATATACCTACAATGACCTTGTAGGTCATTTTTTATCTTATTTGTGAAAATTACTATTTTGCCCTTTTGTAAGTTGCTTTGGGCCTATTTTGAAGTATCTTTGTTGTTGGAATTGAAATCCCGAGTTTTAAAAAAGGAAAATATGAGTTTTGGCATTTTTGGAAGCTTAAGTTGTTGAAAAAGTGAGTTTTTATAACATACTCAGGTTTGGGTGCCGGACCAGAGATCCGTCGATTCCATTAGATCCGTAACGTTGGTCTAGGAGAAATTATAGAACTAAATTTGGAATTAAAATGAGGATTTTAGACCCAAAGTTGCATTTTCAGTTGCTTTCGGAGTCAAAATTTGACTTTGGTCAACATTTGAAGTTCAAAAGCTCGGACCAAAGTTTTGACAGTTCCAGTAGTTCCGGTTGGTGAAACTAATACTAGAAATGGTCTCGTTATAAATTTTGGAATTGTCGAGGGAAATTTTGGTATTTTAAATTTTAAACTATTTAATTTGAATTTCATTGTTAATTGTGGCGAGGAGGCCATGAAATCGAATTTTGATGATTCCATTGAGTATCTGGTATGGATGCATATTTGGTCTGTGTAATTCTGATTCCAAATGAGTTTCGAGGGTTCGTTTTGAGTTGGAACAATGATTGTGCATTGCTGTTGCAAGTGAATTCTGGTGCAGGCACTTTTCTTCTCTGTGTTCATGAAGAAGCCACCGCGTTCCCTAAGGTTTTGGTGACTCGTGCTTTGCGTTGGGGGGGGGGGGTTTGATCCGCGTTTGCAGAGGGTTGTTCCCCTCTGATCCGCGTTTGCAGATAAAAGTCCGCTTTTGTGGAGGTTTATAACTTGTTCCTCTCTGCGTTTGCGGAACCCCATCCGCGCTCGCAGAGTATATTTATTATCTGAATAGTGTTAAATTCATAAGACCCAATTATTACTCCATTTTCAAATATTTCAAGCTTTTGGGGCAATTTTTGACGAAGGTTTTTGAAGAATTCTTTTAGATAAGTGTTTATAACATCTTTTTGATTAATTTTCATGATTTTTTTCTTGATTTTGTCTTGTAATTTATGATTTTGAATATCTAAAATTGGAGATTTCTAGTCTATGGCAATGGGTTCGTCTTCGCTGTTTCATTCTTGGTCAGGCTAACTCAATCTACTATAGACATGAATCACATGATAACTGCAAATGGGAACAACTCAAGCAATGAGAAGTACGTTCCCTAGGTAGCCGTTTCATTTTGTTTTCAAGTGTTTGCCATTTCACGAGATACTTGTGTGGTGCAATTTGCGAAGGATATTGACACAAACATAAAGATCAATAACTTAAACATACTATGTTAGGTAAGTACTCGTGAATTATAGTTTGGAAGTTGTCCATACAACATGGTTAAACACAAAATCTACAACCTTTAGTTCTAAATCCCATGAAACATTAGAAGTGAAATGTTGCAGGAACACTACAGGTCAAACATAACAGCAGTTCGATGGCATTAATCTAAACTAGGGCGATGCTGCTTTCTCCGCCTGGTGGTTTGCGCACGCCACCAAAATAATCTCTAGATTCAACTTTTCCATCAGAAAAAATATCATTTCCACTCATTTCTCTCAGCTTTGCTCTGCTCAGTGGCTTTTCTGCAGATCCAGGAGGAACATCTCCCTTGAAAATGTCATTGCCTGTCAACTCTGCAAATTTCTGGTTATGTATTTTCTTTACTGTGTTGACAACAGGTTCATCACCAAACAAAATATTGCTTTGACCACCAGCAGGCTACAAAAGAACACAGCCACATGAGAACACATAACAAGTCTGTAGACAGAAATGGGAATATAAGAAAACAAGTCTAATACTCCACTCACGTTAGAAACCTTGACAGATGTACGCACAACTCGAGGAGCAAATTCACCCATGTCTTTGCTTTCTTTTGACTCTATGCATCGGGAAGCAGCCAAAGATCTCGGAGGAATTTCAGCGGGAGGACCAAAGATGTCATTTCCACTGAGTTCCTTGCTCTTTGCATCTGACAGCTGCTTCTTCATGTTGCTATCTGTATCACTTTCCAGTGTTCCGCTCAACTCTCTCTGCTTTGCCATTTCTGTAAGAGTGATAGGTTTCTTTGGGGAGATCCTTTCTTCAGTACTGAATGAGATTTGGCTTATCCCATTTGCAGCTTGCTACAATGCATTAAAAAACCTTAGATGATGAAGTTGCATTTTACTAGTTTCCTGACTTTGTAGCATGCTCACACATCAAGTCCCGTTAAACATAATTTTACCTTAATGAAATAAATAGTACCTGAACAATGCGGACAGATGTCCTGTTGTTGAAGTTACCATTAGCAGCTCCTGATTCAGATGCATCATCTTCACCATCAGCAGAGAAAATTTTGCTGCCACTCATTTCCTTCAGTTTGTATCCTGAACATGGCTTCCTGAAGACAGCATGTTTCAAGCAGTGTTAGACCAGAGAACACATTTACTTCGAAACCATTGAGGTCACTGGACTATTCTTTTCTTGTCCAAACATTGGAACATCGCATTCAATGAAACTATGAGTGAAAACAGAAAAATGTATTCCAGATTTTCCGCGTAGCATGTAAATTTCAGTAGATACAAATAGTGGGAGATAAAAACTCTCAACTTTATGAGTGATTCGATAGAGAAACTACACTTAGCTTGCATGCTTTTCATTTTCACATCTTCTGAACTTGCGCCCCTGTCTAAAAGCAAGCATATTTATAGCATACAGCTCATTTTCTACCATATAAGAAAATAGCATGTCTTCAATTTCAAGACTTTCCTACATAAAGCAAGACATGCTTCCAAAACTCTGTTTCAACATCACTAGCCAACCATAACCAAGGATCAAACTCCCATCCCTGACCCCAACCTGACACCCGAACCCGACTTGAGATCCCACCTGGACTCCCAACCCCAGTCCAAGACCCAACCTTGATCTGGGATCAAACTCGCGTCCCCGAACTCCACTTGGGATCCCACCCAGATTCCCAGCCCCAGTCAGAGACCCAAACACCAGCTTGACTCGAAACTCGACCCAGACTCCAACTTTGGGTCAAGGTTGGATCCTGACTCAAATCTCTGATCTCAACTCAGATCAGGGTTAGAATTAGGTCCTGGGGTCATAGCTGGGGCAAGTTGTCTAGTCTAGAGTTGGGTCAGGGTTGTGTCTCGGATCAATGTTGGATAAGGTCAGGGTTGGGATGGGAGTTGGATGTCATAGTATTTGTCCAGATTATACCTAAATGCTCTTGGACCAACATTTTCTTCTTAAAACATTTTTCATCATAGCAAACACACTCAAAAAGATATATATTTATATATTATAAAAAAAAAGAAAAAAAAATTTCATTAGCAGATCTAAGAAATTATGGAAGCGTTAGAAACAAAAGAGAAAATTTCGAACTGCTCAAGTAAAGATCTGAACTTCCAAATCGAAAAACACACTACATATATATATTTTTTTGAAAAAAAATAATTCCTTTAACTCCAAAAAGAATGTGATGATAAGTTAAACAAATGGAATAATCATTTATTTTTTTTCCAGATCAAATACATACCGTTTGTTCAAGCTCTCAGCTTCTTCTTCAGTAATTTGACCTCCAAACAGCACCTTACTGATTCCATCAGATGGCTACAATACAATAACAAATAAAATTAAACAGTAAATAAATCATAAAAGCAATAACACAACTCGCAGTACTTCACCTGATGAGAACGAGCGCCGGAGCGAGATGCATTACCGGCAGCAACGGATGAGTTGTTCGCCGGCGGAGCTTCCGACCAGGTGAGCAGATCGGCGGTAGAGGTATTGGGCTTCCGTACAGGTGTTGCTCTCTCCATGTTTTTGAGTGTCCCAAAAGTAGCTGAAACTTGGAAGAGTAGAGTTGTTTTGAAAATGGCAAGTATTTGAGTTTACTTTATGGGAAGCACAAATTTCAAATTTGAATAAATTGAGCAAAGTTTGGTATAGAGATTTGCTTTTCTTATGGGAAATGCACGTGCATAGTAATAAAACTTTATTGAAAAGATGAAAAAGAGTACAAAATATCCCCCAAGTATTGAAAATAATATAAAAATATTTTTTATTTATTGAGTCTAAAATGTTCTTATCATTCATTTTTGAATCCAAAATTATCTTTCATTATCTTTTTGGCTAAACCTTTGAAATTAAAATCATTTTTAAATATTTATTACTCTATGTTTTATTTTCTTATGCAATAAAATAAATCATTATTTCTATTAGATTTATTTCCATAATTTATTCAAATCAAAGTGATTTATTTAAAAGTGATCAAAGTGATTTGTTAAAATAATTTTTTGATTCAACTTTCTAGAAAAACAAATTTTAAAAATATTAAATTTAATAAAAAAATAAGTTTTTAATTTATTTGAAGAATAAGTTTTTATTTTTTTAAGGTTATAATAAAAAATATGAAAACTATTCAAATTTGAGTAAATAAAAAAATTAAAGAAAGCTAAATCAATTTTAATAAATCGCTTTGATCCTTAAAAGATTAATTATTTTGCTTAAATAAAATATTAGCATGTGCAGATTTTTTTGAAATTTTTTTTTAAATATGTACTGTGTTAGAGTTGGTAACTGCCTTTATGTGCCAAGGAGGTATCTATGTTTCATGTCAAATAAT
>JAABOM020000084.1:17333853-17349293 GCA_011800125.2 Solanum clarkiae | reverse complement strand
TTTACTTTTTTGTATATATATGTAATTTCCCCTATAAGTAATCTATTGATATTATATAGTATGCATATATGATGTATAACTATTCATCAATGATATATATAAATTCATATACATTGCGTATATAGTATAATACGTATACATTGCAAAAGTTCATTTAAGTTTTTCCAATTCCAACCAATTCAAATCTCGTATAAACATTCCTAACTTACAATAGATATAAGCTCCTAGATGTTTCGAGATTTTTAATATGTTATCAATTTTTAATAAATATAAATATATGCCATTGTTGTTGGAACAAATAAAAATAAATGTGACATAATATTTGGTTTAGTTTAAAGGGTTACATTAATACTAATTTGTGTATTGCGTAGACGACATATTTCTCTCTTTTTATAGAGAAGAAAAAAGACTACCATTAAGTTGTATGAATAAATGTATATATATAATGTAAAATGCAGAAGATCAATATGAGTATTTAATATGTTAGCCACAGTTGTTACCAGACATTTTTATTCATGGGGGGCTGATGCCTAAACCTTTTACAACGATGGGAACAATGCTCTATACACACTCTCGTTTTCCTATATAAAAATATTACAAGAAACAACTTGAAATAGTTTTGTATACTCCTAACTGTATAGTTGACTACCCTCAATCTAACTGCATTGGAATACATCATCATAGTCGCAATGCTTGTGTATATTCATTTGGTTCGTCTTCCATCTTAATTGAACGCAGCTGCCACTTGCCTTCACCATCAACCAATCGTAATTCCAGAGAATGGAAAGGTATTAAAGCAGGGCGCTGACGAAAAAAGTTTGATAAGTTCTCAGTTGATGGCTATAAGAAATACCAATGACAATATGAGACATGGATGCAAACCTGTGAGGATGTAACAACAGTAATGCCAGAATCCTTAGCAAGCCTATAAAGGTGTTCTTCAACGTCAACACTAGTAGCGCTGCAACAATACAAGAGGAAAGACAAGGGTCAGGTATACGAGACTTCCATAAAAATTGGAAGACACTGAGATCTGAGCTTGTTTGTTTACTTTGTGCATTCGTCAAGGATTCCAAACCGTGGCTTGTGAAAAAATAAACGTGCCTAGTAGAAATGTCAAATCAGTTAGCAGCAAACAAACAAAATCCAAACAAAGTTTTTTGGGTCAAGAAGCAATCAGCACTTTTTGAGCTCACCATTCCTAATCGTTGTTGTTCTCCAAGAGATAGGATGTCCTCCCAGTTCTGGTTGGCATCCCAGCCACCTTCTCTTTCTAAAAGGTAGACTAATTTAACATCCTCGAGAATTGATTGCAGATGAGAATCCAAAATGTTAGAAGAACCAAGATGTTTCAGACCTGATATTCAAAAGATAAATCACTGAGAAGACAACTATGTCGCCATCAACACCTGTAACAGCTAAATCAATGACTACTTGAACAGAAGTTATAAAAGATTTGCCAAATATTGAACTTTTTTAATCATACATGAATATGTTTTACAGAATTTGTGTTTTTTGCAGAACCTTGCTGTTGATCAACTTTTTATTAATTGCATTATCTATAAGGAGTGACGCCGGATATATGACCTGATGCCAGAAGTTTATGTCAACATATTTATTATTTATGACCCTGTTAAACATGACTTGAATGCCATCCTTTGATATACTGTGTTGAACTTTTTATTTTTGGACTAGTGCCTTAGGGACTTGAACTCCTAAAGAGACAACAGAATGACAGAAATACCAAACTTGGCAGCCCAATTCAATGAAATTGGAGTTCAAAAATAACATTTAAGTTCCAATATGAAAATGCATGACCTATTACAGAGGATCATGCTACCACTCAATCAAAACCCAAAAAAGCAGAAGGCAAATGGTGCCTTATGCATGGTTAACATGTTTACTTTGACTATCTTAGTCATGTTATATTTGGCTTTCCGTTTACTTTGGAAATTTCTCTAGTGATTTACGCAGCTTGTGACTAACCAAGATAAAAAAAAGGGTAATGTTGGCCACATTGATGAATAATTTGTTATGATTATCAGTTTGGTAAAATTTGACTACATATAAGATCTTATTTATGGTGTCATGCCCCTAAATCTCCAAGTTTCCATGTCTCAGTTTGACTCTATATTGAAATACCAGTGTTATTGTGCTCGTGTAACATAGCCTGTCACAATAACATAAGATTTTTTCTTCGTATGAATATTATACATCTGGCACAAGGGTCTCTGATGATCAAATTAGCTTAATTTTTCAATTAGACCTTGCACTCATTTCTTCGGAGTTGCTTTACTTCACTGGTAGCTCACCCACATATTCTTCCCAGGCAGATTTTTCAAACAATGTCACAAAGAGGAAGAGCTTTGACTGATTGGGAGATCCCAAGATTGAATGAATTTTAAAAGATTTTGGAGACAGTTCAAAAATTAAAAATTGGAGTGGACTGCTTATAGTGTAAGGGACATAGCAAAGGGAGTGTGTACAAGGAGAGGGATGAGTATAAGATCTTAAATCAGGTTGAGCCACAGATTACTAACTGGCCATGGAAGCATATTTGGAACATCAGAGTGCTCATAAAGTAGCATGTTTCAACTTAGCTCTTAGCCAATTAGGTTGTTCTTACTCCTGATCAGCTGTGGAAGATTTTTATCAATCTCAGAGGTAACTCATGGACAATGCCTAGTAAGATTGTTTGACACTCTCTTCAGCTGGAAGAAAGCTGGAGTTGGTGCAAGAAATAGGGATAGATTGAGGATTATTTCACCATGTATTTGGTGGACAATATGGAAGAAAGGAAAGCCAGATGTTTTGAAATAGGAATAATAATATACAGAACGTTGAGCTTAATTGTGAGTTGTTCTGTTTTTGGTGCACAAAGGCTTTTTCTGATGATACTGTGTAACAATCGAAGATGTTTTGGGGTCTGCATAGGAATGTCAGTAGAGTCTAAATTTTATTTTTTCATACTTCTTGTAATTATGGTTTTCCAGGTAGTACTGATATTTGTACAAAATGTTACCAGATTTTTTTTTAAAAAAAAGACGAACAAGCTTGAATGGTTCAGAACAATCTCCATTTCTGAGGGTTTTGCACATGATAATATAACCTCTGACAGTAAACACTTACCAACACAGTTTTCCAACTGCTAAAAGAAAGCTAAGTATGACATCTGTATCTTCTAATCTTCCACTTTAAAGAAATAACTTTATATCCCTTTGGAAAGCTTAATACAAATATGTATTCATAAACCTGGAATAGCCCTTGGCAGTTGGATTTTTAACTATAATATAGAATAGGTAATATAAGTGGTTCAAAGA
The DNA here is from genome assembly GCA_011800125.2 of Solanum clarkiae. NCBI lineage: Eukaryota > Viridiplantae > Streptophyta > Magnoliopsida > Solanales > Solanaceae > Solanum > Solanum clarkiae. Next base: position 17,345,973 of record JAABOM020000084.1, on the reverse strand, counting down.
AAACTCCAATTCAAAATAAACTACTGTATCACCTTTCATAGGGTAAAGTTAATCTAATAATCATACACAACTGCCACCCGTTAGAAAGCTCCATTTCCCGAGAATGCTGTATGATTTTAACTAATTCATCTCAAGTACAAATTGTAAGTGTCTACAAGCAAGTGAAAACATAAAAAACTGAGGAATATACCATACCTTCTCGCATAGCCTGTACCCTTTTCTCAGCCACTTCATGTGAGAGAGGATATATAATTTGATCCCGTAGGGTTCCTAAGCATGTATATGGTCGTTGGGGTACATAGAAGATGCCACTGCCTAATTCTGAGTTAAGCGCCTGGCATGGTTTAACTAGTTTTCCACTCACAACTGGCCATAACCCACGAAGGACTCTGAAAATTGAACTCTTTCCACTTCCATTAGGGCCTTCAGAAAGGAAATAATTAGCAAATAAAGATCACTATATACTAATAAGTAGAGGTCATCTGGCCACTAACCAGTTACAAGAAGGCTTTTCCCCTTCACTATATCACATGTTAGCTTCCTAGCCAAGATTTTTTGTCCTGGTGTAATGATGTCCACTTCAGAGAAAGAAATTACATCCTCAGAGGATGGAGATGGACTAACGCCTTCAGGTACATCTGCAACAAGAAACATCAGTTCCATATAATGATTAAAAAATCCAGCCAAAAGCAATTTTTATAAGGAAAGATCACTATGTCGTGATGTTAGAACTGAGTGGTTTTAGGCAGTTTTCAGCACTGACGGACATCAGGAATTTTTACAGAAACAAATTTAGCTTCAGCTATTTGATTTTACTATTCTAATACAACATCCCCAGTGTAACCCACAAGTGGGGTCTGGGGAGGGTAATGTGTATGGAGAGCTTGCCCCTACCTTGTGAATGTAAAGAGGTTGTTGTCAATATGATAGCTAAATGTGAACCTACTTTGTACACCAAATTTCCCATACAAGCAAGCAGAAATTCCCAGCAATATCTGGTAAAATGTGGAGTTCTAAACATTCTCGAATTTGAGCCCTAGTTCCTTTGCATGCTCCATGAAATAATTCAGATCCCCACTAGCTCCCTCTAATTTTTTGGCAATGCTAGTGATTATCCTCAACAATCTTACACATTTTATGCTCAAGAATCAAGAAAAGATCATTAGATGGCATTGATAGAAAGAGAGGATATAGAAGGACTATGAAACATGAATTTTCTCAAAGAAAAAAGAAAAGAAAGATGGCCAAAATTTTCAAACAATTGGTAATGATTATATTTACTGGAGATAGACTATATTTCTGGTGTGATTAGAAAGAGCTCTTTTTATATATAAAAGATGGTTCCCATGAAATCCAAGTTACATAGTCTAGCAACTATGTACGCCACTACATCAAAAGCTTCAGAACAAATTGTCTGGTCATTCATTATCATAACCTAGTTGCAGCATCTTCAGAACAAAATTTTTTATCCCAAGAATTCATCAGACAAAACTAGGTGTTTTCCGCATATCCACACGCATTAACCATCCAAATAAGCTTTTAACAAATAAACTTCCCATTAAATTTATCTATCTTCAATTTCTTTACCAAGTTCATTCACACCTCTCCTTCACACACAAAACCGTGACATCTACAATACTATTGCTATGGACTCAAACCAGCCTATCAATTTAAAGGTTTACAGCATAACCCTTGGAGCTTAACCATTAAGTGCTGCACAAATGTCATTGAAACTTAACCAGAAAAGAGCATTTGAGAGTTGGAAATGACAGAAACAAGAGAAAATTAAAAATCAAACCACACCCACCATATTGGGCAGCATCAAGAAACTCTTCCAGCTCAAAAATTCTATTGATACCACCAGAAAGCTCAACAAATTTTTTGTGGAGCTCAAGAATGTCACCAAAAGCTAAAAAGCTTTGAGACACAACAGATGCTAAAAATCGCAGTGCATGAGCAAGTTCACCTAAGAAAAGGAACAGTACAAAAGAATTGGTAATTTTTCACAAAAATAATAACAGCATAAAAATAAACTAAATCATAGTTGGTTGGCTATCACCTTGAGTTGAAGTCAAAGCTCGGTTGCCCTTGTGCTCCATAGCATACAACAGGCTCAATCCCCAAGTAACATTGTGAGGAAGCTGCTTCGTGATAAACTCATCTATTATGCCAAATAACCATTTCTTCTTAAGAAGCAAAGAAGAGTGGTGAAGAAGTTCTTTAAACCTTGCTTCAACCATCTGCAATACATCACATGTATCAGTATTCTGCTAGAGATAACGGCATAAACATAAAAACAGTAAAGGACATAACAAAATCAAGAAACCTTCTATGAATCCTTACCAATAAGAAAAGTATTTTCAAGAACAACCTGTGCTATTAAAAGAGGTCATATTTCACTACTTAAAGCAACCGATAGATGCAAAGCAAGGGGTTGTTGTTTCTCACGGGTGAAGCAATGCAACTCCGGAGAAGCTCAATGCTTCAAGCAATGGGAGCAAAGCATTATAAGTGAAGAAGATCTCTTATTTGGAGTTGACTTTTTTTTTTCCTTAATTAAAAAATTTATTTTAATAATTTGGTGGACTTAAAAAGACAGTAAAAAGATAAATAAGTTCCATCCCAGCAGGTACGCTTCTTTGTGCTCTTTAGCATCTCTAAATAAGTTCCATCCCAGCAGGTACGCTTCTTTGTTCTCTTTAGCATCTCTAAATAAGTTCCATCCCAGCAGGTACGCTTCTTTGTTCTCTTTAGCATCTTTCTTCAATGATTCTTCTTCTATTAATCCTACTTCTCTACTGAGATGAAGCCTATTCTACTACCTTATTGGAGCTTTCCTCCTCCTCTTCTCTCTCACCCCATTTTTCCTATTTCTCATGATAGTTCTTTATCTCCTAATCTCTCTTGCTGCAATTTATATTCTTCTTTCCTTGTATTCTTGCTGAAATTTAAATTCTTCTTTCCTTGAATATCTCTGATCAGTGTTATCAAATGGAAAAAGCGCAAAAAAATCTTAAGGTCCGTTGGGGTTTTAAGCGCAAAGTGCAAATAAAGTATGGGCTAATTAAAAAAGGCACAACGGGAGAAACAAAAATGTTTAACCCAAGACACAAATTATAAACATGAATGATAAATATATGAACAAAGAAATCGAAAAAAAAAATTACGATAAAATGAAATATCAATTGTTTAGAGTATCGCCCCTTCAGAAGAGGCTCATTGGTGAAGAAAAGCATGTTGGAACTTTAATGACGACATTAGAGCACACATTAAACAGCGAAACGCTCAACGAATTTTGAGCCTCGCTTTAGGATCTAAGCAGGCTTTTAACAACATGGTCTCTTATCTTTAATTTCTCCGTTTTGATTCAAATGCATATTATTTTGAAAATTAAATATGACACTAACAAATTAAGGTTAATAGCTAGTGTAATGAATACACCTTGCGTCTAAGTCAATCCCCAAAAGCTAACTCTTATGGTCAGGATTACTCAAACTCAATATAAGGAGACAATCATTAATTTCCTCAACGTGGAACACCAACACCACCTCTCCTCCTCTGCACATCTAGACCTGGGACAATATAACATCCGGGGCCAAATATTGAGTAAACCAAGAAAAGGATGAGTCTGACTATAACAATATGTGAAGAAGGAGAACTTTAAACCTAGCTTGACCCATGTTATCAAAAAAAAAAATGCTAAGGTGTATTAGGGCTTTAAGCGCAGCAAAGCATCGATAAAAGATGGGTTCTAATGAAAAAAAAAGGAAAGGGAGAAAAACTACAGATATATATTAGTCCAAGAATTACAATCTTAATCATGAATGACAAATATATGAAATATCAACTATTTAGAGTCGTTGCCTTCGAAGAGACCCATTGGCAAGGAAATGTATACCTTAGACCCTTAATGAAGACATTGAAGCGCACACTAAGCGAGGCAAAGTGCTCAAAGACAACGGCCAACTCTCTCAATCAAACAATGTGGAACATTCTAACAATTAGCAAAGTTCTAAGCACTCAACAATGAAATTGAAGATGCGATTGATTCTTTTGTAGCTGATTAATTGACAAATAAAAACCAATTGCAATTGAATATCTTATTATGGGCTAAATGAATTATGGTTTAATGATATTTAATTTGAGCTATTGGGATTAATGTCACTGTTGTATACTGGAGGCTATCCCCCATTCCCTCCATCAAGGAGCTCCTCTAACAATAGCATGCCAGAAACAAAGAGTTGAGGTTGTTAGACCTATACCCCTAATTGCGAAAGTTAGTAATGCTAATAGCAGTTGTAATGTTGCTACTAATATTTATATTTTCTTTAGATTGTGCGCTCCACTTTAAAGAGCCTGTTGCTTCCTCAACTTCTTGTTTTTAACGACATTCAGTACAACATCTATAACTAGTTATTTGGCACAAGGATATAGTACTTTATTAATGCAGCAAAAGGAAGCTCCTAACATATTGACACACGACCATATCCAGTATTGCTAAAGGGACACAAAGCCCCATTAGATCCATGTCTACAAAGGGGTGAATTGACAAGTATTTTTTTTTCGTTCTGGTTATGAATAGCACAACTTCAAATTGCAAATTAAATGTCAATTCTTTCGACAAATTTCTCTTTTTTATTCACCATTGACGTGCTCCATCACATCAGACTGAAGTTATGACCAATCTGAAACAAAGATTACTCAAAAGAAAACAAGGACAAGTTTTGTTACAAACAACCATCCATTAGTTTATTCATATGTTCCCTGTGGCCTATAAACATTTTGCAGTAGATGGAACTGCATTTTCCACAAACCATCAATCATGTTAGGACCTGAAATTACTATGACTGCATTTTCCACAACCAATTTCACGAAAAAGACAGTAAAACATATGCAACTATTTACGAAAACAATATTTTCCGATATAAGGCTTACGCATAGAGGCCAAGTACGGAAGGAAATTGACTGGTTTAGGCTGTTATGTACGCAAAAATTGGAGGCAGTAAAGCAATTCCCTTTTGTTATCCATCTCAAAGACCATTTAACGCAGATTTTGCTCATATTTACCATTACGACAACATATCTTCTCAAGGTTCATTAGGATGCTATCTATTGCCCATGGAATTACATGTAGAGTAGGTAGTAGCTAAGCAATGGGATAACAGAAGATACTGATATCCCAATATACAGTCTTAAATTATGTGGAAGCAAAAGAACAGAAAATAATTGGCCGCAATTGAGATATCTATTCATGCTTTAAGATAGGAACTCAATTTTTTAAAATAAGAATCACATTTTCTTGGACAAAACAGAGGTGACTGGATTCATGTGCACCTCAACTATTATCAAGTACCTGCTACATCCCACCAACACGGGCAATCATAAAGTGATTCGTAATGCAAGGATTACTCCCTGTTAAATGTTCAGTTTGATATACTACGAAATAGTAGTCCATGCATAATTTCAATGTGCTTTACCTTTTAAATGTTTATTTTGTTTACTATAGTGAGGGACATTTTGTCATTTAAGCTTTTTTAATCCTTAAATTACTAAAAGTGCTTGCATTCTAATTTCATATCCCGTCCCGCATAAAGTAGCAACCAAACATAGCATTAGTTAATTTTCAATTGCATGTGGAGATAACATCTCCTCTCTCCCGAACAAAACGACCAATTTACTCGAGACAGGAAAAGGATATCAACCAAACTTTTAGAAGAAACACCTTTTTTCTTGGACAAAATAAAGATGTCTGGAAGGTCACACACGGATAAATTTTGACATACTTTTTTGTTTGGGACTTTGCAAGTCTAGAATAGAAACAACAAACTACTACTACGAATCCCAAGACAGGTTCTGGATAAATAACCAAAGGCCAAAGCTAATACATGTTGTGCACACTTCAAATGCCTCTGGAAACTCTCTGTTAAAAAAAAAATCTCTTATCGTATTACCCATAAATCCAGACATGCCAAACGTAGTCCTTAACATGTCAGCCCCACTTTTGGGCCAACAATTATTTTTTTAAAGGACAGCGAGCTCTTGATGTAATCTGTAGCAATTGATATGAAGAGATGACTAACACTTAAAGTGGTCCAAATTATTTACCCGCTTTTTTTTCCAAATAGGAGGCATAAAAATAGGAATGGAACTTATTATACCAGCAAATTTCTAGCATGTCACATGGGAAAATGATCACCTCAATGTATGTGCACGTATATAAATATCAGACAAACGCACCTATATATCTTATTTCTGAAAGGTCTCACTGCTGATAAAAATATTTATGCTAAAAATAAAATATTATTTACCTCTTTTTCGCGAGCACCACCTCCAAAGAAAGCAACAGATTCAGCATGTGTTCGCAACCTTTCATGCATGAACCTGATTACAGATATGCAGGTGTAACAGTAGCTTATCCAAACACAATAAGATAAGCAGTAACTAAGAAATCAAGTAACCTGAAAGTTCCTTCAAGCTGTTGTTCTTCACTAGCCAGGTCACCAAAGTCAGGAGTAACACATCTCAGGAAACCCAGACCTAATAACATGTAAGCATATAATATAGCAACTCCCCTCTGGCCAGTTAGCAGTTTCATTCTCCATGTGAACCTGCATTTCAGTAGTATCTCTATAAAACCAGAAAATATGCTGTTAAAACTTTAGCTTAAACACAGCAGAAGCTTACCATAGAATGTCAACAGTTGGCTTCACCATTCCAGTTACCAGACTAGACAAGTCGGCAGTTAGCTTCTCCAGATCTTGAGTTAGTCTGTGATCCGCATCCAAGTTGACACCCGACATGTTAAATACCTACAACCCATCCTTGAATGTTACATTTGCAAGGCATTTAAAGTATTGAACAGTACATCAGACTTCTATTGAAAAGTGAAGGAACTACAGAATTAGTTATCCTTGAATCAAGGATGACGGACAAGGGATTATGAACAAAGAAGTTGTCCTACTATTCCACCAAATGAAAGACTGCAACAGGACCAAAATGGATAAGAAATCTACCAAAAGCTTTTGTCCATGTTGAATTTTCAATATTCAAATTGGATTTCCAAATGCATTTTTCAGATTAATTCATAAACATACAGAAAATCTAGAACTTTCACAAGGTAGAATATTTCATGTAGTTGATCATATTTTCCATTTACATAAAACATTAAGAAACCTAGTAATAAAAATAATTTGGTCAAAGCCCCATTTAACCTCTAAAAGTGAAATTTACATCAAAACTAAGGATGAATAGATAGCATAAAGACTAATCCATTTGTTTGATCAAGCTGGCGCTAGGAAATACAACAGAACCAAAGCATTTCAAATAGTTAAAACCTCCACAATGTCACGGGTGAGCAGGGGATTTACTGAACAGCACATCTAAAAAAAAACTTATGAGTTGACCAGAGTGATAGACATTTGAAAAACGGTGTAACTTGACAGAACTGAAAAGGATTTTTAGTAATATTATCTAGTTGAATAATATAGGTACCTTATAATATGCATTGTTTCTTAAATAGTTCTTCAACAAGTGCTTGGTCAAACGAATCCTCCATCCAAGTGCCAATGTCTGTGTCAAGTGCCTGTACAGGAGCAGGAAGAAATTTTATTGCTCTCATTATCTCAAAGAATAAAGAATAAAGGTCAACAAAGAATATACATTTAAATTCCAATATGAAATACAACAGTCTAACACGACAAGATTCATTAGCAGATAATGAACAATAACCACACTAAATGAAATGATCGTACACAGTTTGCCCACTCAATAACAGCCAAAGCAGCAACCTCATGAAACTTAAAACCTACCCAACCACAAAAGTTCCTTCAGAGGCCCCTATAATACCTAAAGATATATCAGACTTCCAATCTTGCAGGATATTGAATTACCAGACATATCTTACAGTCAATGGATATGGACTATGGTGGTATCTAGTTGTCCACAACTATTAATTCAGAGTCAAGGAAAAAAAAGGTTCCAGTATAATGTTGGAAAGAAACCCTGCAGAATTGCCTCTAAAATTTCCATTTTCTAAAAAATAAACAAAATCACTATATGTATAAACCTTATCAAAGATATGTCACTACCTACATACTATAGAACAAAAAAATAGACACAGGTTACTATGGCATTTGAACCTAAGATTGTAGTAAGTTTACGATGTACTCTTTCTTGTGCAACCATTCATCAAAATGAACATTGAAAGTCAACCCTACTGGCTGAAAAAAATATATGCTTTAATCTTGTAGACAAAAACTAGATGTCCATGCACTCGAGATACATATCCAAGATAAATTTCCTGTGTGTGTCGCTTCAAAGGGAGCCTAATAGCTCTTTGTAATAACTGAATACAGAAAAGATGTTTTTTTCTGGTCAGGGAAGAGGAACCGAGTTACCTAAGTAAGACTTAGTCTCTGGCTTCCAGGTATATATTATTTTAAAATTTGCAGATGCTAAGCATGTTTAAAGTAGGGAAAGGCATGTACTCTTTTCACATATAAATTCACCTCAGAGACGGTGCAATAAAGGAGGATGCAGCACTCTGAAGGACACTAATAACAATCAAACGTAGGAACGCTGCCTTATCTTGCTCCAGGACAAATTTCACCGTTGTTCCTATATAAGCAGATTTCTTTGTTATAAAAAATACAATAAAATCCTTCGTTCCAGATGAAGAAGAATAACATTTAAAAGAGCAGAGAAAACTTACCATTTAAAGAGGCAATGCGATCAGAGACCCACGTTCTGGACACCACAAGTAAAGCGACTGCGAGGAACTGTGCCCCCTGTTTATCTAGCAGTCTGGGTACCTAGAACAAGCACTACAGCTATATGAAGCAAGCAAAAGAAATGGTTCTCAATAATATAACTCCCTCCACACAGATATGGTGATCAGCAGCCCATCAAAAAACAAAATGACGATCCACTTTACATGTTACTACCAAAAAGCTCCTTGTTTTCACAAAACCAAACAATGGATATTCCTAATTTTCAAGATGCAATATTTTTCAAAATATCTTATCTTGATTCTAGGACCCAGACAAGTAAATATAGTAACATCTTATATTGAACAGAATATATATCTATCTACCTATCACTAGACGATGTTGTTTTTCAGTTCAAACTAGCCTTACCATCTTTCAACCATACAATTTCCTTTCCCAATGTTTTTAAAGTCTAAGTCAGTAAACTTTAAATGTCAATCACATTAAATAAGAGATGTTGTCTTTAAAGAGAATTTCCCTTGTTTCAATTTCAGAACCAAAGAAAAGAAAAGTAACCACGGCGAGAGGGAAACTAACCAACTAAAAGGACCAAGCTGATGTCATAGCAATACAACACTCACCAGAACTTTAGACATGGCAGCAATTCTCAGTGGAAGTATCCTGGGAACACTCTTAAGATGTGGAAAGACATGCAAGGGGGACTCATCATCTTCAGATGGAGATGCCGATATCAACTCCGAAAAATACAATTCAGCCTCTGACTTGGAGAGCTTTGTGCCCTGTGGATGATGCCAAAGAGAAGAGTTAGTTGGAACAAGAGAAGATGTCTCTGAGAACAAGTGTGAACAGCATCAGTATTCAAACCTGTTTTGCAGTTGCAAATGCACGTTGCACTGTCATCGCATCACTTTGACGATCTGTCTCATTATGCTGGTCCTTATTGAACTCTGAGTCAATGAGATTGGGAGCCTCTGCCCTGGAGATTTTGTTGAACAGCAACTAATAAGTATCTGCATGTGCAGAGTATGTGTGGAACAGTTAGTTACCTTAGCTTTGTACCTTTTATAGTGAACCCTCCAGCCTCCTTCACCATCCAATGACAAGACGACATCATGAAATGCAACTAACGCAGGACGGTGAGAAATAGTGATACATGATGTTCCCATCGCTCTTACTTTTGAACAAAAGCGTTCCTCCATATCAGTTGTCACTGCACTTGTACATTCATCCAGAATGGCAAATTTTGGTTTATGGTAGAAAAGTCTAGCCATCCCCAATCTTTGTTGCTCTCCCAGAGATAATTCTTCACCCCAGTTTACCTCCTTATCAGGAGGATAGCGATCCAGAAGATACTCAAGATCAACCTAGTATGACAATGTAGAATTCAATGCGTCAAAACAAAATAAATGACACTATAAATTCCAAGCCTTAAAAACATGAGATTGGTCATAGAAAGAGATGCAGGTTTCAGGGATTAATATAGAAACTTACATTTTTAAGAAGTTCAACCATACCACTTCGTGTGAGCGGTTCAACCTCTTGATCAGCAGTCAAAGGATATATAATCTGATCACGTAGTGTTCCAATAGCTGTATATGGACGTTGGGGCACATAAAAGATCTCCTTATTCAGATCAGAACCAATTCCAGGTTTTACAATATGCCCAGAAACAAGTGGCCAAAGCCCTCCAAGGACTCGAAAAAGTGAGCTTTTGCCGCTACCATTTGGACCTTCAAAATGAACCAGCAAGAATTATATTCTATGTTCCCACATATCCAACAAAAAGTTACAGTGAAGAACCAGATGCCAACATTTTGTTCACTGTGCTACAACACAACACTTGAATAACTAAGGGGTTGTTCTGTTGATGGTTTGAAATGAGTAATTCAAGTATTAAATCTCGTATAAGATAATATAGTATCTATTTGACTGCATAAGGGAAAATAACTAATGCAACGTTTGTTCGACAGTATTAAATATCACCCACATTAAGTTATGTGGAAAACTATGTATAATTTTGTGCAAATAATAACGACGACAACAACATACCCAATAAAATTCCACAAGTGGGGTCTGGAGAGGGTAAAATGTAGACAAACCTTACCACTACCTCATTGAGACAGAGAGGTTTCCGGAAGACCCTGAACTCAAAAATATCAGCCCCAAAAGCAGAAAATACTAGATAAAGCGACTATAGGTGTACTATGCGGGAATTGAACTATTTAAAGACGAAAATGGCTTCTGAAAGTAAGTAAATAATTATGTATAACAATCTCCTCATTGTTAATCACCTCATAACAACTCCTACATTATCAATCCCCATATAAACCATCCCTGCATTGTAATCCCCACATAACTAGTATATGAACCAAAGGCACCATAGAAGTCTCTTCACCGTGTTCCAACATGACAAGTATCTCTATTCCCTATATTTATGCCTAAGATTAGGAGTATAAGAAGCATATAATCCTAATAAAAACAACATACCCAGTGAGATCCCATTTGTGGGATCTCATTGGGTATGTTGTTGTTCATTAGGATTACTAATAGCTTGTTATTATGTAGTTCTCCTATCTAGGGAACTTTGTAATCTTTACTTAATCCCCCCAAACTTGAGGACATACTCGAGCATAATATTCCCCAAAAAAGTCTTTTTCTTCTTTTCTCAATAGCATTTAAAGTAGCTAAGCATATGGTGTTACCAATAAGAAAACAAAATACATCTCAGCGGGAAAAATTTTATCTGTGGCTAACCCACAGCAACAATGCTCCACACTGTTATGACCTTTAAAAAAATGTTTTATGTCTACAAAATGATTGTCCGCAATGCACCAACAGTGTCCAGTATATTACAAAGATAATGCAAATATAAGATGGAACTGTGGTCATACAAAATTAGACAAGATTAGAAATGGAAATATTCGGGAGAAGGTGCAACTGCCACGAATATAAAACAAAATAAGAGAAAGTCACAGTCACTTGAGATGGTATGTTCATATCCTGTGTTGATCACCAAAAATGAACCGATCCATGGATGTGAAAGTAAAACAATAACCAGTAAAGGTGTTAGAAGAGGACAAGGCAAACCTTACAATCACATAAAAGAAAGCTGAGTCGGAGACCTACAATGCTTTGGAATCCATGCAAACTCCGTGAAAATGGGACACAAGATGGTGAAGGAAAAATCGATATAGGAGATATCAATTACTTGAGATTAAGGTTTAATCATGTTGGTGTGCTTACTTTAGGTCCTGTGTTTTAAAACATCTTTTATGGTTAGATATTTGTGTAGCAATAGTGTTGAGACACAAAGCCCCCATTGGTGGTTAATGGGATGGGTGGTCTCCTTATAAGGCTTAGGCAATCCTCCTCCCTTTGAGCTAGCTTTTGGGGT
>JAABOM020000084.1:17315027-17333753 GCA_011800125.2 Solanum clarkiae | reverse complement strand
GTCTCCTTATAAGGCTTAGGCAATCCTCCTCCCTTTGAGCTAGCTTTTGGGGTGTGAGTTAGGCCTAAGACCTAATTCAACTTCAACAAATAGAAAAAGAAAAGAACTTATAATTTTAGAAAACCTATTTTTGATAAACTAAATTGAGACAAGCTAAAATGGAACTATATGAATAGTAAGAATTCTGATAACCCACCTTAAGTAACTTTGGGATTGAGGTGTAGTTAAAGTGATCCCACATGTTTATGGATTTTGAAAAATTATTAGATAGGATAATTCATCACCATAACCCAGATTGGTCCGATGAGGGAAAAGAAGAGAGATAAAAGGATTTTCTTTTCTAACCTTCCTCGGTTGTTTTGTAGAATTCGAAGGGATGGATTATCTATCAATTTACCAATGGCATGGCTATGAGCTTACACCATTTAAGACCATAGGTCTCTACAAAGAGTTGACCAAGGGTCGACAGGTATTTGACCATGTTTAACCATGAAATTGACTAGGTTGGCTACCATTGGGACTTCCGGAAATATCATTCTCGTGACCGATCACTTGCGAGCCAATCCACCCCACATGGCCAACCTAGTTTTTAGGATATTTACTTTGTATTTAGGCCAAGCCCATTAGCTTAGCGTAAAAATAAGAAGTCTTTCAGTTTGGGATTTAGTTTATAACACTTCCATGAACTCTTGAACAAAGAGAGGGACAGGGACATTGTGCTGGGAGAGAAGGAGCACTTCGAGAGACAGCAGGATTTTGGGAATTGCAGGTCTATAAAGGTTGACAAGCTTAAATGTGTTATTTGTTGGATGAGCAGGGGAATAGAGACTGCATCAGGCAAGACTCTAGTGGATTTTTGGAAGAACATGTGCAGGGCAGGTTTGGATTGGCTAACTTGGTAGTTTAATGTCATTTTTTAGATCAGTGAAGATGCTCAAAGAACGGAGGTGGAGTCTTGATGGTTCTATTGTACAAGAACAAGGATGATATTCAGAATTGCAAGAACTATAAAGGCGTCAAGTTGCTAAAGCACTCTACGGAAGTGTGAGAGATGGTGGTGGAGATGAGGGTGAAAAGAGGATGTCTATTTCATGAACTAGTTTGGTTCATGTCGGGGTGATCTATAAGAGAAGCCATCTATCTAATAGTGAGGAGACTAGTGGAGCAGTATAGGGAGGGGAAGAGGGATTTACATACAATGTTCAGCGACCTAGAGAGGGCTTATGACAAAGTCCCAAGAGAGATTCTATGGAGATGCTTGGAAGCTAGAGGCATATATTTAGTTTACACTAGGGCAATTGAGAACATGTAAGATAAAGCCAAGAAGAGGGCGAGGACAATGCGAGGAGACTCGGAGCACTTCCCTGTTATGATGGGATTGCACCAAGGGTCAACTATTAGCCCGTTTCTCTTCATACTAGTTATGGATGTATTGATGCGACAAATCCAACGTGAAGCATCAGGGTGTATGTTATTCACAAATGATATAGAGTATTGATTGACAAAACTAGCAATGGAGTTAACAATGGTTGAAGGGTTTGGAGACAAACCTTGGAGTCTAAAGGGTTCAGGTTAAGCAAGACTAAAATTAAATATTTGGAGTGTAAGCTACGTGGAGGCTTGATGCTCAAGTCATCTCCAAGAGAGGATGGTTCAAGTATATGGGTCTTTAACTCAAGGTGATAGGGAGATCAACAATGATGTCACACAATGTAGTGGTGTGGGATGAGAGAATTGAGAAATGAGGTTCGCCTCCAGAGTCTTCTATGATAATAAGATATGGCTGAAACATAAAGAAAAGTTCTATAGAGTAGTGATTAGACCAATTATGTTCTATGGGGTAAAGTGCTGGCCAATTAAAAACTCGCATTTTAGAAGATGGAAAATGTAAACATGAGCGTGTTGAGGTAGATGTGCGAGCAAAATAGGAGAGATAAGATTAAGAATGAAGATATTTGCAACATTGGTTGGCCTTTACGGTGGACAAAATGAGAGAACCGTTGTTAGATAGTTTGGCCATATGAAGAGAAGTGTAGATGCCCCAGTAAGAAGGTGTAAGAGGTTGGCATTGACAGGCATCAAAAGAGGTGGAGGCTGGCTTAAGAAGTATTTACGTGAGGTGATTAGATAGGACATGGTGCATGTTGAGCTTACTGAAGACATGACCTTAGATAAAAGGGTTTGGAGATCGCGGATTAGGGTAGAATGTTAGTTGCTAACTGAGCGTTCTCTCGTTCTCTTATGGGATAGGCTTAGTGGTCACACTTGAACCTTCTTTGTTACCTCCCAGTTTCTTGTTCTTCATTCGCAATTATCACTGTGTTTTTGTGTTTCAGTTCTCACATTATTTTGTTGTCATTACTGTTCTTTCTTCTGTATGATGTGTACTGATCTCCATTTTGTATTATTTCATTGTTGTTACTGCTTAATTTTTGTATTCCCTTTGATGTTTGGAAATGCTTTAGTTAAGTGTCTATCAGAAACAACCTCTCTATCTCTACAAGATAAGGTTTGCATATACTCTACCCTCCCCAAACCCCACTTTGTGGGATTACACTAGCTATGTTATCATTGTTTTTTAGTTTATGATTATTAGTTGGTACCAAGTCCTTTTACTTGTTAGCTAGGAGTAATTTGCATCAGTTAGTTGATTTCTCTCTTTCTTCTTGACAATCTAGTTGAAGATTATCAATAGTCATTTCAAGGAATCAACCATTTTATTTCTTGATTTTGTATCATCACTTATCTACATGGTCTTGTCCCATCTATTTCATATTTCCACCATATTCATGTGTGCGTTCTCCATCAATTCACTTGAAACTCATGGAACTTCTCACCGTGCCCCATCCACACTCAGGCTAGATGAAAAAATGATGTGGAGGAATGGATCCATCCACTTTTATTTCCTGACCAAATAGATAGCTGACGCTTCACTTCCAGCTATAGCTGAGGATATTTCAGAATACAACCTAATGACTACATGAGAACCTATAGCAAATCTGACAACTGAATCAAAAGCACCATTGCTCGAAAAAACAATATCAGGTCAACCAAAAGAAAACATAAAAAACTTGATGTACCCGTTATCAAAAGATTAGATCCTGATTCAACCCTTAGTCTCAAATCCTCTACCAACACATTACCAGTTGGAGTAACAACCTGAAAGCACCAAAGATCTAGGATCAAAACCCAAATACAGATAGTGGTAAAATCAAAACAAACAGATTGTTTATCACCTTAACCCCATCAAACTCGATGTAATTTGCCTCAGTGACATAATTACTACTCCCATTAGATTGTATGGAAGAGGCATTACGTCCAACTAAATCTCTAGAAATAACCATGAGCTCATGAATACGATCTGCATACCCACTGCAAGTGCCAAAACCAATTTAGAAAATGCAACTGGAATTTCAAGTATACAGTAGAAATGCAAGTGAATTTGTGTAGTACAACTCTAGTATACCAATATGATTGTGTCATACATAGCTCAAACCTGTTAAAATCTGACATATGGTTAAATGTATGAAACATAGACCCCTAGAAGATCTTCTACGGTCCTCACCACTTAGCTAGTTTTTTGGGTTAAGAGTCAAAATGGGCCCTTATGTTATGCCACCCAATATAGGATATTACTTCATGCTCAGAATGTCCCATCTTAGGCATGGACAGGAGAGGAAGAGCTCCTCTATTCCCACATGGAATAAGTTATAAGCTATAGTCTTCTTATTAGCTTGGCTACGCACCACTTAACTAGTATTCGGGTTGATTCAAGCAGCAAGGTCAATTTTCTTAACAAAAATAATGAAGCAAAATTAGTATCTCCTAGTGATTATGCCAAAGACTTTCAGCCAAGAGATAGTATACACAAATTTATATGCTAGTCAATTTCAAAAATCACTGGAAACAAATCTAGTCAATTCTTTCATTGATCTGTTGTTCAGTTTATTGGCGATGAGAGTTTCACTTTTTATATAAGGTCCATGTAATTAATCTATCACAAATGAGTAAAAACGAGCTGGATTGTTAATCTTAGTTATTACCCTCTTGTTCTGTCTTTATTTTACTGGGTTATAGCCATGCCTGTTCTGTAACCACTGTTAAATTCAAGAAAGACACAACAATCGGCCTCCTTTAGATAATCTTGCAGATGTGGAACTTACATTTTGGCTGAAGCAATACAGTAGCAACAGATACAGAAAGTCTTTTATCGGCTAAATCTAATGTGGAGCATGTGCTTGGTATACTGATCGCTCATATTGAAGGCAATAAAGCAATACCTTAGACGATTGAGTCGTCTTGAACTTATTGCAAGGGTTCCCAATGCCTGGAATAAGGATATTATGACACTGGTGTGATATCTCAAGTTACTCAACATCTCCGCTCGTCCCAATGTGGATGCATCAGGTCTCAAATCGCCAGAGAAGAAAGGCTCAATAATCAAGACAACAGCAACTGTAGCACCAAGATACTTGTGTAAGAAATCCTGAATCATCCCAAACCACCAGTGCTCATGAAGAACAGCCTTCATATGCCGAACAAGAGTTTTAAACTTCTGTTGAATGTGGAAATCTTCTCTGGTTTCACCACCATAAAATGCTATGCTTTCTGCATGGGTCCTTAATCGTGAGTGAAGCTGTCTATATTCCCCTTCCAGTTGCTGTTCTTTTGACATTAGTTTCCCAAATGGAGGTGAGAAATTTTTAATAGTAAGCCCTGCACCCAGGACATAGGCCTGGAAAATAACATCAAATAAGAGAACCCACTAGACAAAAAAGGTTCCAAATTGAAATTTTGGAGCAGAAGTACACAAAAATAGGTATTGAAGAACTCAACCATCATAAGTTAAAGTCTGAAAGAGTTGTAATAATTTAACAAAATAATTACCAAAATCCAGAAAAGATACTTCGGACTTGCATATGAACACAGGCGCCAAGTATATAGAAGTCCATCAGTGACGGCTATGAGATCCTCTTGTACAAGATCACTCAGCTCTTGAGAGAACCTGGGTACATCACTTGCAATTCTCTGTTCTGGATTTGTTATCCGACCATCAACGTGGGACAGTTTATAGTACACCATATCCTAATACACATCACAAAGATTTGTTAAACTATGATAGTAGTAAACTTCCATTTTTTAGTCCCTTTCTGGACAAACCATCCATTATTTAGTTCCTATCTGGGCACACGATCACAAGTATGTGGCAAACAAAATTCCTGAATTTTTTTAGACTGTTGAGCAATTATAAATATGTGCAAATAGGAAGCTATCAAGGTGATTTTGACAAAAACCGTGCAATGCTATACTTAATTGTGATGTATAAACTAGCATTTCTGTCAAAGCTGCTTGGGCTTAATCTCATTTTAAATAATAGATAGCATCCCGGTGACCCAAAGATCAACATGATACACAAAACAAATGTAGTCGGAAGATATCACAAGTTAATCACTACCTGAAAATATTGTGCATGAATAAGCCTTGTTAAAATATTCCGGAAGCGTAAACTCAAGGTCCCAGTTATATATTTAGACGTTGATTGCAAGGCTGACTGGAGAAAACACAACAAAATATTTTCAAGTATGAGGCGCAAAAACATTGGGACACGCCGGAGGAAGGCAGCACGAAAAAGAAACCCCTGCACTTTTGCCAATCGGTTGCTTACTGCAGTTCGTAACACCTGCAGACAAAGCAAAAGAACAGTTTCGGTTACTGGCAATGCAAGCCTGGCCTAATAGGGAAAAATATTGAAAAACTTTTACTGGGAATGCTTATAACATCCCACTTTTCAGTGGTTCTTGTCGGACCCTGAATAACAGTATATGCAGTTGTCCTCATGTTATAACCAGTCAAATTTCACATGCATCATTCACATAGAAACCACTCAATTTGCCACCTTTATTTGCAATTGAGAAAAAACATGGAACACACATTTGCATTGAGGAACTTGAGATTTGACGATAGAAGTTCTTCAACTTCTAACCAACGATAACTAACGTCCTGCTTCGAAGCTCACACTGAATTTCAAGTGCAGCTTATTCCATGTGAGGCTGGATCTTATCTAAACTATGCAAACCCGAGGGCATACTATTCTAATATCTAATCTAATCAGTTCAAGGTTGTCGAGCGGATGAGTTTACGTCTTTTCTTTCGGGATGTCCATGGAATCACTATCTAGTAGAGTACAGCCTTGGAGCAGGGACTTCACGACTAGTGATGTGAAAGTTGTTGCTAAAATTCTCAACTATGTCATTTATTTGCATGATTGTGTGTTTCATCTTAGCCATGAGTAGCTAAGCACCCGCAACTTGGGGTTGTGGGAACCATGGGTAGTTGACTTGAGATGACCTAGGTTTTGTGCATGTCTATGATTGGGGTTTTGCATGTATTGTCTATTTTCCTTCATGATTAATGTTGTTTGGTGGTGGCCAACGTCAAACCTCGCCTACTATCACGATCCCAACCAAGATAGTGACGAATAGGAAAAGGGAAGTAGATGACAGGATTCGTTTCCCTTCTATAGAATCAAGCTATGTTGCTCAGACTCCTCAAAAATGTCAATGGGTGCATGTCGAATTATTTTTGGAGAATCAGACACGGGTGCGGCATTGAAAGTGAAGAGTCCACGCAACTTAAGAATCAAGTTGATTTTTATATGAGTTAATAATATGAATACTTCAGGATACCTGAGGCAACATCACCATCATTCTCTTCATCACTGTGGAAATATATCATTTCCCATTATCACAGGAATACGTTCTTTTTTTCTCAGGAAGATCACAAGATAAATGTTTAGATCCATGCAATTCATCTCAAACACGAATAAACTGTTCAATCCACATACAGTTACATATAAACATACATAAAAATAATGCACAACTATATATATGATCCTCTTTCCCACAACTTCACATCAATATTACCTCTCCACTAAATTTTCTGTTCAATTAGAAGTTTTTCGACTGAAGCCAGATCCACCGGCTTCCTGACAGCTACTACCAACTTTGTCAAAATTGTGATTTTGCTCCAAGGTATACATAACAGGATGAGATGCAACAAAAGAAAATGCAAGCCAACCATGTACACTTAACAGATGCTAAAAGATCAGTATGTCTATAAGAAAGTGATTAAGATTTTCTTAGTTCTTTATAGACATTTGCAAAGTACTTCTTTTGGATGTAATTTTGCCACAGCATTTCCTTTGTTCATTAACATCAATAGTACTTTCTTATACTTATTGAAAAGGGTCAATAAATATGAGAAAGGGTAGGTGATATAATCCACAAAGATTGCATGCCAGCAAACTAGAAGAAAATGAACTTATTTAAGTAAATTTAAACATGCCTAAGCTCAGAAAATAAGGAAATAAATGAAAAGCGGTAAACCTCAAACGCTTTTTAGAAGTCACTTCAATTTTCTGATCTTGATTGCATTCAAATGACCAAGACAGTAACACAACCATTATTCAATTGGTATTTTGTAAATTCTCCGGACCCCATTTGTGGGATTACACTGGATATGTTGTTGTCGTCGTCTTTGTAACAACAACAACAACAACACCATACCTAGTGAAATCTAGGGAGGATAAAATGAATACAGACCTCACCACTACCTCATAGAGACACGAAGGCTGTTTCCGAAAGACCTGTCGTTGTCTTTGTATTTTTGTAAATTCTAAGCCACTTTACTACTCAGCTCATGTAACTTCAATTTTCAGATCTTAAATCCTATATAAGAAGCAGCTTGAATAGAAATTCACCAAGCAAATTTGCCGAAATTAGCATTGTAAGAAGGTAGAGCTGATAAATTTTGTCCCAACTTTCACCTTTAGACCAAAATGCAAATTATAAGCAAGAAAAAGAGGCCAGCCGTTCACGATTTCACAATCCAAGATCCCTCTGATTTTAAAGCGAAACCTCTAAAGCAAAAATACCAAAATCCCAGCAGTAGCATCAGCACATGCTATTAACTTGTGAAATCTTTGAAATGTTTTGATTAGTTTTCCTTTTTCGTAAGTCTCAATGTTAAGTCTTTTTCTCCACTGGAAACTATAGCATCCCTCCTACACATTTCTACACTCCAAAATTATCAGATCCTAGAAGCGGTTGAACAGTTATATATATGCTTTAAGTTAGATATGAAGTAAATGTTTTGAGTAAAGAATCTCACCACTGTGGCTACCAGAGCAAACAGATCTCTTGTACCCAGTCTGCCCATTCGAGATAGCAGAATGGCTGCTAAAACTTTTACGGACTTCAAACCTCCTTTCTTTTGCCTGCTTTTCTTCACATTATTACCCTTTCCAGTCTTCTTATTTGGCTCTAGTACACCATCATCCACTCCATTGCACTGTGTAGAATCATGCCCCTTATAGGTTCTCCATGACCGCCTGTATGCGGCAGCTGTTCCACCAGCAACAATTATACCCGTTGCAAGAAGCAGAGCTTTCCTGTAAATTAAGAACAAAATTTGAGATTATTGCAGGAAGGGGCAAAGGAATTGATTGATTGATGCACAGTTTTCAAACCACTATAGGAAGATATTGATGCATGCAAGAATATATGAACATGATGTTGCATCAACTGTCACTTGAAGAGGTATGGTTTCAAGCACAAAAAAGTGAAAAACAAGAAATAGGTTTACAGTTGAAACTTCAACTTAAACTACACAAAGCTAACGTACACTCTCACCCCTTCTATGTAGTAACATACATTCACTTAATCCTCATCAGTTACAAGCTTGACTATTTTGTTCATTAGTTTTGGTGATAGATATATATCTCTCTCGGAGATCCTTCTTACTCTTGTAGTTTGCTCTTTTCAATTTTAGGAACTCCTGATTGTCTTTCTTCAAATATAGTATCTCTCATTCCATTAATAAAACATTAAATGTGCATAAGTGACTCCTTTTAGGGAATGTTTTTTTCTACTTCCCTGAATGTTTCCTCTATCTGCATTTTTATTTCTTTAAACCACATGTTACTATAAACACCAAAGGCCCTTGGCTGGACTTGCACTTTTCCTTCTAAAACATTGGTCCATTCTATTGAAGTTTTGATCCAGAGCAGCCATGAAGATCATGACTTTCTGTTCTGAACTCTGCCAAAAACTCTCTCCCAATTAAAGTATGTGAAGAACTTTGTAGGATCACAAGATGAACTTTGTAGAGCTCTATTATGTACAAATCTGTTTTGGGAAAGTAGAGTTTTATTATCTATCAAAAGAAAAGAGAGAACAGTGCACTAGTCTCAGAAATGTTTTGGCAGCATTCTTTTCAGGGTATAATTTTTGGTACTTCAAAAGTAGACATCCATCGACACAAGAAAAAGGATATGAACTAGCAGCACAAAATGGAGAAAAGATTCTATACCTTTTAGAAGCCAGAAGGCCTCGCCCATGTTCAGTCAACTGCAGAAGTTGAAGAGAAGGCATGTCTGAAAACAAACCTTCCAAACCAACAGATTTTAGCAGCTAAAACCTTGATATCTGTAGGAATAGTGCTTGTATATTAGTAATGTGGGACATGAAGAACATTTATATTTTCAAGAACAACAGAAGGAAAGTAAATATAATAACCATTTCTCCATACCACTATCATTATACAGGAAACCCAGATATGAAACCATCACGGTATGAAAAATGATAACATATCAAGGAGCACAAAAAATTTAACACCTATTCACTAAAATCTTAATCTTTTCGATGAAAAGTAACACCTATTCACTAATTATTCCAGCAGCTCTGTCACACCCTTACAAAAATTCTAAAAGGTGGAGGGGAAGAAGAAGATAGGAAAGCAAACGAGATGCAAAGGATAATCCAATATAACAAAATACAGAAATTTGCATGTTTTGACATCCAACAATCTCTTACTGGCTAGTTACTACTGAGCAACATTACATTTACTTGCTTTTTGACATTCATGAGTATCTTACAGTGCGAACGTGGCTGAATGATCAAGACTTAAAGATCAGGGACATGGCTTTCGATTACTTAAATCAGAAAAGTTACCCGCAATAACATCACATTGAGATAATCAGAACAAAGAATTTTTTTTACCTATATTGTTCAACATAGGTGACTCCAACCTTGACAATTCTAACCTAAACAAGTACACTGGCAAAAAAAGCAATAATTTCGGTCAAATAACCCTATCCAGGAAGGAAAATAGAAAAGCATATCATATACTTTCGCTCAGTAAACCATCCATAGCTTGAAGAGTATGTGGTGGCAGAGATGTAGAGGCCTTCTTTTGAATTCACAAATTGTCCCAAAGTGAATGAGGAGGAAAAAGAATGGTTGCAAAGACCCTTATCAAAGACGGAAGTGTTGAATATTATCAATATGTGTGCTGGAGATGGGGCTCCTGGGCCAGATGGCTTTACAATGGGCTTTCTTCAAAGAATGCTGGTCAATACTGAGAGAGGATTTGATGCAAACTCTTCTGGCTAATGAGTTAGTGGATTCCAGAACCAAACTCAATTAGCCAGGCATTTTACGTAAGCTAGATATTGAAAAAGCAAATGACCATGCCAATTGGAATTTTTTGGTTGAAAATTCTAAAAGACATGGGTTTTGGCAACAAATAGATTAATTGGATAAAGATTTTTATTTCAAATGAGAAGTTCTCCATGTTGATCAATCGTAGTCCAAAAGGAGCCTTTCACTCTCAGAGGGGCTTTAGACAAAGAGATCCAATGTCACCTTTCTTATTCTTGTTGGTAATGGAAGATTTGAACCACATGATCAGAACAGCTAAATCAAATTATTGGAATAGGGGATTTGGCTCAGTTCAATTAATGGCGATGGTTTGGAAATCTCCCACCTATTGTATGTTGATCACTCTCTGAGTTTTTTTCATGCTGAAGTGGACTAGATTAGACATCTCAGGGTGATCTTCGAAGCTTTCAGTTCTATCAGTCCAGTTTCCCAAGTTCCAAATATTCAATCTCTGGCAAACAATTTAGAGTGTTGGGTGGATCTTTACCTACAAAGTATCTGGGTATGCCATTGGGAGCAAATAGCAAATCCATAGGAATATCGAACGAGATAACTGAAAGATGTGAAAAAAAGTTGGCAGGTGAAAAAGGCAGTACTTATCTTTGGAAGCAGGTTTACTCTAATTAACTCCGTTTTGGAGGCTCTCCCTATGCTGTCTTTCCTATCCCAAGAGGGGTATTAAAAAAGATATAGACAGCATGAGGAGAGATTTCTTATTGCAAGGAAATTTAAAAAAAAAAAATAGTACTCATCTGGTAAAATGGGATGTGCTTACTCTCAGAGAAAAAAAGGGTGGATTAGGCATGAAAAAACTGAGATAGAAAGACAAGAGCCTATTACAGAAGTGGCTATGGAGGTACAGTAATAAGGATATGACACTTCGGAGAAATTTCATTAATAAGAAATATGAAATGGAATGCCAATGTATGAAGAAGTGACAAGTACTTACGGATGCAGAGTATGGAAGAGCATTAGGAATCTATGGGATGAGTTTTGGGTGAATGTGGCGATTTCAGTGGGAGATCGTAGTAAGACAGCCTTTTGGAAGGATCATTAGATTGATGACAGTAGTTTGAAATCCACTTTTCCTATTCTCTACTCTATAAGCTCACAAACTAACCTGATAAACAAAATTTTGGGATCAACAAGGATGGAACCTTATCGTTAGGAGAGCTCCGAATGATTGGGAAGTAGAAAGATTTATTACCATGATCCAACTTATAGGAACTTTTGGAGGAAATGCAGGGCAACCTGATGGACTCAGATGGAGACTCAGTAACAAGGGTAATTTCCAGGCAAATCAACTTTTCGGTTCATGAATCATGATAGCTCCATGAATAGGGTTTGGCCTTGGAAACCGATTTGAAGAAGAAAAATTCTAGTAAAGGTGTCCTGTTTTGGCTGGGTAGTGGCAGGGAGAGCATGTTTAACGCAAGAAAAGCTACAAAGAAGAGGTCGTCGGATTTGTTCAAGGTGTCTACTATGCGATCGGGAGGGCGAGAGCAATGAACATCTTTTCTTACCTTGTAAGACAATAATAAATCTGTGGCACATGTTCTTTTGTGTTTTGGGTATAAATCGGGCTATGCCGAGTTCTACTATGGATCTTTTGAATCATTGGATGAATGTGAGAAAGAGACATGGAGAGGAAGATTGGTGGAAGATCATCCCAGCATGTATTTGGTGGACAATATACAAAGAGAGGAACTCAAGACACTTTGAAAATATTAGCAATTCCATTCAAAATATTAGAATGAATCGTCTTTGTTTGTTCTTTTTTTTGGGCGTAAAAAGCATTTTGGGGGGAAGTAGCAAATTTAGTAGATTTAATAGGTAAAGTCTAAAGATTACAGATCTATAGGAGTTTTTTCCCCTTTGGTTTAGCTCTTTTGATGATATAAAGTTCTAAATTCAGCACCAGTTATGGTGTTGAGTTTATACAGATTATACAAACGGTTAATTTCCTCAAAAAAAAATCCAAATGGAAAAGAATTATATCCAATCTTACTCTTTAACTACCAAATGAAGGTTCAAAATTATAGGTTTTACAGGTGTTTGGCTTTTCTTAATGTGGCTACCGATATATAAAAGGGAATCAGTGTTCACATTTCTGCAACAGCAGTTAGGGAGTATGGAGATTGTTTTGAAAGCATCATGAGGCCAATGGAAGGTTAAAGTTAGAATTCAGAATCTAAGATAATTAGTATGATATAAAGTAGCTGCCCATAACCATTGCCTACTTAATTGAATCCTTGTTGGCAGAACCAACATCATCCTACTTTTACTCAATTCTTTCCATTTCATTGCTAGCTCAACAGCTAGATTGTTCACTCCTCTCGTGATTCTTTGTTTTGTTTCTTATCTTTACTCTCTGTTGTCTGATCTACTGGATCTCCCTTTCCCAACAGCTGGTTCACTGGTTTCTTTGTCTGTACTATGCACCTTTGCTACTCCCTTTAAATATGTGGAGCCAAGTTCACTTTAGCATAGACACTATACGCACAGGTAACTTATCATAAATATACTCACAGGTAGTTATTTTACTAGTTACAAGGACTCATTCGGTCTTCTATAGTAACTTTTGAATTTTCCATCGGTTATGTTGTTATCAACTACTTACGTTGGACAGTGTCAATTGTGACCTCATATGGATCTGACAAATGAAAAACATGACAAGATGCATGTATTTCCAAGGTAATCAAAGTCCGGATCAGGTAACTCATGAAATCTATATGAGACTTCATTCATATTTACAAATGATCCAATAGCCAGTTGTACACGTTAATGTGCTGCAGGAAGGGGAAAAAAACTCAAAGATGGTGATAGAAAGCTACCTTTGGAAGTGGCGAAAAATCTAACCAAGCCCCATCAAATGAAGAAATCAGTAAAAAACATACTTCTTGTAAGCGGATTTGCTGGATGAACTTCAGCTCATTGCACAAGATATCATGCACAACTGTGGCCCAAAACTTCTCTAGCAGAGTTCACAGTCTCAAATCAACAGCTGCACTTGTGAATTAGAAAACTTGATTTAGTCGAATTATTTGATTCACATAGAAAATAACATAGAGAACATGGAAGTCCAGACATGGAACACTGATGGTAACCCGCAGTGCTGAAGTAATGGATCACTTAATACCAAGACCATACCAACTTGATCTCAATTCAAGATCACAATTTATAGATTTCAGATCACACATACATTGACAAAACAATATTTGTAAATTTTTTATCTTTGTGCATGCTTACCCTGTGTGAGGACCAAACACTCAATCCAATTCCTAAGAGAAAAGCTCAGGTGAACTCATAAGATTATCAACACTATTCCCCCACTCCTGCACTATTTTCGTCCATAATTCACCATCATATGTGGGATCATTGTATAGGGTAGATCTTAGAAACTTCCTACCGGGCAATATAATACCCTACATTTGATTTAACATTTGACAACAAAGCCAAAATGCAGCTACACAGCAAAAGCAAAGCAGCTTTGAGATTTTTTTAATTACAAAACTGATGAGATTAACTGGCATTAAGCTGACGGCGATGCTGGTATCAGAATTGAGTTGTTAAGACTTGTTAGATCTAAAGAAAATACCACTTAATTCAATTAACTGCATAGAACAAAACAGCTATTTGTTTTATTCTTGACACAACTCAAGTCTCGGTCAGCGATTCCAAAAAGAGAATGATGTGAACCAATAGTACGTGATTTCAAAATCTTTTTGCCTCTCCTTTATTGATGTTGTTTCAACTTTAAGACTCCCAATTTTTATGTATCTTAAGAATTTTATCTCAATGCCATTAAGTACATAAGATTTTGGGAATAATCTAGAATTTACATGTTTTAAGCTTTCACGATCAACTCCTATCCCAATCCTCATTGGCACTATCAATGGCATATTAAAATTGAAAAGTTCAGTGTGCAGTTTCCATGCTTAGTTACAACTTTGTTGCTATAAGAAGGCACTAATTAATAAATGAAGGTACAATCTTCCACGTAACGACAAATTACTAATTAATGTTGAGAAAACAAACAAATAAATTATCAACAAGGCATCGCATTTATTAAATTTTTGACAACGTTCAACAAGACAGATCCTATATTACAACATTCCTCCTTTAAATCTCAATGAGGATCATTAATCATACTGTTTATCATGAACTCCAAAAAGTTAAAAGGGAATTCTACAAAATTTACATTCCTGTGTTAAAAAAAATTCAGGGAAGGAAAATTACGACAAAGGAAATCAAAAACAGACAAGAACTCTATTTATACACATCAGAAATATGCTAGCCTCAGTATACATAAAAGAATTCTCATTCTTGAAAAAGGGTCACTTTAAATCAAAATCAAATACTAACCCACATTTAATTACATTCAAATAAAAAAGAATCAAGAACACCAACTTCTTAATTCCCTTATACTTATCAAAGATTTCACAAACACTCGCGTTATACTCCAAGAAAACATAAACCCACATCTAGAAAGGAAAAAAAAAAAAAAAGAAGAGGAGGCAAATAGATGACCTGAAATCTAGACGATTGGCAAAACCCACCAGACTAGTTTGCGAAGCCCTAGAATTTTTATAGGAAAGAATGGATTGTTGCAACAACCATAAGAGAAGTAACAAACTTCCAGAAATAGTTGGGGGTGAAAAACATGTAGGAAGAGAAATAGTATTTTGCAAGTAATAAATACTTACTAGTAGATTGGAGATGAAGATGGAGAAGAAGATGATGGAGACAAAAAGTGAGGTGGCCCTTCTCAAGATACTATATATTTCTTATACTAATTGTTGGATTGGTTGTTACCTATTCTCTTCTCTTAATTAACCACTAGAACTCCTATTTTAGGGATTGATTTGATGTGTTGGGTAATTTTTCATAAATTGAAGTTTAAATTGATGAAATGTAATATCATTTAAAGATAAAATATAATACAATTTATTTTTATTAAAATGCTATATAATAATAATATATCTAGTAGGATTTGAAGAGGAGAGATGTACGTGGATCTTACCCTTATTTTAGAGGTAAAGATATTGATTTTGATAGACTCTCGACTTGATGAAATGCAATAGAAGAGAAGAAAACAAGTCTTAAATCAGCACCTCTTTTAAATCATACGGTTATTATTTATTTTTTAAGTTATAATTTAGATACCTTGTTTATTTGATGGCAAAAAGAGTTGAGTAGTGTTAATTATAGGTTTTAGACCAAAATAATGATCATTTTCTCATTTTTGACTATATTTGAGTTGTTCTTTTCTTTTAAAATAATTCAAACGTTATCATAATTATTTTCTTTTTTCAAAAGAAAATATAAATCTCTTCTATATTTGAATATTCATTTTTTAAAAAAAAAATAAACTTTATCACATAAAATATAAAAACATTCACGATATATAGTCAGTCCTCAAATAAAGTCTTATTTAGGATGAGCTATTCTATCAATAGCTTTATTCATAATTTATCTTTGTTGTATATCATTGTCCAGTGTTTTTATATTAACTTTAGTACAATGTCTTGTTATTTTGAAGCCGACAATTAATGTGTGCATCTTCATTTTTCTTTTATGTTGCTCTATGAATTGAGATTTAGATTTATTTTTTTTTTCAAAAAGAAATACATGTAAAAAAAAAATGGAGCTTGAGATTTGAATTTTTTTAAAGAAGATATACGTGTAGAACTTTTTTTTGGCCCAAGGCTCCACACCAAAAGAATTTTCTTGTTAAAGTTAATAAATTATTTGTCGTTGACCAAATGAAAAATGGAATTATTTTTCCTTTATAGGTAAGAGTAATAACGAGTTATTGTCATTTAAAAATTGGACATAATTTTTTTGTGTAAAATATAAATAAAAACATTTTTTTTATATTTAAATTTTTTAAAAGAGGCAATTCACATAATTTGTCATTCTTTTCATGTAGAAGGGACAGTTGAGCTCCCTGGTTACTTTGAGCTAGGGACATACATATAATGTTACTTGTTTTCTGCATTGTTGAACTTGGACTTTAGGCTTTCAAAGGTTGTCTTGTCTTTTTAACTGGCCAGAATAGCCTTCTTCTAACCAACTGCTTTAGGTTATTACAGGTATTTGATTTTTTTGAGTGCTGACGCTTTTTGTGATTCAGGCTCAAATAATTGTACTCTCGTTTTTGCTTTATTAATAGGGCTCAACGTATTTGTTTATTTCAGTTTGTCCTGTGGTTACTTGATGATTTAGGAGTAGTTAACTTGACAATTCTTGGTTCTTTTGGGTCTCTCAAAGAAATTGGTCTCTCGAAAATTAGTTGTCCGTTGTTAAAAAGGAAACCATGTTGACATCTTTGATCTCATTGCAGCTGTTTGTTCTTCATCGGTTCATCTAGGTACATTTTCTGATGTTAATTTCTAATGTGTTCTGATAATGAAAAATTTTTCGTTCATATGTATAGAAAAAATAAGTTCCCCTGTGGCTTTGCTTGGTCACAATTTTCTCATTGTTGTTTGTTTCCTGCGTTTCGTGTATGGGTGATTCATGATTTGGTATTTTGATTCTCGGTACTTTATTATGGCCCTTACTCTGGTGTTTATGTTTTACCTTAATCCTGCGCCTATAAAGTGTTCGACTGTAACATCCCACACCTTACAGTACTACTATAATGCAAATGAAACATGATAAGGTTTAGTTAAGTTAGCACCAAATTTGTAAAAGTGATTGAATCTCGTGTTAATAGGTTATATGTGCGTCTAACGCTTAAGAGGGTCGAGTGCATATTTGTTTTGTGTCAAATTGAGGAGATCACAGCCTCAAATAAAGTAAGAGAATTGAGGTGCTTATAGGACTTAAAAAGCTAGCAGGTGAGTCACCTACTTTCTTAGCTAAAATTTGCTAGCTAAATGGAGACGAGGCTCGACGTCGAATTGTCCAAGTCTGATTATGAATAAAGTCCGTGTTAAGGGTGTACATTTGGCCCATGTTTTAGCATCACACATAGACTATATTTTCAGCTCAAGAAAGATATTAAAAAGGGCCCAAAGACATCACAACACACTTAACCATTTGGGCCCAAACTAAGTGAAGGAAAAGTTGGAAATAGGCAGCCCAAGCCCATCAACTTGGAGACCCATTTACGCCCAAGTGTAATGGCCAAGCTGCTGGATAACCAGCTTGATAATGTGTGGTATTAAGTGGTCAAAATGTCAAAAGAAAAGCGGCCAAATTAGTCCTATAAAAAGGGTTATAAGCAGCAACATTTATTCACTCTTAGACTTGAAAAAAATTCAGTTTTCTCAAAACTTTGATGTTTTTCTTTCTTGACCTAGCAAGCAGCTACAAGGGGACTTCTAGGGTTCTTGAAGAAGCCCTACACTTTGAAGTTAGTGGTAAGTAAGTTTACACATGTGTTTAGTATGATTTTCTTATGAAAAATAAGAAGTATATGCTAGTATGTTGTGCTGAAAAGTTGAGACAGCATGTATTTAGAAAGTTGCTGCATACTTGCCTTTTTTTTTAGTGACTTCTCTATGGTTTGTGGGGTTTATTATGAAGAAAAATTGATGTTCTTAATATGGTTTGAGTTATAAATATTACCCTAAGGTTGCTGCCCTGATTTTGGTTTCATTTAACCAACGTGTTTTATTGTGCTATCTTAAGTGTAATGTTGATTGGAACTTGTGGACTGTTGGATGGAAGGTTATTGGCTCACGTCCTTCATAACTTCTTGAATGCTATTATAAGACTGTTTTAGGTCTGTTTTCATGTGTAAATGTTGTTGGAACAGTTTGGTTAGAGTTGGAATAGGTTTGGAATTGTCGACGTCGAAATGTACCGAAGGAAGGTAACGTTATGCTGTCCATTTTTAGGTTGTGTAGAAGTGTTATGTGTTGTGCTTTGTGGGTTGTTGTGAGACTGTTATAGAACTAAAACAGGCTGGACATGATGTGTACATGTGAATGTGTATTAGAAAAATATGATTAGGGGCGGAAATGTTGAAAGAATATGCTCGGATTTATAAACACCTGCTTGCTGCCCGTGTTTTTTTTTTAATATGATTGGGCTACCAAGATGTATCTATTGGCTGCTAATGCTAGTTTTATCACCTACTATGTTGTAGATAAATATTTAGAGGAAGGAAAAGTTATCTCGAGGTAGTAACGAGGTCTTACAACGAGGTATGTAAGGCTACTTGATTTCATATTACTTGGCATGAAATCTAGATTCTTCCTTGGCACATAAAGGC
>JAABOM020000084.1:17286337-17299177 GCA_011800125.2 Solanum clarkiae | reverse complement strand
GCAAAAAAAATTAACTTTTTTAATTTTTTATTGGGACGGGCATCAATACCAAAAAATCGAAAATCGAACCAAACCAAACTAATTCGGTTTTTCGGTTCGGTGTCGGTGGGAGGAAGGGGGGCAAAAAAATTTACCTTTTTTTCTTATTTTTTATTGGGATGGGGCATAAATACCGAAAAATAGAACCAAACCAAACTAATTCAATTTTTCGATTCGGTGTAAGTGTTCTTTTTTCGAAAGTTCAGTTCTTCGATTCGGTTTAGGGGTCTCAAAACTTCAGTATGCCCAAGAAGTGAACTTTTATTAAAAAATTGAAAAAATAATTATTTGGGAGTAGGGTTGGGGTGATTGGGATTGACCATTAACAATCTAGCTTTGATTTAATCTTTTTGGCTTCAAGAGAATAAAGTGGGTTGGAACCATTCTTATCCAAACCATATTTGACCAAATCCATAGTTACCCATATTTTATATGGATGGATTGTGATCCAATCCATTTTGGCTCAATCCATATTCAATCCGTCCAAATCCAATCCAATCCACCCAGTTGCCACCTCTAAATAGAACTTTACATGTTAATGGATCATAGCAGTACAATACTGAACCTAAAGTGCAAGTGATGAAAATGGCTGCAGTAGCTTATAATGATACTATCAGGAATAATATGAATAGCAGCACTATCAAAAAGAAACACTAGAACTTTCTGAACTTTGAGCAATCAACACATGTTTGAAGCATTAGTACAGAGTCAACAATACTACACATACACATGTTATTTGGTGGCTTTATCTTACTGGGGTTGCATTCTACTCAGAGTATTAGTGGTAACACTGACACGGCCACTTTGGAATTTTTTTCCTTTCTCTTTTGATAAGTCAAATTCATGTATCTACAGTCGGGGGGCTCTGTTAGCTATTATTAACCATAGAGTTTAATCAGAGTTACTAGTCCTTAGTTAGAGAAGCGCTTTCAATCTGTCAAATAGGTTAATTATTTTCTTGTCAGTCAAAATATACATGTCAAAAAGGACATGCATGAAGGAGTCATCACTAGTGTGAGAACATTAGTAGCAGAGACAAAAATTCCCCTAATTATGGGTTTACACCAGGGATCGGCACTGATCTCATACTTGTTTACCCTAGTTATGGATGAGCCAGTCAACAAAATACAAGATGAGGTCCCAATGTTATTTGTTGAGAATATTGTGCTAATTAACGAAACCTTTTGTTGACAATATTGTGCTAATTGATGAAACCTGCGAGAGTGCCAACAAAAAGCCTGAGCTATAGATAAGCACTCGAGATGGTAGAGTTTTCAGGATAAGGATTAGTTAGACTGAATACATCTACTGCAAGTTTTGTCAGCACGAGAAGAGCAAAATAGAGGTGCAACTACACATGTTTGTGGTGCCTCAATGCAAACAATCTAGAATCTAGATTCATCATTCCAAGAAAACTAAAGAAAGATGAAGATATACATAGAATCAGAGTCGATGGTCACATCGTGGAAGTGCTACCATGGTGTTACATCATAGAAATATGCGTATCAAAGGTGAAGACAAGTTCTATAGAACAAGTCATAAGACCAACAATATCATATGAAAGTGAATGTTGGACTACCAAGTCCAATAGATCCAAAAGATGTGTTAAGAGATGCAGCAAAGATGGATTTGCGGTCCTACAAGACTAGACAAGATTAAAAATGACCACATTCCCCAGAAGGTGCAAGTGGCACATATTGAGGATAACTGCGAGAAGATTGCTCAGAATGGTTATGACTCGTGTCAATCTCTGCTGCACCGGTCTGTAGGTGGGAAACCATGGTGAATGAAGGTGTTAAAAAGGGAAAAGATAGACCTAAAATCACATGAAGGAAATTGTCTGAAAGTGCCTACAATATCTTGAAATCCATGCAGACTTCATGAGAGATAAGGCACAAGGGAAGAAAAGATCAACATGATGATACTAACTAGTTGAAAATATATTATAGACACTTTAGTACATTTACTTTAGGTCCTATGCTTTTTAGTCTTTTAACCCTATTAGAAAATTTTGCCAGTAGAAAATGTTTCTAGTACTTCTTATTTTTAGTTTTGTAATGTTATATCTAGATGACTTTAAATGGAGAAACATGGACAGCAAGAATTTATATAGCCAACTTTAACTTGTCAAGGACCGAGGCATAGCAGTAGTTGTATTTTCTTCTCCGTCAAAATAGCTATGATATTCACTTCTCTCTTTAACCTAGAAGATGGGAGGCTTTCATAAAGTACAATCAGAAGACTTTCAGTTTGTCCTAAGCCTAACGTACAGCAGTGTAAGTAAATTAACATAATTACTCTTCTCACTAATAGCACTTGCAGTTAATTCTCATTGTGTCAGCAGATTTTTCTATCTGTTGCAAGAGGTCTAAAGTGATATTCTAGAAGAAATAAACTAATATGATTTTCATCACAGTGTCACTTTCCACCTCTAACGCCAGTTCTCTGCTTCAGCTTGAAAAAAGATTGGATAAAACCTACTTAATGTTTCATCAAGAATGCTCTCAGTCCTAATTATATGGCTCTGCTTATTTGGCGCATCTCACAAACAATAAGAATGAGCTATCTTTGTCAGCAACAGAACTTAACTCAGAATTGTAAAACTTGTTAAACAGAATATCTGAAAGATGGAAGTAGATCAACTTAACAAGATGCTCATTTTAACCTTTTTGACAGCACAAACCAAACACCTTTAAGATAGACTGGCATCAGAGATAGTAACATTAGTGAAACCAGGTGTTGTAGGGCGAAGAAACAGAGACCTGTGTAAGTAAAAATGACCGACACCCTCACACCACCTCTTTGCTTTATATTCTTCCGTCTAATACATAAACATCAACTGTCAGCCAAATGCACACGCACAAGGCACATACTGGTCTCGGGGAAAAGACACTGGGTACTGGTGGTCATGTTTTTCTTTGAAATTGGTAACATTATATTATATCGACGGAGTACTTAGGTTGTACTCAAAACCTTATATACAAATGTGCTCCAATATCCACTGCTCTATGTCTATATTGAGTCTAGAACATCAAATATAGAGACAGTATCATTAGAGTAGAGTTGATTACACCAAAAAGATAACAACAAAATGCAATTTAGTTTAACATCGTGCACACTATGTTCTATGCCTTCAAAACATCTGGAATTTCTCTCTTTCCAGATTGCCCACCAAATTGAAGTCGGGATAATTCTCCATCTATTTCTGTCTTTTGCAATAACACCCGTCTCCTCCCAGCTGTGTAAGGCCTCTATTACCCTCCTAGACATAGTCCAAGATATGCCTTTGAGATTCAAAAAGGTCCTCTATATCTATTTGTGGTGGTCATGTTGAAGAAGCTTTCCAGCTGTTATGTGATTAAGACAGTGGTGGATCAAGCACTTTAGCGGTCCAAAGCCAAAATTTATTTGGGATCCCTTAAATTTTAAAAAATAGAATAACTTTTTCCCCCAAAGTTCTATTTTTCTAGCTTTTTGTGATGCAAAGTTATTAAGTAATATTTTGTTATTATCTATTTCTTCTAATAATTCTTTTTCAAATAATAACATAGTCAACTCATTTAATCTCGTGTGAGAATTGTTGATCTAAGGTAAGATTTTTCAATTTTGAAAATCTTTTTCTCGATGAGGCAACTGGCAACTTGTTACAGGAACTATTAGCATTATTTTATAAGAAAAAAAACAAATCTTTTTAATTGCTTGAAATTGTCAGTTAGAGTATTATTTTCTAGTTGTCCTATTTTCTTTAACTCTTATAATTATAAAAATATGTCTAATCATCAACATCAGATCACCATTATGTTTTAAGGAACATTCAAAGTTGGGACAATTATCTTTTTAAATTCTCATCATCTAATGATCTCAAATAAGTATTCCCTCCGTCCCATACTAGTTGATCATTGTCCATTTTACACGGTGCTTAAGAAATCATAAAGAAGATGATCAGTTTTACTAATTTACCCTTAATCCATATTGATGGACATCAAGATAATCTATGAAAAATATGCTTGATAGCATATGACATATGAATAGATATCATCGGAATTGATACAAAGTAATGAATGAACTCTTGGAAAAGAACTTTTCCTGACATCTAAATTTGTTTGGGCTTCCAAAGAGATATGTAGAGATAAAATGAATTTTTTTAATTAATTTTATCTTGATTTAATAAGTGGACAAGTACTTTTAAAGGTGCACAACTAATATGGGACGGGAGAGCATGAATACATCCCATAATAATTATTTGAAGAATTTGCTGATTGATTATTTTTCTTCATTTCTATTTTTTTCTAATATTTACCAATACCATCTCATTAAATAACACATCTCCCAGGTGTTGCATGCTTTGTCCTCAATACTTATTCTACTACCTCCATCTCAGATTAGTTAACCACCTTACAAAAAATACATGTCCCAAAGTACTTGTCCATTTACTAAATCAAGATAAAATTAATTAAAAAACTTCCATTTCACCCCTACAAATAATACTCTTCGAAATCCTAAACAAACTTAGAAGTTGGAAAAAATTCTTTTTCCACGAGTTCCACTTTTTATCTTTTCTAACGATATCTATTCATATACCATATGCTATTACGTATATTTTTCATAAATTATCTTGATTTCCATCAATATGGATAAAGAGTAAATTAGTAAAACTAACCATCTTATTTATGATTTCTTAAGCATCGCGTAAAAAGAAAAGTCATCAACTAATATGGGATGGAGAGAGTAGTATTCATAGACTTCATCAAATGGAGCTGGATATCTTGAGAGACATAGCAGAATACATAGTACAGTATTCTGAGACCTGTTCTAAGGATCTGATTTTTCTTTTTTTTTTTTGTTAGACAAGTACAGTGGAACATTACTTTTAAGACAGAAGGTTTCTTTTGAGGGTGATCACTTACGCCTATATCGATAGCATGCACGCTTTAAATATTACACAGTTCCACACCACTATAAAACTAATCTTTGTTTCCTTTGTCTCTCTACATATTATGGACTTACACATGCATGCTCCCAAATATGAATTATTATGACCACTCTGAAGGATCAACCTCTATGAATTAGAGTCTGCTGGGTGTATGAACAAAATTGACTTCAAAGTTCAGCTAAACATCTATGATAAGATACGTACATTGTGAGCTAAGAGAAGAGGTATCCGAAGAGTAAAGTGTATACATATTTTGGATGAACAAGTCCTAGATGCAAACATGCAACATAGGAAAAGGAATGGAGCATTTATACATTTAATGGATGAACTTATATGGTCAAGGTTAAGCTCCAAGAAGTAAATGAAAAAAATAAAATCATTTATAAAACATATATATGTCATATTCCACTATTAGTGCCCTATTCTGCAACCTAATTATATTGAATTTAAAATCAATACCGAATAAAATATGGCAGCTATTAGCTCAAGCAGAATAGTTCTAGAACGCATAATTACCTTATGAGAGGTACTTGGATCCTGAAGCAACCACAAAAGACAGTCAATTGCCATATACTGCCAGTCATCCGATGAGCGAGCTATATTGCACAATGCCTCTATAATACCAGGACATGCAGCAACAGGCCCTCTACCAAGCTTGTGATGGCAAATTGTCCTCAACAGACCAATTCCAGCAGGTGAGTTTTCATTAACAAGTCCACCCCACATTCCTGGAAGCTTTGCTAGAAATTCCGGCTTGCAAATAGTAGGAAGAAATTCAGGCTTGAAGGCAAAGCAATTAATAAGCTGCAGAGACCAACATTGTAGCTGACTGGCCCATTCTTCTGCCTTTCGAGACTCCATTTCAACTCCACCCATGCCACGCGTAAGAAGGTCACAATGATAACTAAGTCTTCTATCAACATATTGGTAAAAGTGAGAGTAAACAATTTCAAGAGAACTCATCGCGAGTTGGATGGAGAGCTCTAGAATCTCACCATGACTTGCAACAGCTGGAAAGGTACTGGCATAGGTAGCTAAGTGCCCTAAAGCTCTCACTGCAACTCTCTGTTCAACCCAAGTTAGCCTGCCTCTCAAAAGTTCAACTAAAGGAGGGATGACTCCAGCACGGACAGCTCTATCAGCAAACTCTTCCATATTCATCGTGTACGATCCAATTATATGTGCCGCATAATAAGGAATATATATATTTTGGTCATGTGAAAGCCAGCGGCGGTTCTTTAAACCCTTCCAAATTAGTGCTGACATGCATTCAAATATCCCCAATTCAATGAACTCTGGATCATTAGGATGTGCCATGGCAGTGTTCCATAGGCCACTGATGGGAAGAACTTGACCATCATCATCCTGTGAAGGAAGTTCTCGAAAAAACTTCAATATACTTGCTCGGCGCTTGCTTGGGTTTCCTTCCTTCATGACACAGAAGAAGCATCCCGGGTATGGACAGTCAGCAGAAGCTTTATCCATGCTCATCTAATTGAAAGAGTCAGAATTTACTTTTTAATCCACCTTCTTGTAGGCAACTGTACCTGCAAAGACATGTTGGATCGCCTCCATGAAGTTCTGAAATGCATTTTTTGCCACAGAAACCATAAGAAGAACTAAGAAGTCAACGAATGTGCATAACATAAGAACTTTGATACTCTTCCCCATGACAATAGCAACAGATCAAACTGAGGCCCAGGGCTTTAGTCTAAGAAAGAGTTCATGAAACGGATAGAAATTTTCTTTATGATTTATTTGTGAACTCGGTGCTTCATCAACCCTCCTGCCAGGCTTTCCTATTTGTTTGGGGCAACAATAGATCCATGCATGAGAGGGCATTGTATTTGAAACAAATATATCTTGGAAATGTGAGATCAATGAACGGAACCAAATCCGACAACAAAGTAATTTTCAGGCAAGAAACACATAGGCCAGGTGCTATTGGGAACTAAAAATGGGGAAATTTAACTTATTGTGCTTCCACATTTTCCATTTCTTACACAAGTTGGGCTATAAAGTCCACTCCTTTGTCCATGTTCAATTGCGGAAATTACAGTAAAAATCCAGTTCCACTTGTACCTTGAAGCATTAATCACTACAGAATTCAAGAATGAAACAGAAAACACACAACCCCAAGTCTAAAATGCAAATAAGAGAAGCAAACAACAGACAAAACCACTGATGGCATCTTGCAATATCAAACAGATCTAAACATCAATTAAAACAAATCAACAACAAGTTACACTTGGCAAAAGCTAAAAAAGAAAATTTGAACCCCATGTAATTGAGATTTACAAAATCAAGAACAATTAAAACGTTTTTCTTCCCTAATAAACCTCTCAGAAGAGTATAAACAAGCAATAATAAGAAGAAAATAACACCAACCTGCGAGTAAAACCCCAGAACCAAAGAGAAGAATTGAGAAAGTTACTTGATGTTAAGAAGCTTGGCAGAATGCTTTCAGACAAAAGATTGTGTTTTTTAAAATTATTTTTTGAGAATTTTGTATGTCTCCTCAGTCTCGACTGTCAAATTTTGAGTGCTGCATATTAATTCCAGTTAAGAAAATAAATAATAGCGCGCTTCTCCTTCTTCATCGTCAGAATCGTGAAATTTAAGCTAAACATAAATTAATCTCAATATATTTTTAAATTCTTATATTTATTTTTATAAATAACATTAACAATTATGCAGACCCCAATCGGATCAATTTATAAGAAACCACAGATACAAAATTTCTATATATATTTAAAGGATTTATTATTTTTAAATCTGATGAAAATAAGTATGATTGAAAAAATTCAATTTTTCAATCTACTTAATTGACTTAAGTATTTATCAGTTAAATAAATCTTCATATCGAGTATTTATACCTAATTAATCATTATAACCTTAATTAACTATTCCTTTCAATCATATTAAGTGGTGCTTTGAGATTAGATATAACTCTTAAGAAATCAAATCACTTTTAGAAAATATAAATTATTTTTATTAATTTATCCTTAACTAAATAGTAGTGCCTATTAATGTAATTATTTGATTACCTAAAAATTCACTTACCTAATTAGGGATAAGTTTTTTAAAAAAAAAAATTGTCAAGTGATTTTTTTAAATCAAATTAAAAGTTACAAAGTAAAAGCATATGAGAGTTTGCACAACTTCAGATCTGCATCCTACCCGATATCC
Organism: Solanum clarkiae; assembly: GCA_011800125.2. NCBI lineage: Eukaryota > Viridiplantae > Streptophyta > Magnoliopsida > Solanales > Solanaceae > Solanum > Solanum clarkiae. The sequence continues at coordinate 17,291,016 of JAABOM020000084.1, read as the reverse complement.
TATATAACCAAGTCACTAGCGCTAATCAGACTTGAGTAACTTCATTTGTATTAGTTTTTTATAGAGAGAAAATTTGCTACAAAAGGATATTGCACAGTGAATCAAAAGTCTTGAGTTCGAATCTTGAAAATAAAAAGTTACTTAATAGAGAATACTGAACCCTACATAATGCAAAGTCGAATTAATTGAGTTTCAATATAAATATTAAACGTCGGATGAGAAAACAATTTTTTTTAAGAGATTCATCTAACATCATTTGCAGAGTAACCAACAATTTCAAAAGTATCTCTACTTTTGAGTATATAATCTATCTAACAGGATTGAGTAATATGTGTAAGTATAACCCCATATTGCTTTACCTTTTATATAATTAAAAAACTACGCATCCAGAATTTGTCCTACTTTCTACATAGGTTCCATAGCATCTTAGAGATGGTACCTTTCAAAGCTATAACTTGAGATTTGAATGGATATTACTTGATATATTAGTTTAGGAGTCTAAAAATATATCACATAATTTCATACTAAATATATTATTTTAATTTTTTTCAAAGTCGTAAAAGTTATTCATTAGCATTACACATGTTAGTGATATATCAATATATTTGCTCATTGAAGAAAAAATTTAATTTTTACTTTCAGAAGGAAAAAATAGGAATATGGAGTTTCTTCTATTAACAGACTTAATCTGAAAGGTCATAAATTATCTTTTTTGATGCACCCAAAAAATAAATACTTCTTCTATCTTAATTCATGTTTGTCGGTTCCTAAAAGAATATATTTAGTAATAATTTAATTTTATGATATTTATTTTATCTTAATAAATATAATCAATATAAAATATTTTAAATTATAATTAATATTAAATCAAAGGAGAGAGATTACGAAAAAACTAAAAAGGCAAGTAAAATTGTATTTACTTCCCTTGGTAAACTTAATATTATAAACATTAAAATGAAAAAAGGGGTGGGTTGATGATGGGATGCCATTCAGCAATTTAAGGAGGGCGTGGGAGCTACACATTATTATTGTTTTCTCCCTCTTGTTTCTGTCCCCTTTTTTGGTCTTGGCTTCTTACTTTGCCGTTGCAATCACACGAGTGATCCGCTTATTCACGATTTGAATAAAAATTAAATATAGTGTGATTTTATTTTAACTTTTTTTTAAAAAATTAATAGTATTTGATTTGAGTTTAAATTTGTTTAAGAAAAATTAAAGAAATAATTAAATCGAATCAAGAAATTATATTTATATATTTTATAATTATACACATAAAATATTTTAGTTATAAAAATAATTTTAAAAATTTTATGTACTTTTTCATCGAATTTTATTTTTAAATCTACTTATGATAACACAAACGCTTAAGACGAGAATATTTATCTTATTGATTTCATATATATCAATGTCCATGACAATTCTTAGTGACACTAGAAATGTCATTATCTCTTCCTTCTAGGCTAAAATGGTAAATTTTGAAACTTGTTCATTGTAAATTTTGTGGTTGAAAGTTCTAAAATATTAGTTGTTCTAGCAATTTTTTTTTAATTTTGAATGGATTGTTGTCACTTTTTTTCCTTTTTGAATGTATCATTGCTTTTATTTTTGTGTATGATTAATAACCGAACAAAATTGAATTAAAATAGATAACAAGCAAATTGATAAATATATATTATAATTAATTTGATTTGATTTTGAGAATTTAAAAATTGAATTAGTTAGCTTGATTTTGATTCTAATTTATAACTGGTCCAAATCAATCCATAAACACCCCTACAAGTAGTAATTGGAAATTGGAATTTTTCATATAAATGTATAGTGCAAAAGAAGACATCGTCCATGTTATTTTTGGAACAAATATATATATATAGCTAGTCATCGAAACATTTGGATAGGTTTTTTTAGTGATATGGTGATCTTTTTAATCCTTCCAAATTTGAAATTTATTGATTAAACTAATACAAGTATGTAGATTTATTAAAGAAGATCCAATCAATTAGATTTGAAATTTCAGAGTTTTTATAGTAATAAGAAGATGAAGGTACTATTATAACGAGGTGAATTCATCATAATATATATTTAGCAAGATCAACCTTTAGACTTGCACCATTATGCTCATTATTATAAGTTTAGTTTATTTTTTTTTAATATTATTTGATTTAATTAAATAAATTTTTACGGTGATAAAAGGAGAATATATTTTCAATATGTCAAACTTAAAATTTTTGAGAGAATAAAACAAACAAAATAGAAAGAAAATAGTTGTCTTTTAATTTTTTTTTAATGTTCTTTAAATGAATTTTGTAGAGGAGATTTTTGTAAATTAATATTATTTTAAAAATTCTATAATACTTATTATTTTTAATATATCAAATCAAACACTACATAAAAAATAATCTCAAAACAATTAATACGAAATTAGCATTGCTAGTATCAATATGTTCTACAAAAATTTATTTATTGCCATAACTAGGTGAGTTTATTCTATTATAACTTAGGTACTGCTCATTTTTCTAAGATCAAGATAATGAAAGGAGAAATAGGGAATTACAAATTGTTTAATTTGGTGGTGATGAGTAAGGATCTATAAAGGAAAAATTGGAAGAGGATTAATCATTAAATTTAATTAAAGCGATTCAACTAATTGTGTATTATTTACACTTCACCTTCCCCAAATGGCTCATAATCAAGGGCCTTCAATATTTTTAATTTTTTTCATTTTTGATTAATAGAAAAACTGTATTTTTGTAAGGAAAGTTAAAAAAAAAAAAAAAAGTTCTGCAAGTGGTATATTTCGCATGACTATACTATTTGTCTAGTATAGTCCTACCACCCTGATGTACTCCTATTCCCATGCACACCCATCATATTATTTATCCAGATTATATACAAATACTTCAAGTTACGTATCAAGCAAAAAAATAAAAAATTTAAAAATTACTTATTTTCAAAATTAAAAGTCCGTTTAATTTCCGTCCTTTTGACACCATCATTGTAGATTTCTTGTCTTGTAACATAGAGTGGAGGCATAATAACTCAATTAAACTAGTAATTCATGTTTTGCTCTATTCATAGTAAAATTTTGAATTCCAACCTAAATATATTCTCTCATAATGATGTATTTTCACCTTCTGCTCACATTTTTGTTTTAGCCCAAAGTAGTCGACATTATCCTTAAAAAGGTTTTAAAAAATTACAATAATAATGATGATGATTTTTCAATGTAATCATCAGTTAATGCATGTGCATTAATTATGAAAGATATAGTAATACTGCCCTCCCTCATAGTTTACTTAGGGAAACTCATACCATATAAATATCTAAAACTCTATATTATAACTCATAAATAACTTTTATTTGTTTTTTACTATTTACTGAATATTATTTTTTATTACAAGGGCTAGCATATTGAAATAGATTTTGGATCAAGATTAATCGGAATTTGGGGCTCTATTTACGGACTGAATTTTTGGTCTTATTGTATTCCACAATTTTAGGACTAAAACTAGAGATCTGAATTTTTCAACGTAATTATCTCGAGTTAATCATAAAATTACTTTTCAAAAACTCTATTTATACCTTATGATAGAGATCTTGACGGGCCACCTCAGAGGTCGAAATAAGATTCTTGAAGACCATGACAACCCTTGCTAAAAGGGGTGGGGAAAGGTAGTGGTTGTGGTGGTGGGACGGGTGGGTGGGTGGGTGGGGGGAAGCAGAGGATGTAGCCATAAAGAGGTGAATTAGTTTATTCATATGCACATAGATTGGATCATCCACAATGAAGATAATATTTGAAAAGGGACGCGTTACCTTTTTTAAGCAAATATTTTATTTTTAAGGGAAAGAGATCTGACTTGAACAAGCACATCTGATGTTTTGTTTTGATTATGAATCAAGAAACACAAGATTTAAAGACAGAATTCTTAATCTTTTAGAATTTTGAAGGACATCTGTAACACCCCAATCTTTTTAAATTAAGACTGAGTCATCCTTCATATGATATATGATTTTTATTGATGATTCCTAATTAAGTTTAGATGTTAAAGTCAATTTCTCAGTTTGGAAATAGAATTGGAGATGATCTAAGGTCACACGAACCCTTTAGTACGAAGTTAACCTAAAAACTTTCTTAGCGTTTGAGTTTCAATATAAGATTTTATAAAAATAGGTGAACCAATGACTTGTAGGTTGTATATACATTTTAGGATCAATTCGTAAGTATTTAAAGCATATTAGGTATGATTTAGAGCCATAAGGGATCTTTTACATCAAGTTAAGTCCAAAGAATTTCTACCAAGTTTTTGTATGAGTTGATAGAAGGGTCAACTTCAAATGACCATATCTCCTAAAATATAATGAGTTAGGTGACCCATAAAATATCAAATCGAAAATATTTGAATTAGCTTTCTAAGCATCCAATTTCGCCTAAATCAGAGTTCTGAGTAGAAAGTTATGACCATTTTAGTGAAGGAGTGTAGAGCTGTCTAAAGATTCGCGCTCGGAGCACGTCGCAAACCAAAACGCTGACCCTCACTGGATAAGCAATGACGTTTTTTTTCTTTTTTTATTTTGAGGGTACTTTTATCCTAAAACCTATGAGGGTCTATTTAAGGTCCCAAAATGCATAAAACATCAGTTTTCATAACCAAAACCCTCTCCCTTCACTCCTAAACATA
>JAABOM020000084.1:17264574-17282064 GCA_011800125.2 Solanum clarkiae | reverse complement strand
TTTTATTATAAAAGACGAAGCAAAGTAACCATTGGAATCTTTGAAGCACGTTTTATCTATGTCGGATACTTTTAAAATAAAACACCGTAATCTTTTCCGATATTTCTGGGAAGCTTAAAAGGTTGGTGGTAAATTAAAATCGAGAACAAAAATATCTTCTACAAGATCTAGATTCCATAGATACATGCTATATTTGCACATCAAATTGCAAAGACACTTCATAATTACAATAAATTATTGTCTTCGTCTTATATTATAAGGCACTTTCTATTTTACATGATTACTAAAAAATCATTAATACATTAGTAGACTTTATCATTTTACCGTTCGTTCATATCAACTAATTAATGGTGGGTTAAAATAAGAAAGCAATAATCAATTCTATCATAATTTAGTAAGTGCTATTATAATGCTCTTATAATATGAACAGAGATAGTATTAATATTCCTTCCGTCTTAAATTATCCAGAGTTATTTCTGCAAATAGTTAAGTTGCTTCCTACTTACTTACTTATTGTTTGTTAAGCAAAAAATTATAAATTCAAGTGTATACATATATATATATATATACTGCGCTGAGCGTGAGTTGAGGAATCGAGGTGAGTATTCCTGAGCTTATCATTATTATTATCATTATTATATTTGAGCCGTTGGACTTACTGTACATTCCATGTATTGACGCCTTTGGCGCTGCATCGTTTCATGATGCAGATACTAGAGATAAAGGACTTCAGCCGTCGTATCGCTGAGATCCGGATCGTGCACTTCAGAGTTGGTGAGCTCTCCTTACATTCCGGAGAAGCCTTTTTTACCTTCTGTCTTTTATTGAGTACTATTTTCATTTGAGGTGTCTATGGCCTGTCATGGCACCGTCTGGATTGTTGATTAGAGGCTTCATAGATGTCGAGGGAGCGATTTCTTAAAAATTATTGTAAATTTTCAAACCGCGTTCTTTTTAAACTATGAGTGAGTTTTCATTAATAATATTGTATCTATTTGAGTTATTTCTTCCGTTCTTGAGTGCGATATGACGATGAGACTAAGTGGTTCGCTTGGAGGCTAGCAATAGTCTTCTCGTGTCAGCTACGCCAAGGATACCCTCCCAGGGTATGACAACTAATTTAGCTGAACGAGATGAAATTATCGCTGTTGTCATTTCTCAAGTGAATGTTATAGAACATATAAAAGAATTAGTGGTAGACTTTGGGGCTACTCGGCACATTTGTGCAAATTAAGAAGCATTTGCCTCCTATAAATCAATAGAGGATGATAGTGAAGTAGTCTACAATACCTAAATTTTATCCACCACAATATAAATTAATTATCGAGTTTCTTTAATTTAAAATAATTTAAAATAATTAGTATTCACAAAATTCAAAATATTTTAAGGAATTTCTTCATATCATTTCATTATTTTTATAATTCGCAAATGACTTATCACGTTTGATTGATCATCTTTCATGAATCAAGGACTTTGCATTTTTTGGTTGATTATTCTATTTTGTTGGACTTAAGAAGTTTGTCAATTAATTAATAAAATTCATTTTGTTCAAATCCACTATTTCAAATCAATTTGATCAAGATTTGCAATTGAATTGAGTCTTGTTTTTAAACCCATTTTTAGTTTGTTTTCTTAGACCAATTGGCCTCTTTTGGGCCAGATTTGGCACAATTGACTCAAGAATCCAATCAATTCATTCCTTTTTTTTCATAAAATATCAGCCAGTAATGCACAAATATATTGCATATATGTATATACATACGTGTAGGGGCCATGCGTCCCCCATTTCCTCCTTTCTTTTCTTGCTCCTGCACACCTATGCCCCTCACCCATAATTTTTATCTTCTTCAACAACACAACCCGTAAAATGTCCGCAATCCATCTCTCTTCACGCATGTTTTTTCCTCAGAACCATTAACGACTCAGCACCTTTCTTGTCCAGAGAGGGAGTTTGAAATTCAAATTCCAACCCTATTTAAATCATCATTTAGGGGCAGTCGTGGACTCTGAGAAATACTCTTTTTGTTAAGATCAATTTCTAAGATTTTCACTTGACTTTGGAAATTTTCTTTGAAATTAGAAGCCATTCGAAGTTAAGGAAGGTGTAGACAAAGCTCTCTGATGGTGGGAAGTTTTCTTCAAACTCATCGTCATCCCAAGTTTCGCTACTCCGATAGAGGTAATACTCTTAACCCGTCTGTGTCTTTCCTGTTCGAATATGGGTTAGTTATTAATGGAATCGTCTTGTTCGTTTCTGCCTGGGTTGCTGAGTTAAGAGCACCTAATTTCATGATTGTTATTGTTAATGACGTCTCAAGCTAGTTTGTTTTCCATTTTTTTTCTTCAAAAAGTCATTTGAGTTATTTTGAGAAAGGCATGACATTGCTTCTTGTTCCTGTCTCTTTATCACTGAAAGTCTGAAACCTGATGTTTGTTGAATTAATATCATGATTTCAATGTTCTTGTTCGTTCTCCTTGGTTCATTTCAGCTTTTTGTTGACATAGTGTCCATTCGATCCAGTTTTTTTTACTGCTGTTGACGTTTTCTTTCCGCATTACTAGAAAATAAGAAAAGATTAGTGTTTAAGAGTTTTATATATTAATCTTACCAACTACATTTATTATTATATTTTCTTATTTCATGTTATGTTTGATCACAGTGGATGGGGTTAGGGTGGTTGTTATGAATCTAAATGAGCATTTGTTTTTTCCAAATTGATATGTCTTATCTCTATTGAGCTGTGGTCTTCATCTATATGCTAATCTAAGTTTGGTTCGCTTTCAAGTTTGTTCTTTACTCTCCTCCATGTCTGAAAAATGCATCCTTATCCCCATATCCTCATTCCAGTCTTTTGGTCTGTCAAGATTTCAAGCTATTATCCATTGTCCTGTTTTAAGCTTTCTTTTAGTCGCATTTTCTTTGTTGTTTTTGTGAGATACCCATTGGCCTTAGTGTCAATCTGACCATTTCCCAGTACTTTAAAGGTTTTAAAACTACCTAATTTGATAGTATGAGGGTGAGCTATCCTTATTTTGGTCTGGTTCAGTAAGAGAAGGTGCTAGCTTGAGATGGTGTGTATTATATGTTATTTTCGTAAGTGTTTCGCCTTAGTTACATGTGTTTGTATATGCTAACTTTTCAATGTTTATCACTAGTTAATAGTTGAAATAACAATTTCCAAGAAGTGTCTTAGGGCCGCTGCTATCATATTGTTTCAATTTTCTTCTAGTCATGGATTTTTAGTTTGATCTGGTCATTTAAGTCGAAAGCTTACTCCTCCTTCTATGAATATAGTTCATTTAACATGCTATTGAATTCATACACGTCTTGTTATTGTCTTGTATCTCTCAAACTTCAAGGTTTAAGTTACAAACTGTTATATCAGGCCATAAACGTTTAAATTCCAGGTTACAGGCATTCCAATTTTGTTTTGGTTCTAATCCCATGTGAATTGAGTCCATCTTGTCTAGATCATGTCGATTTCCAGTTCATGTACTCAAATGTTTCTTCAAGGTTTCATCTTATCAATTGCTTAGTATTTCGAAGTTGGAGTTTGACATTTGTGAACCTATTGCAATTTTGCCTCAGATTTTTGACTGATCACATAATTTCGGTTCGACTGTGTCTTTGCTTTTTATGATTTAAAGTTCAACTCGTGATCATTTTACTCTATTATTTCCCATATCGTATATGGGTTCTGATTTTTAGCGTCGCATAATGGATATTGAATGGTTATTAAGGTTCAAAGTCAACTAGTATGCTATAATTAATTTACAATCAGATACTTAGAAAACAAGAAGAGTCCTAGTTCAAGATTGTTAAATATTACCACATGGAGTTTTAGATTATTGTTTTACATCAGGTCTCTTCTTCGCCTTCCATATTTTTTGATTTAAGCATGCTTAGTTGAGTCATTATTAGCTTTGTGATTTCTCGTTTCTTGGGTCTTCGTCAAGATCTGCTCTTTAGTTGTGAATCTCACAATATTTCTAGTTATCTTACTTGAAGATTCTCTTTTTTTACTGCCATCCTTTCATAAGTTTCTTGCCATAGGTTTAGTAGATTTTGCCATTTCACTATGTATGCTCCAGCTTTTTAGCCTCATCAAATTTTGCTCTTAAGAGATGCATCCCAGATTTCATAGATTAAAGTTAGATGCAAGGCTCTAGTCTCACCCGTTCACCTCTATGGGCAATAACTAAGGGCATAAGGCAACCTTTGCTATGATTGAGCGTCTAACCTAGACATAATCTTTTTGAATCCATTAATGCATGTTAGTTTGACTTGAAGATCTTTCTTGGTTACATTAGTTTGAGCTTAGAAATTATGTTTGAATTCCTCCTAGTTGTCTATGTTCTATTTTACTACAGAAGGGATGATTCAACTTATTGATATAACTGTGTTAAGTCGAATCCATTGCTAGATATTTGTTAAAATAACCTAGTTAGGTGCTTAGGAGCTATTAAGAAGAAACATGAAATTATTACTTGTGACTCTTTGTTTCTGCTGGAGAGACTAACTGTTATACTCTTTGTTCAAACATTTTTCTCATATGTGTTTGCTCTTGCTCCTCGTGATTGTGTTTGGTGCTTGGAGTTATATTACTTATATTTTACTCTTTTTTTGGGGTTGCATTTGAATCATTTTGGAGTCCTAAATGGACTTTTCTCCCATCGTTTGCAATATGTTTGGCCATGGGAGCTCAACTTCCTTCCTTGAGCCAGCCTCGTCAACTCGCATAGAAAGAAGCAGTCCACGGAGTCTTGGAAGCTGGATTACAAGTTTTGAACACCAAAAGGAAAAAAACTGTATACATGGGTTATAGGTTTTGTATACAGGAGATATGTATTAGTATACACTAAGTGTATCCAACACTGAAATGGGGGCAAAAGACCAGCACGGTGGCAGCAACAAGATGATGGAGTTAGGCAGGCCCAATCACTTATTTAGAAATTAGGACGGGATTTGAATTTGGGCCTGTTAAGCCCAAATTATTATTTTAATTGCTTTCTTGTATTTTATTACTTATTTTGATGTATTTGTTACTTGTCTAACTCTAACTTCAATTTAGCATTATTTGTTTTAATCTAATTAAGTTCTCCAACATGTTGAAACCATTTATGTTATTTTTCATTATTTTATTTTCATATAAAAAAAAAAGGTGCGTGTGTGTGTGTATGTGTGTGTGTATGTATTATTTAGAATATTCAAATATGTTTTAGGTTTCTTTTAATCCATTTAAATCAAACTTTTAAAGTTAGTCAAAATTTCCTAATCACCGGATAATAGCATATTAGCGATCATTTCGAGTGCGTAAAACCTTCTCGAAATGAAAATATAAACCCAAACCTTTTTCTCTAGATTTTAAAAGATTTTTTTCTGTTTAAGTCTTTTTAAAATGATTTAATGGTTTTCTTGATTTTTCCTAAAAATTAAGTGGCAACTCTGTTTTAATTTTGAAAATTCCATTTACTTAAACTAATTTAGTAATAAATTGAATTTTCGGAATCTAAGTCATTTTTCCATATAACATTGGGTATGAGTAAATTGCTCCTGAAGCTCACTTCTGGAAAAAGTTTAGCCCTTATAGATGAGCTACATGTTTTTGAGATGCAGGCAAACTTGATTTTTGTGGCCTTACTTAGTAGAGTGGAGTAAAAGTGTCATTTGAATCTAATAAGATCATATTGACAAAATCTAATGTATTTGTGGGAAAGCTATTGTAACCAAGGACTTTCTATACTCAATGTCATGAATGAAAAAATATCTACATCTGCTTATATGATTGAATATATTTCTTTATGACATACTAGATTAGGATATATTAATGTCTCCTATATAAAGAGCAAGCAATCACTTGATTTGATATTTAATCTAGATTCAAATAATATTAATGAATGTGAAATATATTCTGAAGCTAAAATTACTGAAAGGTCATGTTTTTCAGTAAATAGAGAAATGAAATTACTGTCTTAATTCATACTGATTTAGGTGATATAAAACAAACCATGACTAGAGGTGGTAAAAGATATTATGTGACATTTATTGATGATTTTTCTGGATTTACTAAGTTATATTTACTTAGAAACAAATATGATGCTTTTAATGCATTTGTTTCTTATAAAACTAAAGTTGAAAATCAACTTAGTAAGAAAATCAAAAGAATTAGATCTGATAGAGATAGAGAATATTTATCTCTAAATACCTTTTGTGAAAAAGAAAGAATTATTCATGAAGTAACCCTACCTTACTCATCTGAATCTGATGGAGTAGCTGAAAGAAAAACAGAACATTAAAAAAAATGATGAACTCCATGTTGATTAGTTCTAACGCAGGTGATAATTTGTAGAGTGAAGTTATATTGTCTGCATGTCACTTACAAAATATAATTCCTCATAAAAAATTGACAAAATACCTTATGAATTATGAAAATGTTATAGACCTAATTTGAAATATTTAAAAGTATAGGGGTGTCTTGCTAAAGTTCTCTTGCATGAACCTAAGAAGAAGCATAATAGGTTTCAAAATAACTGATTGCATGCTTATCGGATATGATGAACATAGTGCTGCATATAGATTTTTTGTTTTAAAAAGTAATGTGCGTGATAGCAATACTATTATTGAAATAAATAAATGTTGAATTCTTTAAGCATATTTTTCACTAAGTGATAAAACGTCTCATGCACCTGTTGAAAGAAATAGTATACCTATTTCTCTTATCGAGGAACTAAAGAGGAGTAAAAGACATACAAAAGAGCATTTTTCTTATGGAAGTGATTTTCAAGTTTTTTTGTGGACAATGAATCATTATATTATTCAGAAACTATTTCTTCTTTTGATGCTAAATTTTGAAAAAAGGCAATAAAGATTGAAATTGAGTCAATTATAAAAAATAATACATGAATTTTGACTAATTTACCTGCTGGTGCAAACTCTATTGGTTGTAAATGAATTTTCAAAAAAAAAAAAACTTAATCCTGATAGATCTATAGATAAATATAAAGTTCGGTTAGTAGCAAAAAGATTTTCTCAAAAATAAAATATTGATTATTTTGATACATTTGCACCAGTAACTAGAATTTCTGCTATTAGAATTTTAATTGCCTTAGCATCAATTCATAAGATTTTTATCCATCAAATGAATGTAAAAACAGGTCTTTTAAATGGTGATTTGGAAGAAGAAATTTATATGGTTCAACCTGAAGGATGTATTTTTCCTGGACAAGAAAATAAAGTTTGCAAATTAATAAAATCTCTTTGTGGTCTTAAATAAGCCCCTAAGCAATGGCAAGAAAAATTTGATCAAGTCTTAGTGAGAGATTACTTTTATTCTGTTGAAGCGAACAAATATATTTATATTAAAATAGTAAACAATGATTATGTGATAATATGTTTATATGTTGATGACATGTTTATATTTGGTATAAGTTTAAATATTGTGCAGAGTATCAAATTACTTTTGTCTACTATTTTGATATAAAAGACTTGGGTGAAGTCAATATGATATTGGGAATTAAAGTTAGAAGGAGTGAAGATGGTATATTATTGTCACAAGAACATTATGTGGAGAGACTTCTTAAGAAGTTTGAGTGTTATGATGTGACACCTTTGACCACTCCTTATGATGCTATTTCTCAATTGAAAAAGAGTAAAGGTGACCTAGTTGCTCATTCTATATATGTTTAGATTATTGAGAGTCTAATGTATTTGATGAATTTTACTAGACTTGATATAACCTACGCTATATATAGATTGAGCAAATATACTTATAATCCTAATAAAGAGCATTGGTTTGCATTAAAGATTGAGGAAATATTTGAGAGGAACCATGAATTATGATATCGTGTAAAGTGGATTTCCTTCAATATAAGAACGGTATTGTGATGCAAACTTGATCTCTGATTCAGATGAGACAAAATCCACTAGTGAATTTGTATTCACCTTAGGTGGTTGTCACGACCCAAATCTAAGGTCTAGGAGTGACATGACAAATAGGAACCTGAGAGTCCCTAAACAAGCTTCAAAGTATCCATTTTCACATCATTTGTTCGGAAGCTCATTAAAATAGTAAATATATAATTCTAAGGGACAGAAAAGCAGAACTCACGCTATGGAGATGTCATAGGGATAGAGAAAAATAAAGATTTGCATAATACATAACACATAAGGAGTAAGGGGCGGGTAAGCATGACTCACTCTATGGGGGCAATATGAGACCTAGGATCTTCCACATTTCCACATCATAACATAATCACATATCATAATACTCATAATCAAATCATAGTAACCATATCTAATAGATAGTCGTAATCATCATCTTCAAATAGCAAGACATAGTAAATAATCGTACAAAAGTTTACATGACCTCAAAAAATACTTCTAATCATAAAATAGGACGGAGGCCAAGACAATCCTACAACCTGAAGGATGTGTCGTGACTTTGGAGAAGAAGACGTCAAATCTATGAAGTGAATCATGATTCAAACTGCACAAAAAAAGGAAAGAAAAGATAAGTATTTTATCAACACTTAATCTAGTAACTCAATAATCATATGATTCGAACTGCACAAAAAAAGGAAAGAAAAGATAAGTATTTTATCAGCACTTGATCTAGTAACTCAATAATCATGGTTATGAATTCAAATAATAAAAAATATATATTTATGTGAGAAAGAAAACTACGCATAGTCTGCATAATATGAAGCCTTAGTCAATCACGTAACATCTTTTCTTTGGACGGTGTGAAGTCTTTAGCTCGAACAACATGATGCATTCTACTCAAGCTAGATAAAGTCTTTACCTTAGACAGTGTAAAATCTTTAGTTTGGACTTTATAATGCCTTTGACTCAGATAGTGTAAAGTTTTTATAATAAATTATATAAAGTCTTTGTCTTAGACGATGTAAAGTGTTTAGCTTGAATTGTATAGTGCCTTTAACTTAGACAGTGTAAAGTCTTTGCCATAAATTATGTGAAGTCTTTGCCCTTAGATAGTATAAAGTCTTTATCTTCGACTACATGGTACCATTGCCTCAGACCGTGCAAAGTTTTTGTCTAGAAGATATAAAATCATTAGCTCAAGCACGACATCTTTACCTAAAAAATTAAAAAAGGAGAGAAATTTACCATGAAAATGAATAGAACAATACACCAACCCTCTAAAACTAATGCTCATGAATAAAAGTAGCATCTATTTATAGGTGAAAAATATAGGGTGTTTTTGGGAAAAGTTAACAGATTTGGTTGAAAAGAGTTCTACTTCGAAACAACAACAAACAACAACATACCAGTGGAATCTCATAAGTGCAGTCTGGGAGGGTAGAATGTACTCAGACCTTACCACTATCTTATAGAGGTAGAAAAGTTATTTCTTAAGAACCCTCGTCCCAAAATGTCACGACCCAAACCTAGGGTTTATACATGACACAACGAATGGGAACCCAGAAGGACCTAAACAAGCCTCTTAGCATATCATTCACACCTCCTTGGTCCCAGAAGCAAAATAATCAACAATCAAGAGATAAGATAAGGGAAAACAAGACTAAGGGAGAAAGTTTAATAATCATAGAATATAAAAGAGTCAAGGCTCAAGCATAAGTACATCAATTGTTCCAAAAACACCTCTAAACATAGATTGGAGTGGGGGCCAATACACTTTTCGGGCTCATCCTCATAGTCTAATGTTTTCAACATAAAGAAAAGACAACAATAGTAAGAGTAGCATAGCTAGTGTCCCCGGACTTGAGGACTCACCAAAGCTTATCTTTCGGAATGAAATCTAGCCACGTGAAGGATGATCAATAGGTGCTCCGGTTCCTACATGGTAACATCATATAGGCAGAGAGTATGCGTTAGTACATTTTAATGTACTAAGTATGTAGGATGCGATGCAACAAGACATAAGCATCATAGTCAAAATGTATAATCATAAGAAAAGGGTAAGTGTAATATCAATATGACATGCATGATCAATGAGGTAAAATATACTTGGAAATCATATAGCTTACAGTTATAGCTTACATGAATAGGAAGAGACCATATCACATAGTCCAAGCAAACTATTACTTGAACTCCAAGGCATACCACCCCCTTGGAAGGTGATTGAGGTACTTACCCTTCAATGTGATAGTACTGGCATACCACCCCCCGACAAGGTGATTGAGGCTTGGCACCCCCCTAAACAAGGTAATTGAGGCTTTCTACCCCATCAACAAGGTCATTGAGGCATGATACCCCTTCGACAAGGCGATTGAGGCTTGACACCCCCTCACACAAGGTGATTGAGGCATGGCACCCCCTCAACAAGGTGATTGAGGCATGACACCCCCTCAACAAGGTGAGATCAACTTGCAATACCATAGATACCTTTTATGCATTCAATATATACATACATCCCCCTTCATCATCATAAAGTCACTTAACTCATAAGTCATATAATAGACCATCAATAACTCAAGAATCCGTAACAAGATATTTTATCAAACACTTGGCGGGTGTGTAATGCTAGTTCAAAATCATACAATATCAAGAGTGAAATCATGTGAGAAGACTCCATGTAAATCAACCCAAAAACACATAATAAAATTCTCATGTCAGATACCTTAAAATCAAGCATCAAATCTCATAATAGATCATAGTTTCATAGCTTAAAACATGCATAATCACAATAGGCAAACTATCTCATAGTATAAGCTTGAAATAGGTAGACATGCATATTTAATCAACATTTCATAAACCTCAACATATTTCTTGATTATAATCCATAATAGAATATACTCATAGTTAATACAACTTTAAAACGTGCAATTTTCATAAAAATGGAGATTGGGATCCATGGGTGAAAGGACCCACTAGATGAAACCCACATACCTTGAATTTCGGGATTTCCTTGATGAAGATTAGAATGTGAACTTGAAGCTTGGATAAAGTTCTTGAGATTCGAAATTAAGCTTGGGACACTTGAATTTGGATGAAATATTTAGTTAAGTGTTAGAGAGGGTTTTGAGAGTGTATTGAGTGATCTAGAGTTGAAAAATGAGTAAGTATATGTGTTTTTACGCATAAAAGGGCATGGGGCCAAGACCCCAATATTTTAGACTAAAAAACTGAAAAATCAAGAAAGTGCAAATACCACTCCGTGATGGTTCCGCATCACGGAGGGGTCGCGGACCCTTACTGAAAAATGCAAAGTTGGCGAAATTTATTTTTTGCTATGGGTCTTCTAAATTCGAGTTATACCCATTTTCCACTCAATTTTGCCTCTTGATCAAGAATATGAAGTCGAATTTTGAGATATATGAAAATTATGATTATGGACACTTTCGAGGCACATTTTCGGGCACTTTTTAGGGCGTTTCAATATCTCCCCCTTAGGAACATTCGTACTCGAATGTCAAAGAAATGCACATAAGAGATGTAATCATGATGATTTCAGCCCAACATATATGAATGCAACAAATGCATTGAAATATCATTTCAAAAAAATCTCAACATGAGTGTCAAAATCACCGTAAACTTGTCAACATAAACATGAATGCATGCAACATGATATGAGGGCTGAAAATTAGGACTTGAAATAGTAGACAGGGCTTTGTTTTCTATCTCAAGCTTGAATAGAATGAAAGAGGTATGAGTCTCGCTTCTTTACGCCCGATCCGGCTCCCCAAATGACACTCTCAACTTATTGATTCCTCCAAAGAACCTTGACGGATGCTATACCTTTGTTCCTCAATCTTCTCACCTGTCCACACAACATCTCCAATTTGACCTCCCCATAGGCCAACTCATCCTCCACAACACCCACAACCTCAAAGAGTTCTACAGTACTTGAGCCACCACACATCTCCTCAACATAGATACATGAAGAACCGGATGAACTATATTCATATCATTGGGCAACTCCAACTCATAGTCCACCTTACCAAATTCTCCTCAATGCTTTATAAGGACCTACAGACCTTGGGATCAATTTACCCTTCTTGCTAAATCGAAATACACCCTTCATGGGTGAGACTTTTAAGGAATCCAATCATCAACACAAATACACATATCCTACCTTAGTACCAAAGGACACCATCTTCCACTAAAACATTCAACTCTAGCAAGGTGGAATCAAGATCTTGTTTTAACTCAACCTCTTCAACCAAAGAAGATTCGAAACCATCAATACCACAACATTACCATTCTCAACTTAATCCAACCTCATTCCCAACCTAGCCAACCAGTGCACTTCTCTAACCACCTTCTTATTATCCACATTTTGCACTTATCATATCTAACAAACAACCTCTCATCCCTCAAGATTTGCACCATCACTCTCAAATGACTCACGAGCTCTTCTTCATTCCGGAAATAAATCAATATACCATCCACAAAACTACCACACACATAACAAGGTAGGGTTTAAAGTCCATAATTATGAGATCCATAAATATATCCGGTACATTAGTCAACCAAATAACTCTACCACGACCCAAAATGCTCACTCCTAATCCAAAAAGACATCTAGGAATATCACCCTTCATCACCCTCACTTGTGGAACGAAAAATCGGACTGAATATCAATCTTAGAAAAATGACTAGCCCCTTGTAGTTGACCAAATAAGTCATCTATCCTTAACCATCATGTCACAACCTTATGGGTTCTACAAATATTAGAAGCATGATATGTATGTAGCCAAACCATCCCAAGACCTCCAAAGCCACCATGCCAAGTTCAACCAAAATCACAAGACAAGACTCTATGCAATAAGGATATGAGGCAACCTTAGAGACTTTTCTAACAATAATAGACTCACCAATGGGGTAGACACCTAAGAGTTTCACATAGCAATTCAGGACAAAAACGAAACTTACTAGAAAAAAAGTAATTTTGATAGAAATAGTGGCTCCCGAACCCATCAAAGCATGCACATCAAAAGAAAAAACCTTTAACATACTGGTAACAACACCGGGCACCTCATCCCCACCTTGCCTCCCTTGAAGAGAATAGAACTGACTATGTCATGGAGCACCCCCTTGGCTACCTTGAGTCTCTTGATCAACATGACCACCTTGTTCTTGAGGTCGACCATCTTTACACCTTTTTCGAGCATATGGATAATTAACTAGCTTGTGACCCTCTTCACCACAACCATAACAAACATTGGTTTTCCTCAAGCATGGACCACCATGGTTCCTCCCACACTTTTGACACCTAGGGTTAGTCTTTCCACCATTTCCATCTTGACACCTTGGGTTAGATGCCCCATCAATAGCCAACCTCTTGCTTGGAGCATTGGAGGACTCTTCATCTCTCCTCTTCCTAAGCTTGTCCCCCTCAAGTTGTTCGATATATTTCATGAGCCGGGACAAGTCCATATCACTTACAAGAATTGTGGTATGACACTCTTCATTTACCAAGTCAGACACCTCCGACACAAATTTGTTCATCCTAGCTCTAGGGTCGGCCACCAAATGTTGAGCATACTTGGAAAGCTTGTTGAACTTGAGGGCATACCCCCTCACACTCATAGAACCTTGCTTTAGATTCATGAACTCCATCAGTTTAGCATCTCTCTATTCAATAGGAAAAAATCGATCGAAGAAGGCAGTCTTGAACTCTTCCTAAGGGATAGCATCATGATTTCCCCTCTCCACCTTCCATTGCACAAACCAAACTTGAGCCACACCTTTTAGTTGATAGGCCGCTAGATTCGCCTTCTCCTCCGAACTTACACTCATGATGGATAGCACCTTATACACCTCATCTATGAACTCTTGGGTATCTTCCTCTGCCTTGGACCCATGAAACTCCGAAGGGTTCATCCTAGTAAAGTCCCTCAATTTTAAGGCCGGGGTATGAGCGTGAAGAGCTTATATCCCCTGATTCAATTAGTGGTGAATGGGCCAACATAGTGATAGAATTCCGGAACTCAATCTTGGTAGTCCCTCCATCTTGAGGAGCTTGAGGAGTGGGTAAGCCGGTTATCCCAAGGGTGCACGGGCCCTCCTTGGTCTTCTTATTTATAGCGGCATGATCTGGAAGAGCAAAAAGCATTCGTTAGGTGAAAAAGCCTTACCTTACACCTAAAGCACGATATAGACCATGAAAAAGTGAAATATTTCCTAAAAAGCCTCATAGCCTCTTACTCATGGTTGTGGCGTGCTTCACAATCATGAATAAGACTCTAATCGACGCAGTGTGTTGGATTCCAAGGACTATTAACAACCTAGTGCTCTGATACCAAGTTTGTCAGGACCCAAACCTAGGGCTTAGACGTGACACGGCGAATGGGAACCCAAAAGGATCCCAAATAAAGCTCTTAGCATATCATTCACACATCCTTGGTCGCGGAAAAAAAATAATCAACAATCAAGAAATAAGATATGGGAAAACAGGACTAAGGGAAAAAGTTTAATAATCATAGCATATAAAAGAGTCATGGCTCAAGTATAAGTACATCAATGTTCCAATAATACCTCTAAACATAGATTAGAGCCAAAACATTTTCCGGGCTCACCCTCATAGTCTCAAGTTTTCAACATAAAGAAAAACATCAATAGTAAGAGTAGCATACCTAGTGTCCTCGGACTTGAGGACTCACCAAAGTTTATCTTTCAGAATGCAATCTAGCCACGTGAAGGATGATCAATAGGTGTTCCGGTTCTTACATGATAACATCATATATGCATAGAGTACGCGTTAGTACTTCTGAATGTATGAAGTATGTAGGATGTGATGCAATAAGAAATATGCATGAGTATAATATCAATATGTCATGCATGATCAATACTTGAGGTGAAACATGCTTGGAAATCATATAGCTTACAATTATAGGTTACACGAATAGGAAGAGAGCATATCACATAGTCCAAGCGAACCATTACTTGAACTCCAAGGCATTACCCCCTTGAAAGGTGTTTGAGGTACTTATCCCTCAACGTGATAGTATGGGCATACCACCCCCCCCCCCGACAAGGTGATTGAGGCTTGGCACTCCTCCAAGCAAGGTGATTGAGGCTTGGCACCCCCTCAACAAGGTGAGATCAACTTGCAATATCATATATACATTTCATACATTCGATACATACATACATCTCCCTTCATCATCATAAATTCACTTGACTTATAAGCCATGTAATAGACCATCAACGTAACACCCCAAATTTTTTTTAAGCTAAGATTGAGCCATTCTTCATAGGATATAGGATTTTAGTTAATGATTCTTAATTAAGTAAAAGTGTTAAAGTCAAATTCTTAATGTAGGAATAGAATTGGAGAAGATTTAAGGTCACACGAACCCTAGCTAAGCTAAAAACTTTCTTAGCATTTGAGTTCTAACGTAAGATTTTATAAAGGTAGATGGACCAGTGACTTTTAGGTTGTATATATATGCTAGGATTGATTCCTAATTATTTAAAGTATATTAGATCTGATTTAGAGTCATAATGGATCTTTTACATCAAGCCAAGTACAAAGAAATTCTAGCAACTAAGTTTTCATGGGGGGCGATAAAAGGGTCAACTTCAAATGACCATATATCCTATAGTATAATGAGTTAGGTTACTCATAATTTTTTGAAATCAAATATATGTGAATTAGCTTTTTAGCACATCTAATTTCATGTTAATCAGAGTTCGGAGTAGAAAGTAATGACTATTTTGGTGAATGGGTGCAGAGCTGTCCGAAGG
Organism: Solanum clarkiae; assembly: GCA_011800125.2. Classification (NCBI taxonomy): domain Eukaryota; kingdom Viridiplantae; phylum Streptophyta; class Magnoliopsida; order Solanales; family Solanaceae; genus Solanum; species Solanum clarkiae. The sequence continues at coordinate 17,266,391 of JAABOM020000084.1, read as the reverse complement.
TCCGCGCTTGGAGCACATCACGGACCTGACATGGACCCTCACTGAATGAGTTAATGACGTTTTTTTCTTTATAATGTGAGGCTATCTTTATCCTGCAGTTTTTTGGAATCTATTTAAGGTCCTAAAAAGCCCAAAACGTCAGTTTTCATAATCAAAAAAAACCCTCTCCTTCACTCTTAACTATGAACGCTCAAGAATCATCAAGAAAATAATCAAGTTAGGATTAGATTCCAAGATTCTTCCTTAAGGTAAGTTATTTTTCATAAATTTCAAGCTACCAAACCTAGATTTCTTTATCTATTTATTAATCTCTAATAGAATCTTAAATCATAACCTAGGGTTTCAAGAAGACGAATTCAAGAATCCCAATAAAGGATTTCTTGATTCTTCTTTTTCAAGAATGTAGGGTTCTTCATCAAGAACTCTAAAGATTCTAAGTCAATAACTCAAGAATCAAAGATGATTCTTTCAATCAATGTCCTTCCAAGTTCTTTCACTTTAAAAGAACTGCAAAGATCGAGGATTTTCTCCAAGAAATCGAGTATTCCCCAAAATTCAACAAACGATTTCTCTCTCAATTTTGATCTGGATTTGAGCGATTAAAAAGGCTAAATTGAATAATTTTCTGAGAAAATTAACCTGGGAGCTTCAGAAACTGACTTTGTTGCTTCTTTTATGGTAAATATTGTAGATTTACTGCTGCATTTTTAATGTATTTTAAAAACTTTAACATGCGATTTCTTCCTCATGTTAGCTCCGTTTTTGAAATGGTTTTCACCACTGAATTTCTTATCACTTAGGGAACATTTTAATGTATAAAGTTTCAAATTCTGACGGTATTTTTCGGTGATGAAATTTTTGGAACATTTTATCCTTTTCACCCGAATAATTGATTTTAGTGTCGTTAGATTCATTATATAATTATGATGCTATATTTAAATAGATTTTGATGAATTGGAGTGTCATAGAAAGGGAAAAGGTTCAGAATTGATGTGATTCGAGACTTTATATAAGGAAAATGGATTTCTAACCTTTTATTATACATGTTGCTCATATTCTCCAATGTGTACACAATTGAGTATTTTAGGATAGAGATGGATTTATGTAGGCTTTGACTGAAATATTTTGAATTGGGTAATTATTCTTATGGTGATATTTGACTTGTGAATTTATGATGGAGATTTATTCTATATGAAATAATGATTATTTGTTATTGATATCGAAGTGATACTTATTTTTAGATGTGAATGTTGTTAAAGTTGTGATAGTATTGAGATTAAAGATATTGCAACATTATGGTATTGAGCTACCCATTCTTGATTTGAGATGTATGATTTGTATGGGCATATTGCACATTTTATTTCCATGAACATGAACATTTACTATGTGTTTGTTAGACGATCCAAGAAAAGAAATGCAAAAACGAAGGAAAATGGTTCCAACTAGTGAAAAAGAAAAGAAATGAAAAACCGAAGGGAAATGGTTCAGGCTAGATATGAAAATAAAAATTGCCGAAGAAAAAAGATTCTGGCGAATACATGGTCTATGTGTGGCCCTCATGGGTTCTGACTAAGGCATATTTATGATCAGCAAATGTGTATCATAGGATAGGCATGCATTATTTTACTTGACATTGCATTGCATTGCACTACACCTCATTATAATTTATAAATATGAGAGTGCTTTTTGTGAAACTTGTGATAGATGTACTTGATCCCTGGTGGTGTTGATATATAATAGTTGGTGTGGTTATTGAACTATATGCTATGTACATTGTGAACTGTTAGGCTGGGCTGATTTTATGCAGGTTGTAGTTG
>JAABOM020000084.1:17228537-17264474 GCA_011800125.2 Solanum clarkiae | reverse complement strand
GTGTACTTTTAAGTACTTTATTATGAGAATACTATTTATGATTAGTGATGAATTTATCTTGATGTATCAAAGAAAGATCCTACATGTTACTTTACTTACTTTTAGAGATTTAAAAGAAGCTGTTGATGAGGAAGTTTTGTTTATCCTGTTGCTATTATATGAGGAATTTACTATTTGAGATTATATTATGTCTTGAGATTTATGTCCTATGTGAAAAGAGTTTACATGAAATTAAGTTGAGGTGTAATTAGTGACAATTGCTCATAAATTATATATATACCAAATATAATATTGTTCTTTAAGTTGTGAGAATTAGAATTATATTATTTGGAGGATTTAAGATTAAATCCTAGACTTGAAACTTCGGAAATTAATAACGAAATTGGTTGGTCTTTGGGTCTATGCTAGACATATAGTAATATGGGTTTTGTGTGTTTTGAAATCTTATGGTGGTAATTTATTTGACTAGATCGTGCTGCTAACAATTCCATTCAAAAAGGAAAGGCCAAAGTGTTAGATTGACCGTGATTTGACTAAGGCAAGTGGACTTTCAAAACTTTGTAATTCTCATAGAATTCTCAAATTTTTCTTTTTCCTACGTGTGATTCGTGAAATATTTTAATATAAGAAATGAGATGATTAAAAATGTAAATGTGAGTTGGCATGTTATTATGGTACTTGATTGATAAATGTGGTGAAGTGATGAGAATTCTATATTTTTGGAATATATATTGTTGTGGTTGAAAATTATAAGTGGATTTGCTTGTGGAATTCATATCATGTTTATTCATTCCATGACATGCATATTTGCATTGATTCCAGATATTGATATAAGTGAGATGAAAAATATTGGGACTGATGTCTTCTACTGGTTGAGATATGATGCCGATGTTTTTGCCGATGAATTTATGATGATATTGTGATGCCAAGGTAACATGCCGGTAAATTTATGATGATATTGTGAAGTTGAGGTCTTTGCCACCTATGATGTGATGTTGAGATATTTTCAGTGATATTACATTGCCGAGGTCTTTGCCTGCAATTATTGCACAATGCATTCCATTTCACCCTTGCATACTATTGCATAGTATGGTGTTATCCTTATGATTGATTGTGCTATCACTTTTATCTTGTGCTTTGGAAATTGTGATATGATGAAATACCATTTTTATTATGTATTATGTATTGCTGAGTCGGAATAACTTTCTGTGCATGTTGTAGTCATGGAGATCGACTGGGATGAAAGGAGCTTTTGTATTCTGTCAGACTTCCTTTGTTTTGTTAGTTAACTTGCTGGGTACCACGTGGTATTTGGTACTCATCCCTTGCTTCTACACTTGTGTAGATTGCGAACCCGGGCAGTGAATAGTATTTCGTTGATCCACCGAGGATTTCCAGGAGACGTAGAGAGGTAGCTGTTGTCATCTGGCTAACTCTCTTGTTCCTATTTCTTCTGTACTTGTTCTATTCGAGAAGAAGGATAGTGTGGACTTATATTTCTTTGATTTTCTGTATTGTTAATGGCTTGTACACGTGACAACTAATCCTTGAGTGGTATTAAGTTGATGGAAATTTCTCAGTTTTAGTTATCTACTCTAGTTAAATTACTTCCGCGCGTTATGTTTATTATCCCTTTGAGTTAAGGCTGATATATTCTGGTGGGATTGAGCAAGTGCCATCACACCCAATTTTCAGGTCATGACAAGTTGGTATCAGAGCCCTAGGTTCATAGATCTCACGTGTATACCAGCCAAGTCCAAATAGAGTCTCGAGTATTGGTATGGAGACGTCTGTACTTATCTTGGAGAGGCTATGAAGATTGTTAGAAAACTTTTTTTAATCTATGCTCTCTTATCATGCGTGGTTATTTTTGTTAGTAATGAGTGATGCCTATGTTCTCTTGACAGATGGAAAGATTAAAGCTACTACTACTGCTGGTAGAGGTGAGACTATTGCCGAGACAATTGCTGAGACCCTAGTTAGAGGTAGAGGGAGGGGTCGAGCTAGAGGTCGTGCTCGTGAATGGCACCAGTTAGAGGGCAGGATAGAGGAGCTTCTCCAGAGCCGCAGATAGAGCTTAATGAATGTTAGGCCCTTCCAGAGCCCACATCTATACCTTTACTTCAGGATACTCTGTTGAGGATGATGGGTATGCTTGAAAACCTTACAGGGGAGTGGTACGACAGGCACACAGGGAATTTCCCAACCAAGAAACGAAGAACAAACTTCAGGGAAACATTAGGGTGTAGTTCATCAGGATCAGGTGGGTCAACCTAGTGGTTCCTACACCAGCTATTGGGGAACAAACTGCTCCAGAGGCGATTCTAGCAGCAAATGATCAAACTTAGTTACGAAAGATTTCAGAAGATGAGACCATCTCAATTTTAAGGTGGTAAGAACGAGGATGCACATGAATTTCTGACTTTGTGCCATGAGATGTTAGAGGCAGTAGGGTTGGTTGATCAGTGTGGTGTCTGTTTTATGGCACTTCAGCTCCGAGGACCAGCCAGAGAGTGGTGGAGGACTTACATAGCATCTAGACCAGCTGGATCCCCTCCAGTGGATTGAGATGTGTTCTCTAATGCTTTTAAGGAGTGCTTCATTCCTTGGAGTGTGCAGGAAGAGAGCCGATTGAGGTTTGAGGACTTAAGGAAGGGACATATGACTGTTATGGAGTATGAAGCCCATTTTTGTCAGTTATCTTGACGTGCCTTAACTATGATTCTAAATGAGGGGGAGAGAATCTGTAGATTTGTGAGAGGTTTAAACTTCTCAATTAGATCCTATGTATTTAGAGCAGCTCATGAGGGGTCTTTTTTTCAGTCTATTGTGAGCACTACAAAGGAGGCAGAGTTGCTGGTTCGAGAAGAGTTCGGAGTTCCCAAGAAGGATCGTATTATGAGTCAATTTTGTGGTACTTCATCAGGAGGTAGGAGTTCGTATAGGAGTGGTGGATCTTTCAGACGACATGGTACAGTACATGTATTTATGCCAGCAACTGAGGGTGGACAGATGTCTCGAGGGTCTCAGAGTTCTAACCGCGGTGGTCATAGTAGTTCTTTCAGTGGACAACAGTCCTCTACACCGAGGTCTTGATTTGGGTATGGGGATCCAGGACATGTGATTCGACAATGCCCCTTTCAGACTCATTCAAGACCCCATCGTACTAATTCAGCAGCTCCAGTTAGAGATTCGGCCCCACCGTCCAGAGGTCGTGGTAGGGGTTAAACTGCTAGAACTGGCAGGACTCCAGATAGTGGTACTTTGGTTCCACGTAGTGGAGATCGAGGTGTAGCTCAAATTGGGGATAGAAGAGGAGCTCAGTGCTATGCGTTTCCTAGAAGACTCGAGGCGGAGGCCTCAGACGCATTTATTATAGGTATTGTTCCAGCCTGTCATCGGCCTACATCTATGTTATTTGATCCTAGATCTACCTACTCTTATGTGTATACATACTTTTCATCTGGGTTTGACTTATTGTGTGATCGGATGTTAGTACCGTGTATGTTTCTACACCAGTAGGTAAACCTTTAATGGTGGATCGGTATATCGATCCTGTCTTGTTTCTTTGGCTGGATATGATACTTGGTAAGATATGATTATTCTGGATATGGTAGATTTTGGTGTTATCTTGGGGATGGATTGGCTTTCTCCCTATCATGCTATCCTTGACTGCTACGCAAAAACTGTGACCTTAGCCATGCCCGGTGTACCAAAGATTGAGTGAAAGGGTGATAGTGGTTCTTATCCTAGTAAAGTTATCTCCTACATTCATGCCCAGAAATTGATTGATAAGAGGTGTTTGTCTTACTTGGCTTTTATTTGAGATACTAGTATTGAACCACCTTCTACAGAGTCTATCCCTATGGTTCAGGAGTTTGTCGATGTGTTTTCCGCTGACCTTCCAGGTGTTCTACTTGATAGGGATATTGATTTTCTCATTAACCTTGAGCCATGCACTAAGCCCATCTCCATTCCTCCGTATAGAATGGCTCCAGCTGAATTGAAAGAATTGAAGGAGAAGCTCCAAGACTTGTTAAGTAAAGCATTTATGCGCCCTATGTGTCACCTTGGGGTGCCCTAATCTTGCTTGTGAAAAAGAAAGACGGGTCTATGAGGATGTTATAGATTACAGACAGTTAAATAAGGTAACTGTCAAGAACAAGTGCCCTCTTCCCCGTATTGATGACTTATTTGATTAGCTTCAGGGAGAGGCTGTGTTCTCTAAGATTGACTTAAGGTCTGGTTATCATTAGTTGAGGATTAGGGCATCAGACATTCCCAAGACAGCTTTTCGAACTTGTTATGGCCACTATGAATTTTTGGTGATGTCCTTTGGGTTGACTAACGCCCCTGTAGGGTCCATGGAGTTGATGAGTAGGGTGTTTCATCCGTACTTAGATTCTTTTACTATAGTATTCAACGATGACATCTTGGTGTATTCCAAGACTGAGGATGATCATGTTAGTCACTTGAGATAGTGTTACAAAGGTTGAGGGAGGAAAAACTATATGCAAAATTCTCCAAGTGTGAGTTTTGGCTTGATTCAGTGGTGTTCTTAGGGCATGTGGTGTCTAAAGAGGGAATCAGAGTAGACCCGGCTAAGGTTGAGGCAGTTAAAGTTTGGTCGAGGCCAACTTCAGCTCCGAAGATTCGTAGTTTTATGGGGTTAGCATGGTATTATGGGTGGTTTATTCAAGGCTTTTCTTCCATTGCAGCCCCGGTGACTAGATTAACTCAGAAGAATATATCCTTTCATTGGACTGATGAGTGAGAAGCAAGCTTCCAAAAGCTCAAAAATTTATTGACTTCAGCTCCTATTTTGACGCTACCTGAGGCAGGTGTGGACTTTACAGTGTATTGTGATGCTTCAAAAGTGGGATTAGGTGGTGTATTGATGCAAAAAGGAAAAGTTATTGCCTATGCGTCTAGACAGTTGAAGGTTCATAAGAAAAACTGCCCTACTCATGACTTAGAGTTAGTGGCTATGGTTTTTGTGCTTAAGCTGTGGCATCACTAATTATATGGTGTACATTATGAGGTCTTCACTAATCATAGGAGTCTTCGGTATATTTTCAGCCAAAATGATCTAAACTTGAGGCAGCGTAGGTGGACGGAGTTACTAAAGGACTATGATTTAACCATCCTATATCATCCGGGAAAGGCAAATGTTATGGCAGACGCCTTGAGTAGAAAGACTTCTAGCATGGGGAGTCTAGCCACCATTCAAGTGGAGGAGCGACCTTTGGCTAGGGATGTTCAGCATCCAGTGAAGGGCCTAGTCAGGTTACATCTTTCTGATGAGGGTGGCATACTTGCTTTCCTTGAGGCTCATTCTTCCTTGATAAACTAGATTCGAGAGGGTCATTTTGAGGACTAGAAGTTATGCCTCATCAGAGACAAAGTGACCAGAGGAGAGGCTAAGAAAGCAATTCTTGATCCTCATGGTGTTTTAAGGATTGGAGGTCGAGTCTGCGTGCCTTAGGTAGGTGATTTAATTAGATCGATTCTTGAGGAGGCTCACTGTACTCATTATTCCATTCATCTAGGAGCAGCGAAGATGTATCATGACCTGAGTTAGCACTATTGGTGGTGTGGTATGAAGAAGGATATTTCAAAGTTTTTGGCTAAGTGTTTGACTTGTCAGCAGGTTAAGTATGAGCACCAACGGCCTGGAGGTGAGCTTCAGAGGATGCCTATTCCTACATGGAAGTGGGAGCGAATCACTATGGATTTTGTGGTGGGTTTGCCCACTACTGTGGGTGGTTATAACTTTATCTGGGTAGTCGTGGATCGATTAACTAAGTTTGCCCATTTCATTCCTATCAAGGTTAAGTATACAACAGATAAGCTAGTTAAGCTTTACATTAGTCAGATAGTTAGATTACATGGTGTTCCCATTTCTATCATTTCGGATCGGGGTTCACTTTTCACTTCACATTTTTGGAAGGCCTTGCAGCATGGTCTAGGTACTCAGCTGGATATGAGCTCAGCGTTTCACCCTCAGACAAATGGATAGTCTGAGCGGACTATTTAGGTGTTGGAGGACATGCTGCTAGCATGTGTGATTGATTTTGGTACCCGTTGGGACCAACACTTGCCCTTAGCAGAGTTCGCCTACAATAATAGTTATCATTCCAGTATTCAGATGGCTCCATTCGAGGTATTATATGGTAGGCAGTGTAGATCTCCAATTGGTTGGTTTTATTCTGCTAAGACAAAATCATTAGATGTAGACTTTCTAAGAGATGCTATGGAAAAGGTCCGTATGATTTAGGATAGGTTGTTGGATGCTCAGAGTCGACAAAAGAGTTATGCGTATAGGAGGGTTCGAGCCCTAGAGTTTATGATAGGTGATCATGTTTGGCTTAGGGTGTCACCTAGGGTGTTATGCAATTCGGTAAAAAGGGAAAGCTTAGCCCGCGATTCATTGGCCCATTTGAGATTTTGCAGATAGTTGGAGAGGTGGCCTATAGGCTGGCCTTTCCACCTAGCTTATCATCTGTACATCCTATGTTTCATGTCTCTATGCTACGAAAGTATGTGCCCAATGAGTCTCACATACTTTCATTCGATTCGGTGGAATTGAATCCAGGCTTGTCGTTTGAGGAGGAGCCTATTGCTGTTTTGGATAGACAGGTTCGCAAGCTTAGAAACAAAGAGATTGCTTCTGTAAAGGTACAATAGAAGAATTGTCCTGTTAGAGAAACGACTTGGGAGACAGAGTCAGAAGTGTGTGCTATACATCCTCATCTTTTCTAAACCTCAGGTACTCTCTTTTAATTTATGTTCGAGGACAAACATGATCTTTAGTGGTGAATAATGTAACAACCCCGAAATTTTGTCTACTTGAGTTGGAATAGTTTAAGAAGGATTTTAAAAAAAAAGGATTGCTAGTGCATATTTTAATATTATCTTTTTAATTAATGCTCCTCTCACTTCTCACTTTGCTGGTGCATGTTTCTTTATTCTTTTTAATATGCTATTGCATATCCACTCACTTTCACTCACTAAAGCAAAATGCTCATTCCACTTGTTGTTTAAAAAAATTCATTTTAGCTTTTGGAATCTTCAAGAGGCGTTTCTGCTTCTATTTAAACTGAACATTCTGCTTAATTTTAGGACACAACATACAGAGCATTGTTCCGCTCATTGAGAAGGAACACAAAGATGGAAAAAACAAGAGAGAATCGTGAGAAAGAAAAATTGGGTGCTTAATATTATTTGAGAGTTTTATTAGCTGAAGGGGGGGGTGTTTTATTGTGTAGAGCTTCGACAATTTTACTCTTGTAAGTTGCTCCTATTTTCTAAATCTTTTATAATAAGATATTTTATATAAAAGAGTTTTTCTTCATGTACTTTTAAATACTTTATTATGAGAATACTATTTATGATTAGTGATGAATTTATCTTGATGTATCAAAGAAAGACCCTACATGTCACTTTATTTACTTGAGTTAGAGATTTAAAAGAAGTTGTTGATGAGAAAGTTTTATTTATTCTCTTGCTATTATATGAGGAATTTACTATTTGAGATTATATTATGTCTTGAGATTTATGTCCTATGTGAAAAGAGTTTATATGAAGTTAAGTTGAGGTGTAATTAGTGACAATTGCTCATAAATTATATGTATACCTAATATAATATTATTCTTTAAGTTGTGAGAATTAGAATTATATTATTTGGAGGATTTAAGATAAAATCCTAGACTTGAAACTTCGAAAATTAATAACAAAATTGGTTGGTCTTTGGGTCTAAGCTAGACATATAGTAATATGAGTTTTGTGAGTTTTGAAATCTTATGGTGATAATTTATTTAACTAGATCATGGTACTGCAGATTCCATTCAAAAAGGAAAGGCCAAAGTGTTAGATTGACCGTGATTTTACTAACGCAAATGGACTTTCAAAACTTTGTAATTCTCATAGAATTCTCAAATTTTTCTTTTTCCTACGTGTAATTCGTGAAATATTTTAATATAAGAAATGAGATGATTAAAAATGTAAATATGAGTTGGCGTGTTGTTATGGTACTTGAATTGATAAATATGGTAAAGTGATGAGAATTCTATTTTTTGAAATATATATTTTTGTGGTTGAAAAATATGAGTGGATTTTCTTGTGGAATTCATATCATATTCATTCATTCCATGACATGCATATTTGCATTGATTTCGGATATTGATATAAGTGAGATGAAAAATATTGGGACCGAGGTCTTTACCGGTCGAGATATGATGTCGAAGTTTTTGCCGACGAATTTATGATGATATTATGATGCTGAGGTAACATGCTGGCAAATTTATGATAATATTGTGATGCCGAGGTAACACGCCGACGAATTTATGATGATATTGTGAAGCCGAGGTCTTTGCCGCCGATGATGTGATGTTGAGATATTTTCTGTGATGTTATAATGCCGAGGTCTTTGCCGGTAATTATTGTATAATACATTGCATTTCACCTTTGCATACTATTGCATAGCATGGTGTTATCCTTATGATTGATTGTGCTATCACTTTTAGCTTGTGCTTTGAAAATTGTGATATGGTGAAATATCATCTTTATTATGTATTATGTATTGTTGGTTAAAATAACTTTCTGTGTAGGTTGTAGTCATGGAAATTGACTGGGATAAAAGGAGTTTGCGTATTCTATCAGACTTCCTTTGTTTTGTTAGTTGATTTGCTGGGTACCGCGTGGTATTTGGTACTCACCCCTTGCTTCTACACTTGTGTAGGTTGTGAACCCGGGCAGCGAATAGTACTTTCTCGATCCACCGAGGATTTCCAGGAGACGTAGAGAGGTAACTGTTGTCATCTGGCTGACTCTCTTGTTCCTATTTCTTCTATACTTGTTCTATTTGAGAAGAAGGACAGTGTGGACTTGTATTTCTTTGATTTTCTGTATTATTAGTGGCTTGTACGCGTGACAACTAATCCTTGGGTGGTACTTAAGTTGATGAAAATTTCTCAGTTTTAGTTATCTACTCTAGTTAAATTACTTCCGCGTGTTATGTTTATTATCCCTTTGAGTTAAGACTGACTTGTTCTGGTGGGATTGATCAAGTGCCATCACGTCCATTTTTTGGGTTGTGGCAGCATAATTTAATATTCTATCCACTGTCTAATTTATCATTTAGAGTATTGCCTGAATGCGTAATAGATAAACAACAAAGGTGTCTAGTAGATAATTTTTGGATAACCTATACTAAAAGAGACAACAAGTATTTCATAGTGATAGTAAATGCACTATGCCAATATTTCATAGAAAAAAAGTAGAGAAATGATGTTCAAATACTATGTGGTTATACATGGAAAGACAAATGAAATTTTTCAGACATGGATAAAAGTTGTAGAGTCCATACAAGGTGTCAAAGCCCTACGTCCCTTACCCAGTTCCTATTGACTTTGTAAGTTGATTTGTAAAATTTATTATATGTATTTATGAAACTAATCTGGGCTTTATCTATATAGTGTAAATACATGTTATGAGTTCCGTCCATTTGCATTGCTGCAATTGGCTTATTAAAATTTTTATTAGATTTGTTGGTATTATTTTCTTGTTTATTATGCACCTGGTACATCCCGTGTCTACTAATGCTAGAGTCTCTTTCTCTATGTCTCCTATCTTGAGCCTCGCTAGTATTTTTACGTTGGTAAATTTTTTATCTTCATTATATTTTAAAGCTTCGCAAGTCTCTATATTCATTAACTCTATTTCTTGTGTAGGTTCTGGCTACCAGTCTTTGTCCACTTTTTCTTTTCCCTTTTCTAGGGCCTTTATCCTTTGTTCTAGTTCATTTACTCTAGTTTCTAATGTCATTATTCTTAAAGCCGTGGTTTGATTCCTTTCTTATTTATATTCCTCTTCTTTTATTATCTTGGCTTTTAACATATCTTCTATACATGCGGTGCATCCTTCCACATAGCATAATTTCTATTTTGCTCTTTTTTTCTGGTTTGGTACCATTTACATATAGTATATTGATTACTATCTATCCCTTTGTTCTTTTCAAATTCGTGATTACACTCTTGCCAAACATTTACCATTGTGCTTGCTTATATTTCTTCTAAATCTAGGTTCTCCATTTCTAGTTCTATTTCATTTATTAATTCTTCTTGTTTCAAGTTGGAAGAGTCTAATTGTAGTCTCTTGGCCAGTTCTATACTAACAGCAAAATATATACTTTCACAATCTGACATATATTCATCTACATTGATCAACGTTTCTTGAAAATCTTCTATTAGTTGCGAATTTCTAGTCCGACTATTATTTCTCTTGGGACATACATTTGCCAAATTTTCTATGCTATCACAAGTAAAATATTCTAATTTATTTCTATAGTTTTTATCAGTTTTATACTTTCTCACGTTTCTATTTCTGTCTAAATATAGTTTTCTTGCTAATGACTTTCTTAGGTAGTATTTTCTTTTATTATACGTATTTGCATAATGTGGTTTATTTCTTTTATAATGTCTTTTTTGATTTTGGTCTTTATCTTAGCTTTGAGTAGTATGTATTATGTTTTCACAGATACTCATCTCATTTTGCTTTAATTGCTTTTGAATTTGTATATTTATGCATTTTTTGTTTAATATTTCCATTACATGTTACACCCTGTGTCCTATTGACTATCTAGCATTCAAATTTTGGATCACTCCTCTTTTTTACACCATCTTTCTTTTCGAACCAAAGTTCTGGGTAATTTACTAAATAACTTTTTTCCTAATTCTTTGTCAAATGAATTTTCACTAGTTGTACAATAATAATAATAATCTTTTAGAAAAGTCTTTATATGGAACCAACTTGTAATACTTAATTATTCTAGTTTTATTAGAGCATTTCTTTGTAGTATCACTAATTCACTATTCGAGTCTTCTCCGGTAATCAAACTATGTATCTTGGTAGTAAAATTATAAGGATTTGCTCCCATATTTACTAGAGCTTGAAATTCTTGTGGGAAGTTAAACTTATAAGCTTCCCATAGCACTTTAGTTGATTCTCCTAAGAAAGTCTCCATATATTTATACATTGTCTCAGCGTCTGTATCTTGATATGTCTTTATATAGTCTGCTACAACTATTTCTTTCCATAGGTCTATAATTGTGTTCGAAATTTGTGGGTCATGTGCGGCGATATTCAGTATTTTTCCTTTGCTATCTCCTTCTTATAACTTAATTGGTTCTTCAATCGGCATTCTTTTTCCTACAAGTTTTATGTTTTTCGTTATTATTTTAGGATTTACTCTAAACGCTCTTCTCCGTGGTACATTTTCGATACTTGTATCTATTGTATGTTGCTGTGTCATTCGTTGGAAAGGGCTAGAACTGGTCGATTCTATAAATTCTTTCTGGCTTATAATCGAATTCAATTCTATTTCTTCAGCACTATCATATATTTTATTGACAATTTTATCAAGGTCATCTAGTTTTTTTTTTGTATTTTTTGTTGTTCTCTATATCCTAAGTTAACTGTTCTAAATTCACACTTTTTGAAGTGCAAATTTGTCTCTATATCCTAAGTTAACTTACACCTTTAAATTTAAATGTTGCACTTGTATTCTGTTCATACAGTCTCTTTGCCTTTCTCAAGGCTTCATCTACTCCAAATTCATCTTCTATTATTTCTATATTCATCATTTCTATGGTTGTGTTGATTTCATCATCTAACTTCTTTTGCATAGTGTATTTGTAGTTAGTGAATCTTATAGATATTTCTCCTTTAGTATTTGTATTCATCAAATGAGATTCTGGTACCATTGTTGTTTTCTTGTTAAATTTTTCTAAATTCTTCTCTAATCCCGCAATTCTTCTGGGTTTAGTTTTATTGATTTTATTAGCTTTATTCCTTTATCTCCCATTACTTTGACTACATCATCTACCTTAATCATAAATTTTGTATCACTACTTAGGGCCATTTTTCTGAGACGACTCCAAAAAGGGCTTGAAAATATGCCTGGAAAGTGCCCAGAATTATAATTTCTATATATCTCAAAATCCGTGTATTATTTCGAAAATCTGACTTTATATTATTGATCAAGGGCTCAAATTGAGTGGGAAATAGGTCTAACCCCAATTTTAGAGCAACCATATCAAAATTTGAAAATCGTTAAATGTGATTTCCAGTGAGCTATCGCGCCCCTAGCGCGACGCGACAAGGACACGCTAAAGTGTATTTTGGCTGCCAGTTTTGCTATCTTTGGTCTAAGTATTCTCATGCATGAAAATACCTATACTTAGCTATATTTCACCTTTATATCATCCAAAACATTCCCCAATACACACTCAAACACTTAGAAAAATATTTCACCCCAAATTTCAAGTCCCAAAACTGATCCGGATCTTAAGGATTTTACTCAAGCTTTAAGTCTCCATTTTCAATCTTCATCAAGAAATCTCCAAAGTTAAGGTATATGAGTTTCAACCATTGGGTCCTCTCACCCATGGTTTCCAACCTTCCTTTTTATCTAAACTTCATGATTTGAAGTTGATTTACTCATGGATCTTACTTATTATGAGTTTCACTATACACTATGTTGGGGTTTCATGGAATTATGATTGTTTTAGTATATTTTAAGCTATGAATATAAAATCTATTGTGAGATTTGATGAAGGGTTTTGATGTGTATTGTTTGAGGGTGTTACCAAGTATCTATTGATGGTTTTATACTGAATTTTATAACATGATTCCACTATTGAATTGCATGATTTTACACTAGAACTACAAACCCGCCAAGTGTTTGATAAAATATCGGGTTATGATTTCTTGAGGAATTGAAGGCCCAATGCATGTCTTATTAGTAGAATGATTATATGATAATGAAAGAAATGTATATATATGATAATATCTCTATAGTGTTGGGAATTGACCAAGCCTCACTTGGGAGGTTGTAGGCCCGGGTAACCATGTTGAGGTGTTTGTACCTCGATCGCCTCGCTCGGGAGGTAGTAGGCCTGTGCAACCAGGTCAAGGGATTTATACTTTATAACCATATTAAGGAGTTTGTACCTCATCGACCATATTGAGGGGTTCATACCTCACACAACAATTCGATCTCAACATGAAACGTTTTGGCAACAAAAGGGGTAATAGAAGAAAGAGTGGCACCTGGATCAATCAATGCATACACATCAAAATTAAAATCTTTTAACATACCAATGACCACATCGGGAACCTCCTCAACCCCTTTCTTTCCTTGGAGTACATAGAACCAATTGTGCCTTGGGGCACTATATTGTCAGCCACCTCTCCCCAAAGGAACCACATTAGCACCTTGTGGATGAACCTCCTTACCCTTGTTACGATTTTGAGGGTAACCCATCACCTTATCCCCAACTTCCCCACAACCATAATAAGCATTAGTATCTCTCAAGCACGGACCACTATGACCCCTACCACATTTTGGACACCCACCATTAGGAACCACATACCCAACACCTTGGGCCCTTGGAAAGTCATTGGCAACCCTCTTATTAAATGCATGAGAAGGCCTTTGTCCTTGATGGAATCGGCCACCCTTTTGACTTTAGAATTTTCCCTCAAAATGGGCCCTTTTGGCCTCATTACTCCTTCTCTTCCTCAACTTTTCCTCCTCCATTTGTTCAAGATAGGTCATCAAATGGGAAAAATCCATGTGATCGGCATTCCTCACTTACCAAATCGAATACACCCATCACAAACTTCTTCATTCTAGACCTTGGGTCGGCAACCAAGTGGGGAGCATATTTAGAGAGTTATTGAACTTGAGGGCATACTCCCTCACACTCATATATCCTTGCTTCAAGTTCATGAAATCCACTAATTTGGCTTCCCTAAGCTCAAGAGGGAAGAACCAACTAAGAAAAACCACCTTGAACTCCTCCCAAAGCACCACATTATTCATTCCCTTCTCTCCTTCCATTGATTAAACCATATTTGTGCTACCCATTTGAGTTGGTAGGCCGCCAACTCTGATTTCTCCTTCGATCTAACACTCACGATAGCCTATACCTTGTAGACCTCATCAATGAACTCTTAAGGATCCTCATCTACCTTAGACTCATAGAATGTTGATGGGTTCATCCTCATGAAGTCTCTCACCCTAGATCCCGGGGTAAGAGCATGAGGGGCTTGGGCCTCTTGACTGACTTGATTGGCCACAACTTGTGCTAGCATAATGAGAACATCCAGGAGCTCATCATGAGCCAGTTGTTCCTCGGGAGTAGGGTCCCATTTTCCTCTTGTGTTAGGCATGATCTAGCATAGCAAAAAACAATTGTTAGGGGGGAAACCTTACTTTAACTCTATAGCACAACTTAGAACATGAATAACGGAAACATTTCCTAAAATGTCTCATAGCCTCTTCCTCATAGTTGTGGTGCACAACACAACCATGAACAAGACTCTAATCGACGTGGTGTACTGGATGTCGAGGACCATTAACAATCTAGTTCTCTAATACCAAGTTTGTCATGACCCAAACCTAGGGTATAGATGTGACATAGTGCATGGGGAACCCAAAAGGAACCCAAGCAAGCCTCTTAACATATCATTACAAATCCTTGTTCCCAAAAACAATAAAATAACAATAGGAGATAGTAAATAGGGATAAAATGGGCTATGGAAAGGTGTATAGAAATTGTCCCATTTAAGTTTTACATAAGATATTGCCTTGTGATCTTGTTGAGTTACAAATGATGGATTTCGATGTCATTCTTGGGATGGATTGGTTGCACGCATACTATGTCTCCATTGATTGTAGAACCCGTAGGGTCAAATTCAAATTACCAATTGAGACCATTCTTGAGTGGGAGAGTCATGATACGGTGGTCGAGGGTAGGTTCATCTCTTGCATTAAAGCCGATAAGTTGATATCTAAGGGGTGTCTTTATCATCTTGTGAGGGTAAGGGATGCGGAGTCCAAGGTAAGGTCCTTCCTATAGAGTCAGTTCTAATTATAAATGGATTCCTTGATGTCTTTCCAAATGACCTTCCCATTGTTCTTCCTGAAAGGGAAATAGATTTTGGTATAGACCTCCTTCCTGATACTTAACCCATTTCTATTCCCCCTTACTACATGGTCCCGATGGAGTTAAAGGAGTTGAAGTAACAATCGAGGGACTTATTGGACAAGGGTTTCATTAGGCCTAACCAATCACCTTGGGGTACACCGGTGTTGTTTGCGAAGAAGAAGGATGGTCCCTTAGAATGTGTATTGACTATCGACAACTCAATAGGGTCACGATAAAGAATAAATATCCTCTTCCAAGGATTGATGATTTGTTTGACCAATTGTAAGGGGCTAGTCACTTCTCTAAGATTGATCTGAAGGTTAGGGAGTGTGATACGCTAATACGACCTTCCGGACAAGGTATGAGTATTATGAGTTTGTTCTAATGTCCTTTGGGTTGACCAATGCACCAGTTATCTTCATGGATCTTATGAATAGGGTCCTTAAACCCTACCTTAATTTATTTGTTGTGGTCTTCATTGATGATATTTTGATCTATTCACATAGTGAGGAGGAGCATAAGAGTCATTTTGAGAGTAGTGCTACGCAGATTGAGGGAAGAGAAGTTGTATGCTAAGTATGGAAAGTGTGAATTTTGGTTGAAGGAGGTTGCCTTTCTAGGTCATGTGGTGTCGGAGGATGACATTAAGATGGATCCTAAAAGATGGATGTGATTAGAAATTGGCCTAGACCATTGACCCCGTCGGATATTAGGAGCTTCTTGGGTTTAGCAGGTTACAATCGGAGGTTTTTTAATGGGTTCTGTTCTATTGCTTCTCCTATGACCAAGTTGACTCAAAAGAAAGCCAAATTTGTGTGGACCGATGAATGTGAAAAGTGATTTCTAACGTTGAAAGATAAGTTTGTGCCCGCTCCTATATTGTCACTACTAGAAGGGCTAGAAGGATTTGTTGTGTATTGTGATGCTTCTAGAGTTGGTTTGGGTTGTGTGTTGATGCAAAATGGTAAGGTGATAACCTATACTTCTAGACAACTCAAAGTACATCAAAAGAATTATCCTACCCATGATCTTGAATTAGCCATCATGGTCTTTGCTTTGAAAATTTGGCGTCACTATTTGTATGGGGTACATGTTGATTCACTGATCGTAAGAGTCTCCAATATGTCTTCACTCAAAAAGATCTCAACTTGTGACAAAGCAGATGGTTAGAACTTCTTAAGGATTATGACATGAGTGCGCATTATCATCCCAAAAAGGCTAATGTGGTGGCAGATGCTTTGAGTAGGGTGTCTATGAGTAGCCTAGCTCATGTTGATGATGGTGGCAAAGCGATGGCCAGGGAGGTCCATCGGTTGGATGGATTAGGATTTAGGTTGGAAGAGGTTGATAATGGTGGTGGTGTTGTTTTTGATGGTTTTAAATCTTCATTGGTTGAAGATGTGAAAGCTAAGAAAGATCTTGACCCTGCTTTGTTGGAATTGAAGGCATTGGTAAAGGGTGGTAAGGTAGAGGTTTTCTCCCAACGGGGAGATGGTACCCTTAGATACCATGGTAGGTTATGTGTGCCTTGTGTTGATAGCTTGAGAGAAAAGATTCTTGATGAGGCTCATGGTTCTTATTCTATTCACCCCGGTTCTACTAAGATATATAAAGATTTGAGAGAGGTGTATTGGTGGGGAGGTATGAAGAAGAAAATTGCCAAATTTGTATCCGGTTGTCATAGTTGCCAACAAGTCAAAGCCGAGCACAAAAGGCTGGATGTCTTAGCACAAGAAGTAGAGATTCCTACTTGGAAGTGCGAAGAGATTAATATGGATTTTGTGGTTGGATTACCCAAAACTAGAAAGAGTTTTGATTCCATTTGGGTTGTGGTTGATAGATGACGAAATTGACTCACTTTCTACACGTTAAGACCATAAATGGGTCTGAAGATTATGCTAGGTTGTACATTCATGACTTGGTGAGGTTGCGTAAGGTTCCTTTGTCCATCGTATCGTATCATTGAAACAACCCCAAAAAGTGTCCGAAATTGTGCCTCGAAAGTGCTCGGAATCGTAATTTTTATATATCTCAAAATCCATGCATGATATAAAAAATTCGACTTCATATTCTTGATCAGGGGGTCAAGTTGAGTGGGAAATGGGTCTAAACTCATTTTTAGAGCAATCGTATCAAATTTCAAAAATCCAAAGTGAGAGAAAAGTAGTGGCAGGCGTGCCCCAGGCGCGACGCGCCAGGAGCATATAACAACTATTTTGTTTTTCCGGTTTTTGTTAACGGTCCAAGGATTTTGGGTCTTGGGCCTAAGCCTCATCATACGTGAAAATACCTATACTTAACCATATTTCACCTTCATATCATTCAAGATATTCCCCAATACATCCTCAAACCCTTAGACTAATATTTCTCTCAAAGATCAAGTGTCCAAATCTCTTCCAGATCTTAAGGAATTCATCCAAGCTTCAAGTCTCTATTCAAATCTTCATCAAGGAATTCTCCAAAGCTAAGGTATGTGAGATTCAACTATTAGGTCCTTTCACCTATGGTGCTCAAGCTTCCTTTTTATCTAAATTGCATGATTCTAAGTTGATTTACTTATGGGTCTTACTTATTATGAATTTCATTCCACACTATGTTGGGGTTTCATGAAATTGTGACTGTTTTAGCATGTTTTGAGCTATGAATCTAAGACCTATTGCGAGATTTGATGATGAGTTTTGATGTATATTATTTAAGGGTGTTACCAAGTATTAATGGGTGGTTTTACATTGAGTCTTACTGCATGATTTTACTCTTGAATTACATGATTTACACTAGTATTACACACCTGCCAAGTGTTTGATAAAATGTCCAGTTATTGATTCTTGAGTTGTTAAAGGCCCTATACATGACATATGAGCTAAGTGACTTTATGATGACGAAAGTAATGTAATATTATGATTATTTCTTGAAAAGTATCTCTAGGATTGCATGTTGACCATACCTTGTTGAGGGGGTGCTTGCCTTGATCACTATGATGGAGGGTGTGAAGTCCATTAACCATGTTGAAGGGTTGGTACTTTGATCACTATGATGGAGGGTGTGAAGTCCATTAACTATGTTGAGGCGTTGGTATCTTGACCACTATGATAGAGGGTATGAAGTCTATTAACCATGTTGAGGTGTTGGTACCTTGACCACTATGATGGAGGGTGTGAAGCCCATTAACCATATTAAAGGGTTGAATCCTTAACCACTATGATGGAGGGTGTGAAGTCCATTAACCATGTTGAAGGGTTGATACCTCGACCACTATGATGGAGGGTGTCATGTCCATCAACCGATTAAGGGGTATATACCTTGATCACCCTACAAGGGTGTGCTAAGCCTTGGATCCCGAGTACTAGTATGCTTGGTCGATGATGATGGTCTCTTCTTATATATGTAATATGTTCTATATAAGCATGATTTTACTTCAAGCTCCATTCATACATGTCATATTGTTATTATGCTATCTATTACCCATGATTATGCATTTCAATAATGGTTCCTATCTCTTATTGCATTACATCCTACATACTTAGTACATTCAAATGCACTAACGCCCACTTTATGGCTATATGATATTACCATGTAGGAACCGAAGCTCTATTTGGTCATCATCCTCCTCCACGTGGCTAGTGGTATCTATTCAAGTAGTTGGTTAGTCCTCTATTCCGAGGAAAATGTCTCTGATCTTATGCTATGTATTGAGACTCTCTCTTCCTTTGATGTATGCTTTGGGTATGAGGGTGAGCCCCGTTTCTTATCTTGGGCCCCGCTAAGTATCTATATAGCGAAGTTGTTGTTGGACAAGATGTGTAATTATGCTATGAGCCTTAACTCTTGTCTCTTGATTTTTTTATATTATGATAGTTCTCCCTTAGTCCCTTTTCCCTTATTTCTATTCTTTAAACACTATTTAATTGCTTCCGCGACAAAGGATGTGTAATAATATGCTAAGAGGCTTGTTTGGTGGGTTCCTTCGAGTTCCCCATTGGCCGATCATGACTAGGCCATAGGACTGGGTCATGATAAAGATGGTATCAGAGCACTAGGTTGTTAGGTCCTTGGCATCCAACACATCGTGTCAATTAGAGTCTTGTTCATGGTTGTGTTGTGCATCACAACTATAAGCAAGAGGCTATGAGACGTTTTAGAAAATGTTTCCTTTCTTCGTGGTCAATGTCATGCTATAGAGTTGAGGTGAGGTCATTCCCCCCCAATAATTATTCTTTGATATGCTAGATCATGCCTAACACATGTGAATGAAGAGCCCATGTACTTGAGGAGCAACCGACTCCTCCTGCTCCTCAAGATGGAGGTATGATTCACGAAGGATTCTTTGTGCTTTTACCATGATAGTGCAAGAAGTGACCAACCAAATCAATCAAGGGGCCCAAGCCCCTCATGCTCTTACCGTGGGATCTAGAGTGAGAGACTTTATGAGGATGAACCTACTGGTATTCTATTGTTATAAAATGGATGAGGACCCTCAAGAGTTCATTGATGAGGTTTATAAAGTGTTAGCTATCATGGGTGTGAGATCGGAAGAGAAGACGGAGTTGGCGGCTTACAAACTCTAGGGGGTGGCACAAATATGGTTTACTCAATGGAAGGAGGAGAAGGGAAACAATAGTGTGGTGCTTTGGGAGGAGTTTTAAGGTGGCCTTTCTTAACCGGCTCTTCCTTCTTGAGCTTAGGAAGGCCAAGATGATGGAGTTCATGAATTTGAAACAAGTTTCAATGAGTATGAGGGAGTATACCCTCAAGTTCAACCAACTTTCTTAATATGCTCCATACTTGGTTGCCAACCCTAGGTCTAGAGTGAACAAGTTCGTGATGGGTGTATCCAATTTCGTGAATGAGGAGTGCCGGTCCACTATGTTGATTGGAGACATGGATTTGTCCAGCTTAATGACCTATGCCAAACAATTGGAGGAGGAAAAGATAAGAAAGAGAAGGGGCAAAGAGGCCAAGAGGGCCCGTGGTGAAGGAAAGTTCCAAAGTCCCAAAGGTCATGGTGGTGTGGTACCTTATGCCAGGTGCCCAAAATATGGTAGATGCCATGATGGCCTATGCTTGAAGAAGACCAATGCTTGTTATGATTGTGGGGAGATGGGTCAAAATATAATAGATTGTCCTGTTAGGCGCAACAAGGGCAAAGGTGGTGTTGATCAAGGGGGTGCTCCAAGACGTAATCGGTTCTATGCTCTTCAAAAGAGGCAAGAAAGGGATGAGGTGCCCGATGATGCTACCAGTATGTTAAGGTTTCTCTTGATTTTGGTTATGCATGCTTTGATTGTTCACAGGAGTCGCTATTTCTTTCATTATTCCTCTTGTTGCTAGTAAGATTTGGTTATATGAGTCTTTTGGTGCTAGAAAGTCTTATAGGGGTTACTCCATGTTTTTATTGCATAGAGTCTTGTCTTGTGATCTTAGTTGAATTTGGTTTGATAGGTTGGAGGTCTTGGGGTGATTTGGCCACTTGAATAATATGCTTTCAAGAAGTGTAGTACCCGTAAGGTTGTAATGTGATAGTTAAGGATGGACGATCTATTTGGTCAACTACAATGGGCTAGTCACTTCTCTAAGATTGATTTTTGGTTTAGGTTTTGTTCCCCAAGTGAGAAGGAGGGTATTTAACATCCCTAAGTGTCTTTTTTAGACTCTTAGTGTGCATTTTGAGTATTAGTGGAGTTGTTTGGTTGACTTATGCATTGGCTATGTTTATAAGTTTCATGAATAGGGTCTTAAAACCCTACCTTGATGTGTGTGAGGTGGCCTCTAGTGGTGTAGCATTGATTTATTTAGAGCTTGTGGACCATTTAGTGGTAGTGTTGCAAGTCTTGGGGGATGAGAGGTTGTTTGCTAAATATGATACGTGTGACTTGAGGATGACAAGAAGGTGGTTAGAACTCTTTAAGGATTATGATATGAATGTGCATTATTTCCCCTGGTAAGGCAAATGTTGTGGTCGATGCACTAAGTAGGGTGCCTATGGGTAGCCTAATATATGTTGATGATGGCGGAAAAGAGGTGACTGGAGAGGTCCATCAGTTGGATAGACTGGGAGTTAGGTTAAAGGAAGTTGAGAATGGTAGTCTAGTTTCTTGATTGTTCCAAATCTTCTTTGGTTGAAGAGTCTAGTTAAAGCAAGGCCTTGATTCTGCCTTAATAGAGTTGTAAGTTTTGGGTGAAAGGATGGTAGAGTGGAGGTTGTCTCCTAAGGGGGAGATTGTGGTTAAGGTACCAAGTGGACTATGTGTGTTTGAGGTTAACAATTGGGTTAAGATAGGGTGTGAGTCCTTATAGGGTGTAGAGGAAGATTGGTGAGGTTGCATGTGAATGGGAATTGCCTATGGATATGGATATGACTCATTCGGTTCTTCATGCATCTAGGTTGAGGGAGGTGTTGGTGATTCTAGTGCTATAGAACTCTTTAAGGTCGTGGGTGTTGTGGAGGATAAGTTAGCTTAGGAGAAGGTCCCGGTGGAGGCATTGGCTGGATGGCTGGAGAAGTTTGATTGATAAGGAGGTAGTGTTCATCAAGGCCCTTTGGAAGAATCGTCAAGTCAAAGGTGACCCTCTGGGAGCCGGAGCGGGCTTGGAAAAGCAATACCCATATCTCCATCATTCTACTCAAGCTTATGATAATGCATCAAGTCCTTTTTCTATGGTTCTAAGTCATAATTCTCAGCCCTCATGTCATTTGTATATATTCATGTTTATATTGACAAGTTCAAGTTGATTTTGACATTTATGTTAAGATTTTGAAAATTGTGTTTTAAATGTGTTATTGCAATCTTTTTGGGGATGATTTATTTATGATTACTCTTCTTATGTACATTTATTTGACATTTAGGGACGAATATTCCCAAGGGGGAGATATTGAAAAGACCCCAAAAGTGCCAGAAAATATGCCTCAGAAGTGCCCGAAATCATAATTTCCATATATCTCAAAATGTGTGCATGATATCAAAAATCCGACTTTATATTCTTGATTAGGGGGTTAAATTGAGTGGGAAATAGGGGTAACCCTGATTTTAGAGAAATCGTATCAAAATTTAAAAATTCAAAGTGTGCGAAAAACAGTGAGTAGGCGCAGCCCAGGCGCAATGCGCCAGGGGGACGGAGCAGCTATTATCTTTGCCAATTTATGTTACTAGGTCCAAGGCTTTTGGGTCTTGGGCCTAAACCTCCCATACGTGAAAATACCTACACTTAGCCATTATTTCACCTTCATATCATTTAAGACATTCCCCAATACTCTCTCAAACCCTTAGACTAATATTTCTCTCAAAAATCAAGTGTCCAAATCTCTTCTAGATCTTAAGGAATTCATCCAAGCTTCAAGTCTCCATTCAAATCTTCATCAAGGAATGCTCCAAAGCTAAGGTATGTGGGTTTCAACTATTGGGTCCTTTCACCCATGGTGACCAAGCTTCCTTTTTACCTAAATTGCATGATTCTAAGTTGATTTACTTATGGGTATTACTTATTATGAATTTCACTCCATATAATGTTGGGGTTTCGTGAAATTGTGATTGTTTTAACATGTTTTGGACTATGAATCTAAGACCTATTGTGAGATTTGATGAAGGGTTTTGATGTTGTTTGAGGGTGTTACCAAGTATTGATAGGTGGTTTTACATTGAATTTTACTACATGATTTCACTCTTGAATTACATGAATTTACACTAGCACTACACACCGGCCAAATGTTTGATAAGATGTCCGGTTATTGATTCTTGAGTTGTTGAAGGCCCTATGCATGACATATGAGCTAAGTGACTTTATGATGATGAAAGTATTGTAATATTATGATGATTTCTTGAAAAGTATCCCTAGGGTTGCATATTGACCATACCTTATTGAGGGGGTGCTTTCCTTGACCACAATGATGGAGGGTGTGAAGTCCATTAACCATGTTGAGGGGTTGGTACCTTGACCACTATGATGGAGGCTGTGAAGTCCATTAACGATGTTAAGGGGTTGATACCCTGAGCACTGTGATGGAGGGTGTGAAGTCTGTTAACCACGTTGAGGGGTTGATACCTTGACCACTATGACAGAGGATGTGATGTCCTGTCTACCGATTGAGGAGTATATACCTTAATCATCCTCCATGGGGTGCTAAGCCTTGGATTCTGAGTACTAGTATTCTTGGTTTATGATAATGGTGTCTTCTTATATATGTAATATGTTCTATATAAGTATGATTTTACTTCAAGCACTATTCATACATGTCATGTTGTTATTATGCTATCTATTATCCATGATTATGCATTTTGATTATGTTTCCTATCTCTTGTTACATTGCATCCTACATATTTAGTACATTTTAATGTACTAACGCATACTATATGCCTACATGATGTTACCATGTAGGAACCAAAGCTCCATTTGGTCATCCTCCTCCTCCACATGGCTAGTGGTATCTATTCAAGTAGTTGGTGAGTCCTCCATTCCGAAAAAAACGTCTTTGATCTTATGGTATGTACTGAGAGTCTCTCTTGCTTTGATGTATGCTTTGATTATGAGGGTGAGCCCAGTTGCTTGTCTTGACCCCCGCTAAGTTTCTTTATGTAGTAGAGGTGTTGTTGGACAGGATGTGTAATTATGTTATGAGCCTTGCGATGTATTGAGACTCTCTCTTTCTTTGATGTATGCTTTGATTATGAGGGTGAGCTCAGTTGCTTGTCTTGACTCCCACTATGTACTTTTATCTAGTAGAGGTGTTGTTGGACAGGATGTGTAATTATGTTATGAGCCTTGCAATGTATTGAGACTCTCTCTTCCTTTGATATATGCTTTGATTATAAGGGTGAGCCCGGTTGCTTGTCTTGACCCCCGCTAAGTATTTATGTAGTACAGGTGTTATTGGACAGGGTGTGTAATTGTGCCATGAGCCTTGTTATGTGCTGTCAAAATACAACACATTAGGTGCTGAAATAAGGGATTTTATAAGTTCTTAAAGTGACCTTTTAGTATTTTAATATGTTTTTGTGTTAATTTTGCAAAAAATTTTGGTTGCCATTATTTTGAAGAAAAGTTGCAGATTTTGCTGAAGCATAGCCTTACGAGCCCACCTACGAGTTGTAGCTCACCCTAAGAGTCATAGGGTGATATCTTTGTAAGAGTCAGAGACCAAAATTTAGAAATCTGCTAAGTAGAGGTCACCCTTATGAGGCCACCATACGAGTCATAAGTCACACTACGACTCATATAGTGGACTTGTAGAAGAATCAGAGAGCCAAGATGTTGAACCAAGAACGGAAGACCAAGACTACGAGACCAACATAGGAGTCGTAGCTCAAGCAACGAATCGTACCTATGGGTCGTATCAGTTTAGTACAAGATGTCAAGAACCTGATAAGAAACCCCGACTACGACTCGTAGGTCGTCCTACGAGTCGTACCTGCGTAACTTATCAGCTGCCAGCTGTCTTTTCTGTGTAAATTCTAGGGTTGTTTTGCAAATACTATATATATTTTAATTTAGGTTTTTAGAAGAAGTTCGACCAGTAGACTATTGAGAATACATTTTGAAGCTTTTCTTAGCTTTCTAGAGTAGTTTATTGTTCTCTTTGGGGAAAACCCATTTTTGGTGGAATTGCAACCTTGCCTTGTACTCATTGTTGATCAATCAAGCTTGTCGATTTGCAATTTGTGGTGCCTATTTTCTTTATTGGTATTGGTAAAGCTCTCAACTGTGTCTATTAATTGTTGTGTGTTTTGCCTTAGCCATGAGTAGCTAAGCTGTAACACCCCACATCTTACCATACTAGTATTATGCAAATGAAACATGATATGGTTTGGTCAAATTAGCGCCCATTTTAAAAAATGCTTGAATCTCATATTAGAGGGCGATATGTATGTCTAAAGCTGAAGAGAGTCGAGAGTAAATAAGTTTTATGTCAAATTCAGGAGATCACGACCCTAAAAAAAGTGAGAGAATTGAGGTGCTTGTAGGACTTAGGAAGTTGGCAGGTGAGTCACCTACTTGCTTAGCTTAAATTGCTAGCTAAATGGAGACGAGGACCAACGTTGAATTTATCCAAGTCCGATTTTGACTAAAGTCTGTGTTAAGGGTATAACTTTAGCCCATCTTTTAGAATCATAAATGGATTATATTTTTAGCCCAAGAAGGATATTAAAAGAGCCTAAAGACATCACAATTTCTTTAATAATTTAGGCCCAAACAAACTAAGAGAAAGGGGTAAAATGGGCAGCCAAGACCCATTAGTTTGCAACCCAATAAGGCCCAAGTGAAAGGGGAAAAATGGTACCTTACCAACTTGATAAAATAAGGCTTAAAAGGTAATAAAAAGTCGGACAAAATAATCCTTTAAAGGGGGTTACAAGCAGCAAATTTAATTGATTCTTAGACTTGGAAAATTTCAGCTTTCACAAAGCTTATTTGTTCTTCTTTCTTGACTTTGTAAAGCAGCCAAAAGAAGCTTTTAGGGTTATTAAGGAGGACCTCAACCTTGAAAGTAAAGGTAACTTATTATAGTTGTGTGTTTATTAAGGTTTCTTTATGAAAAACAAGAAACTATGTTGGTTAGGTATATGCTGAAAAATTTGGACAGCATGTGTCCTAAAGATTGTTGTGAACTTTTCTTGTTATTCAAGAGGATTTGCTCTTCTTGGTTGGCTGAATTATTAAGTAAGACTTATGTTCTTAACAAGGTATAGTTTGTTAATGATGTGACTAATCTGCTGCACCACTTTTACAGTCCGCAAAAGTGAGTTCTTATAGGATATCGCAATTGTACTCTTAGTATGAACTTGTGGGCTGATGGATGGAAGGCTATTGCCTCACATCCTTCATGAATGCTTTGGTACTATTCTAAGACTATTTTAGGGCTGTTCCTATATATATATATATGGGTTGAGGACAGTTCAGGTAAAGTTGAAATAGGTCTGAGATTGTCGACATCAAAATGTGGTGAAGGGATGTAACGTTATGCCGCCTATTTGTATGTTGCATAGAATTGTTATGTGTTGTAAGACTGTAATGGCACTAAAACAGGCTGCACATGATATGTATATGAGAATATATATTAGAAAATACGAGTAGGGGTAGAAAAGGTTGAAAGAATATGCTCGGGTTTATAATTATACGCTTGCTGCCCGTATATTATTTTTTATGAGATTGGGCTGCCAAGATGTATTTATTGACTTCTAATGCTAGTTTTATCACCTACTATTCTGTAGATAAATATTTGGAGGAAGGGAAGGATATCTCGAGGTAGTAGCGAGGTCGTATGAGGTACGTAAGGCTACTTGAGCTCATATTATTTGGCATGAAACATAGATCCCTCCTTGGCACATAAAGGCACTTATCAACTCTGACATAACTATTAACCATGTCTCCACTCTTTCACATGTTCATATGCTCCCATACATAGTCACTTTCAAATCTACATACATATGTGGATACTAAGATACATGGGTTCTTGTTGCTAAATAAAGTTCACGAGTTGTTTCATCTCATACGCATTTTATTATTTGTGTAACGTACTCTTTTCACTGCCATATTGTCATGTATGATTATTTGCATGTCACATGCTATATTTATAGTCCTACAACTCTAATATTATGGCCACAAAAAGAATCATCTCAAGAGTAATTGAAAGATAAGTATATTGCCTATTGATGGGTGGTAACCCGAGGGGTGGAAGAATCACCTAGCCAGGGTCGATCCTATCACGGGGGGTAGCCCAAGGGGTGAAAGGAAAAGCCTAACCAGGGTCGATCTCGATATAGATTTACCACTGATCAGCTAGTCATTTGTCTTACATGTTGTGCACCGATTATACAGTAAAGGTAAAGTAATAAAAAGAACATAAAGTACAGGATCCCACAATATAACTACAGGTGGTCTCTTATCCTACACTAGTGCATAGTTTCATTTGAATTGTTACTTACAGTATTTCCTGCCTTACATATTCAGTATATTATCTCGTACTGACGTCTCTTACGGGGGACCTGCATTTCATGTTGCAGGTACAGCTTCTAGTAGATTCTCCCTAGTAGGATTACAGGATATCCAGCTGTTGTTACCAAGCTTCAGGTTGCTTTGGAGCTTTATGTGTCTAGAGCTTATATTTTTTGTATTGTAATAGTTAGTAGAGGCGGGGCCTGTCCCGACCCTTATCAGATATTTTTCCTTATCTAGAGACTTTGTAGATTATGTAAATTAAAGTGTGATCATGTCTAGTACTTTAGACAACGTGGCCCTAACAGCCTAGCCATATACATTTCCTTTTGGCTTTTTATTATTGTTTACTTTCTTAAAGACATGTTGAATTAAAAATCCCTTATAATATGTATAGAAAACGCATGGATATAGGTTGGTTCTCCCGAGCCTTATCGGTAACGGGTGTCAGCCGCCTTAACGGGACTTTGGGCATGATACAAATTACGATATTTATCTCGAATTAAGTACTTGCGATTAATTTTGACACCACCACGAGATTCTTATGAAATTTCATCCAATTTAGATCCAAAGATCACTGAAAATGGGTTCCAAATGCCCAAGTTATCAAACCTCAAAAATCAACCAAAAACTCATTCTGAAAATTCACAATGCAGCAGCTAAGAATGGATTTTTACCTCAAACTAAGTTTCTAATCAAGTTTCCCCACTTGCCAATGCATTCCTCACAAAATTTTCTTAAACTTAGGCTTTTGGATTGCACAACTTGTCTCAAGAATGACAAAGATATCAACTTCCAAAACTTTGCAAAATATTTTTTTCAATGCTGAAATTTCCACATTTATAACCTCACTTTTAATTTGTTCTACGACGAGGTATTCGGAATTTGTTCGGAACCCCATACACACAAATGGACTATGCCACCTTACCAAATTCGACGTTCCAGATTCGGTGGCATAGTCGAAATTTCAATAAGAGGTCGTTACGATTGATTGTGGATCCCACTCCCATGGCCATTTTTAGCCAATTTCTACCGGGAGCTCATACTGAGTTCAGAAGCCTCGGGAATCGAACGAAGGATTGTTCTAGACCAAATTCAACATTCTGGAACTAACTGTGCTATCAGAGTTTTGATTCGGGAACATTTTCTATGCAAATTGACCAAAGTCAACCATTCATCAATTCTAAAGGCTAAAATGCAAAACTCGATACGAACTCACACTGAAGGTCTCCGTTCTCAAGTCAACCATGCATCTAGCCTAATTTGACCTATTCGAAGCTGATGAAACTGTCAGAATTTATTTCGAGGCCATTGACCCATGTTTATACCCAAAAATCAATTTTTCAAGATATAAGGCCTTCGAAAATAAGAATAATTGTACAACTCCGAAATGAACGACCAGGCGACCAAGCTATCGGTTCTAGCAAATCATAAATGACCTGAAGCTGCTACAGAAATACTCTAACAAAGAAAATAATGCAATATACGCAAAATGATCCTGAGGGGTCATTACATAAAATGATAGTTATCATTAAATATGAGTAGCTGATACAAACAACAACAACATTACCCCAATGCCTCAAAGGCTCCCGCCCGTTGCGGGGTAAGGGGAGGTCGGATGTACGCAGCCTGACCCCTATGTTTAAAAACATAGCGCGACTGTTCCGGATGACCCATGATGAGCGTCGAAAGTTGCATTGACTAACTGCTACTTCATAATTGAAAGAAGCGCAAACAGTATAAAGAGCAATTTTTCTTTATTCCAACATACACCAAAGCCAAAAAATAGTGAATCTTTGGCTCCATCCGGGATTGATGGAAAGAGCAACAACAATATGAGCAACAAAAAGTTATTAAGAGCAACAACAATATTTATAATCAATCCAGATTTACAATGTTGATGTGCACAAATCTATGCGTAAGTTTATTACCACTGAAAATACTTTACTCTCCTCGTCCATTTTACTTATCTATAATTAATATTAAAAGTAAAGTCGTCTTACATAAAGCTACAACAATAAAAGTTATATAAAATTGAATACTATACTACTTATCTATGTTTTAGAGTAGTATTTATAGTGCTAGATGATCTGTACATATGGCATTTTCGGTCACCTAATTGTAATAAACAATTAAGAAATTCATAACCCTAACACGATTAATAGTTGACTTTATTAGCTTTCATTAGTTGTTCCCCACTTTTTTTTTTCTGCATACCCAATGTATTCAGTTTTCCAAAAATCCTGTTCCAATTTCATCTCTTTTTTCTAGTTTCCATAACTCCCCCAATATAATGATGCATTCAGTTGGTTTTTGGTTTCTTATTTTTGTTGTCATTGGATCTGAGTCAATCAATTCAGAATTTTCAGCAAAAAGCTCTCTTGATTCCTTACTTCAAGAATATGCTTTCAAGGCATTGTCATGGCCAAGAACGAAAGCAGGTACAGCTTATGAAGGAACTGTTCCTTCCAATTTGTCTGGGATTAAAATTTCTGCGCTGATGCTTAGAAGAGATAACTTAAAATGGAGAGGCTATGGATACTATCATGAGTTTCTTATTCCAACTGGAATCACTGTGGAGCCTTATGTAACACGAATCGTTCTTGTCTATCAAGATCTTGGTAATTGGTCCTCGTATTACTATCCTTTGCCTCCTGGTTACATTTATCAAACACCAATTTTGGGTATTTTGACTTATGATGCGATGGATATGTGTGCCAAAAACAAATCACAACTCCAAATTCATGCGCTGGAAAATCCTATAGACATAAAGTTTAATAATGTGCAGCCTGAATCAGAGTCGTCTTTGCTAAAGTGTGTTTATTTTGATTCAAATTATTCCATGGAATTTGGAAATGTGACAAATGGAAATATATGTTCAACTAGAAAACAAGGCCATTTTGCTATAGTAGCTGAGGTTGAAGTTGCTCCTAGCCCTGCTCCTTCTGCTGATGGAAATGGTCACCAACGGATCACCTCTGAGGTCTGGACTATTTCATTGAGTTTTTTAGGTTTCGCTTTTTTGGGAATATTATTTGTTTTCGCGCAAAATTGTATATTAGTAGAAAGTAGACCAATATTTTTGGAAGATTCGGCAACTGTGATTGTACCCTTACTGAATGAGGCGCCAATGCCAGAGGAAGCTCCATCCAGATCTTCGCCGGAGGATGGTTATGCGATTAGGCCGCTGCCGGACAACGACTATATGAGTCAAATAAATCGACAACTTTAGTCATCAATGTGTATATTCATTGCCAGAGGTGCAACTTTCTTGTATTTATTAGAGGAACGGATTGGTGTGCGAGGTGTAACATATATTGTTTCTGAAATTACCTTTATTAGCTTGATTATGGTTGTGTTTGGTACCGAGGAAAATGTTTTCCTAGAAAATAAATTGATTTTTAGCTTATTTTCTTAGATTTGGTTGGTGCGTGAAAAGTATTATTTTGAAAATTATTTTCTATTGTTTGGTTAGAGAAATAAATTATTTTTAAGAAAATATCTCTTTTTTTTTTTTTTGCTAGAGAATAGAAAATATAATTTAGGAGAATAATTTCTGACATGAAAATATTTCATAATTTGAAATATTTTATTTGGAAAATGTTTTCCTTAATTTTTGAAAAGATGTCATTTTTCTTAAATTTAAGAAAAATAAGTTGATTTAGAAAATATTTTCCAAAACATTTCAGTCAACCAAATATGAAAAATTTGAAAAAATATTTTTTAAAAAATATTTTTCGCCGTACAATACACACCCTATGTGTATGAAATTAGTTAGGCTTGGTATGCCTTTGAGTTGGTCAAACATGTGGTGTAGCTAAATATTTTGCTAAGGTCTTCAAATTTCCGAAATAAGTAAGAAAAATAATTCTATGGATGGGTACACCGAATAATATTATAGATGAAATTATATGATATTTAGCTAAATTATAAATAATCAATGATATTTTTTATTAGTTGTCATTTTCCTTTTAGGTTATGAACGAGCTCTCAATAAGTCATATCAAAAAGAAGATAATTTTTGGAATTTCAAAATTCCTCCTCGGTCAAACGCAAGCATATTGAAAATAACTGCATGCTTTTGACTCCTTTACATAGTACTTCATTTGTTTTATTTTATATGGTTTTGTTAGAAAAAATTATTAGAAAAAATATTTTAAGAATGTTTATTACTTAAGTCGTGGGGTTTTATTCTATTTACAAATTTATATTTTTAATTATCAAATTGTACATGTCAATATATATTATTTTATTATTTTATTATTTTAATTTCCCTTCTTTTTTTTTTTTTTTTGGGATAGTGGAAAAGCTAATTTTTGTATCATTGATATCAACACCCCTATCAAATCCCCTCTTTTATCTTTTCAAAATTTTGTAAACTTTCTTTAGCTTCTTTGTCCTTCATTTTTTTCCTTTAAACCAACTGTTCATCTTCCTCATCTCCATATTTTTTTATATGTTTTTGTCTTCTTGTTGGTGAGGCAGTCGTCTTCTCTAACTTATCAATATCAGTTCGCTTTTCTTTTATTTTGCTTAATTAGAAATTAACCATGACCAAAAATATCCCTCAAAAAAGTCTAATTCGTAGAAGCCCTAGATTGAATCAAGAGCCGATTTGCTTGGATTCTACACCTACGCGTTGATCCCGTCCAACTTTTGATCTCCATGCATTCACTCCATCATCGACCAAGAATGATCCTATGGTGGTTGATAGCAAAAGTTGCAAGATCAAATCACCTAGGAATCAATCTTCAAAATCAGTGAAAGGGAAGAAGAAGGCATCTAACCTCCCACATGACAGTGATTTTGAAGATGAGTTACCTCTATTAAAAAGAATTTGTCTCAACAAGGAGGGTAAAAATTCCTTAGTTAAATCTAAGATATTTTAAATTTTATTATTTTAGAATTTCTTACAAGTATATGCTTATTTCTTGCTTATAATGATTTTATCTTTTTTGGATTATTATTTGATGTGTAATCTGTAGTTTGAAAGAAAACAAACAAGGGCAATGCTTCTAAGTCTACAAAAAGCAATGAAAAAGATGTTGTAAAAGCTCGAAAAGTATGTGACAAATTTATTTTCATTTTAATTATTTTACTGAGCAGTGTTCATAATTTTTTTTTATATTTTTTTGTAAGTTATAAACATGTAATTTATGTTTTTATTTTTTTTAGACAAAGTCTCCATCATCTCGGTGGTTATGCTACATCAGTTTTAAGGTTATTGGTGAGATTAAACAATGTTTGTCGAAGTTCAATATGTTGCACTTATTCAAAGATTGTCCTTTTGGGTATATGCTTGATTTGCCTAATCTTAAATGTCAACCTCAGTTTATTAGGGCTTTGATTCACAGTGAGGTAAAGTGTGATTGGTCTGGCTCATTCACTTTTATATTGAATTGTACGCTTCTACATTTTGGCGTCCCTAAATTTAAGAGTATTACTGGGTTTAAGTGTGGCAAGTTGGATGATTTTGTGCATGGTTTGGTTGGTCCCTCAAAATTGGTTGATAAGTATTTTTCAAAATTCAAAGATGGTTGTGTCCCAAAAAAAGAATTTATTATTGTTTTCAAGCAGGAAGCCTTAATTAGGTTGAAGCATTATTTAACATATGTATTTTTTATTTGATCAATACATTTATACTATTATCTCCACCTAGGAAGTCAGTTGTCTCATATGATCACTTTTTGTTGGTTGAGTCAGAAAAATATACTACGTATTCCTGGGGCCATTTTTCATTTTTTGAGTTTAGGGATTATGTAACTTTTGAAATGGACAAGGAGCCCGATTATATTCATTTTTTGGATTCTCTGTTGCGTTGCAAATTTGATTTTATGAATCATGCAACCAGGTTGATAGGACCCTTGTCCGTGAACATACTCGTACTCCCCGTATGTTTAATTGGAATGTTGATTCCAGAAAGGTTTATTTGGATTATTTGAAGCGAGACATGTTTAGAAAAGTTGGCAACCAGGTAATTTTTTTTTTTTGGTTAAGAGTATTTGGCAATGAGATTTCGTTATTATTTTAGTGTCTAATACAATTTTTTTATATTGTTAGTATAAGTTCAACAATGTCAAATTCATGGACGATGAGTTGGATTTCATTTGACTTGAAAAGCTATCTGGGTCAAGTGTTAAGGATGTACCCACTGAGGAACCGTTTAGTGAAGTTGAAAGGAACAACGAGGAATCTCATCCCAATGTTGTCCCTGATGATGTTCAAAAGGTTGGGCGAACAAAAAATATCCATGTTGTAAATTTTGAGAAGGAGTTTATGTTGTTATGTATGTTATTTTTTATTTTGCCTGATTTTTATTTATGTTAGTATGATTTTTATAAATATTTGATCATGTCCGTTTTAAATGTATATTTACTATTTAGCTTCGCAAACAAGTTTCAAACTTAGAGGCCAAAGTTGATGTAAATCATGTTGAAATGAAGAATTTTGTTACGGATTCTTTTAAAAATATTCTAGTTCAGTTAACTAGTCAGCGTAAGGTTGATTTAGAATCGAGGATCCATCATTACCAAAGGTTTGATTTACCTGTTGTTTGACTCTATTTTTTTATTTAAACTGAATGTGTATTCATATAATCTCTTTTTCTCATTGTTATTTTTGGTATTAGATAATACATAATGTCTTAATTTTTTTTTAGGAGGATGTTCATTGTGATGGCACTACAGGGAATCATGCACCTGCCAATTTACATGTTGGCAATGATTTTTCAGCACCCACTCTAGTTAATTTATTTGAAGACTTCTTTTTAATTATTTCATTATTGATGTTGCATTTTGTTTTTTCTAGATAGTATGATTTTGTAACCATTTAGTTGTTGCTGAGTTTGTGGGTCCCAATGGTTGATGCCAGTGCTTGTGCGTATTAGTGAATCAGATTGGTGTTTAGATATAGATGATGTTGGTGTATTGTTTGGTATTATTTTTATTATCATCTATTACAATTACCTCATTATAGTGTTATGCACATGATGTTATTGTTGCATAGGTTGGTTTATAGTTGGTAACTCATTTAGTTTTTGTTCAGTTTCTTAGTTTGTTGGGTTTATTATTGTGAGGCATAATGTTGCTCATGTTGTAGGCCAGAATGTTGCTCCTCTTCCTTCTCAGTTTGCTGGTGCCCAATGAATATAATCATCCTTTGATTATTTTAGTTGTTCCTCAGTTTTCTGGGTCTTAATGGTTGATAACAGATCATGGCCTTTATTTTGAAGTAGATTGATGTTTTTTTATAGCTCATCTTGGTTATTTTTTAGTGCCTTTTGTTGGTACCATTGCATGGAGATTAGTATTTTCTTATACTTGATGTTAGTGCATTGATGTTGTCTTTGTGGATTCTATTATATGGAAATTGGTGTTTTCTTATAGGTCATTTTAGTTCATTGTTGATGTCTTTTGTGGATATCATTGCATGGGGATTGACATTTTCTTATAATGATGTTGTTGATTTGATAGTGTTTGTGTTGGTCCCATTATATGGAGATTGTGTTTTGTTATAGGTCATTTTGGTTCATTGTTGTTGTCTTTTTATGGATACCATTGCATGGAGATTGGTATTT
This sequence comes from Solanum clarkiae, assembly GCA_011800125.2. Classification (NCBI taxonomy): domain Eukaryota; kingdom Viridiplantae; phylum Streptophyta; class Magnoliopsida; order Solanales; family Solanaceae; genus Solanum; species Solanum clarkiae. The sequence continues at coordinate 17,229,980 of JAABOM020000084.1, read as the reverse complement.
TCTTCTAGTTATATTGATGCTTTGTTTGGTGTCATGTTGGGTTTCATTCTATGGAGATTGGTATTTTCTTATAGGTTATGTTAGTGATTTGTTGGTTTCTTTATGGGTACGAGTGTATGGTTTCTTTGTTTACATGTTATATGATTTTGTTCTTTGCTCTTAATATTATTTTTTATTTTTTCTTTATATTCATTTTATAAAAAAGTTAATTCTGTTAATTTTCTAATTCTTAATATGTGTCTTTTTAATTTTTTGTGCTAGGAGGATGAACATCTTTATGATCCAACAGTGACTGATGTCTGTGGCACCAGCTTTGGTGTCAATGCCTCAACATCAGTCCACATGGTTAGTTCTATTGAAAATGCATTTACGTTAACAATTTTTTTCCCTTAACTTCTTATCTATATCAATTAAATTATAGCACAATCATCTTTGACTATTGAAACTTTTTTTCTGTATTTTTGTTAGGAGGTTCTCTTCAACAACGTACTATTTTCGGTGATGGGCATGAAGGGAGTGTTGTTCAAAATGATTTCTCGACAAAGGATGTGGTTAGTTTTTTATTTATTTATACTAAAGCGGTTTGATATATTATCATATATTTTTTCTTATTTTGTTGATATGTTAGGTCTGTATTGTTTTTGGGTCCTTTTTTTTTCTTATTCAATTATTAGGGTAGGATATTTGTCTTGTTGTTTTTATAACCTTCAATAGAGCCTATAATCTATATTTCTCTTATAAAATTGTTAGTTAACAGAAACTTGTCTATTTATTTTTTTCGTATGATCTTTTATTATAAATGTATTCTTTTTTTCTGAAATATTGTTGATATGTTTCTTATCCATATTATAGGTTGAGGAGATTTGTAAATTTTATAATCCTCAAGGAAATCAGGATGAATTCGGAAAGCATAGTAGTGAAGATTTTTTTGAATGATAGATGTTTTGCTTTTATTTGATTGCTTCATTTTGTTAAATGTGCATGATTCTATAATATGACGTGTTTCTTCAATTGTTAGGTGAATTGAGAGGTAATGCACAGAATACGTCTGCTTTTGATCATTTTGATTTTTCTGATATCCGTGAATCTCAAATTGTTGTGATAGAAAACAGACTGCCATACTTCACTCCTTCTCAACGAGCTAGGACCAGGGGTCGTGACAGGTGTGTGCAGTCACCTTTCACTGACTTTGGTGACTCAATTGCTTTTGCAGTTACGAGCCCAGTTGTTTTTCAGTTGAAGCACCCGTTTGTTAGGCTACCACTTTTGAGGTAGACATGAATTTGATAGAGGATTTTCAATAGTGGATTAAGCAGAGATTATCCAAGAAACGTGGCAAGTATGTATTATATATATGTTTCTTTATTTTTTACTCCCTTTTTGAACTTTATGTGTATCTTTTTTTTTTCATTCAGTAAATTGACTGCATTCACAATTGCTTCA
>JAABOM020000084.1:17176138-17206196 GCA_011800125.2 Solanum clarkiae | reverse complement strand
ACCATCCACCCTCTTAAGCATTTAGAATCACATATCGCCCATTAACACGAAATTCAAGCACTTTCAAGAATGGATGCCAATTTGACCAAACCATAACATGATTCATTTAGATAGCATTTGTACATGTAAAATATGGGGTGTTACACACGGAAAGCTCTATTATGATCACGAAGCACATGGGTGCAAAGCATCATGAGCGCGAGGGGCAGGATACTGGTGACGAAGAAAAAAATCCACTACATCAGAACCAGTTTTGAAAAAATTTACTAAGTCTCTGATCGGACCCTCGAGATTTTGTACACACAAACTATAGATGCTACCCTACTAAATTCAATGGAACTATCGAAACTCAATCTGAGGTCTCCTTAATCCGAAATTCGATAAAATGTAACAAAACTAGTTCAGCATGCAACTAGGCCAAAATATGTCCAGGACTTCTGAAAATATGAAGATATCTCTCCTAGGCCTAAAATCACCTCTTTAATCCAACAGAGTCATCAGAAATCCAACCCAAGCATCAGAACTCAAAAAGTTGACCAAAGTCAAATCTATGCTACTCTAAATCAACTTTTCCAACTTAACACCTCAATTTCACATATGGGCCTCAAATTTGATTTCAACACTTTTCCTAAACCAAATTCCATGTTCTATGATTGATGCAATAGACAGAATTTCTTTTTAAGATCAAAAATTTCAAATGATATCAAAATTCATAGGACAACTTAAGCCTTAAAAACTTGCAAAGTTCTCAACTTTTTTACCATTATTCAAGATCAACCATGTAAGGTGATTAAATAATAACCAAGAAAGCTAACGGGAGGGGAAAAATAATAATTTCTTGAGGATTTCTAAATTGTTAAGATCATTACACTTTGAAATTAATAATTTAGGTGTCAATATTCTTATATTCTTATTTTGATTTCATATTTTAATAGTCTTTATTGATTTAGAGTACAATCAGAAAGGGAAGACTCAAATTATGGAATAGTGGTTTGATTGAATTGAGACAGGTAAATTTTTAAATCTCTGTTGAGTACGAAAAATCTTGTATTTTTTTATTATGTGCATTGGAGAGTAATAAGGAATTGACTATGGATGAATTGTTTAAATATTTGGTTTAAATGATAAGAGGGGGTAATATAAACACAACTTGATTAGTTTTATATATTGAGGTATATTGTGTTAGATGATTTGATTGATGATATTGACTCAATAGTGAAAATTGTCATAATTATTTTATGTGAATTGCTTACTATTACGGACGTCATCATACTCTTACAAATTATATGAACATGCTTATTTGCATTAATTTTAAAATACCGAGATGAGATCCATTGTTATGTTTATGTTAGAAAATAAAGATTTGAACAAGATATATTTATGCTGAAGGAAAATGATTTCAACAAGTTATATTAATGTCGAAGTAAAATAGTTTTAGTGAGTTATGGTTGTGTTGAAGGCAAATAATTTCGGCAGATGCATGGATTATGTAAGTTCCCTATGGGTGAGTCTCAACGGATGTGTTTCATTAGGTTAGACATACATCACATTACTTGATCTTTCATTATATAATTTTACACATTATTTGTCTCTTTTTGTGAATTGTAAATACTCATTCGATAACATTATAAGTTAATAAATTCGATGTCGATGACCCATTTTGTTAGTAATTTACTATTGAACTAGTGTGAAGTGATTTTTGAACTGTTAGATTGAGTTGTTTCTCATGCATATTAGAGTTGTGTAGGTTCGATTGGGGTGAAAGGAGTATTCATATTCTACATTCCTTTACTTCATGTTTAGTAGTTTGTTTGTTGAGTATTGTGTTGTTGGATACTTACTCTTTTCTTCTACATTTGTGTAGGTTATAAGCTCAGATTTTCATGACTTTTTCTTCCACCCTTCTACGTCCGAAGCTTCTGTGTGAGAGTTAGTGAGGCAGCTACTTGTAACTTTGACGGATACCTTTTTTCTTTTTATATTCTTATTCTACTTTAGAAATAATGACATTGAATATTTATGTTTCTCTGTATACATGATATAGAATTTTAAATGTTAGGAGTTTTTAATTTAGTTATCTGCTTATTTAATTCATTTGAGCTTCACTTTCACTTTTACTTGTGTAACTGAGTCTTCATCTAATTTGTCTGTTGAGATAAGGTAAGTATATTATCATATAGAAAAAATGAATTATTTTAATAAGTTTTATGGAGAATTCCAAAATTTTAAAAAATATAAAATAGCCCCTACGCGTTTGATAGCCTAAGATTAGTATTTCAAAAACAAAGAAAAAAGGAAGGAAAAAGTACACAAAATACACTTAATTTGAAATTATTTATCCTTAATAGACATAATCTAAACTATTTAACCTTAATGGACTCATTACCCAAACTATTTATCTTTCTATCCACTTACCCTTTCTGGCGTATCATATACAATGAGTTCAGTCTTTTGTGATACTTTGACGGTATATAGATATCCGATTGTCATATATAATTTTTCTAAGGAAATAAATAAAAAAATTATTAAACTCTAAATTAGTAGAAAATATATTTGTTATATATTGTCAGTATATTTATACCATATCAGTATCATATAAGATTGAGCTTAATCATCTGTGATACCCTGTTGGTATATGTATACCCTATTAGTATATCATACAAGCAGGTGCTGATGTCAGCGCGCAAATTTTAATATTAGGGGGCAAAATTGTAATAGTATGGGTGTACAAAATGTAAAGGAATATATGAATGTAAATAGTTTGATTTAAAGGGGTACAAACTTAGTTTTCCCAAAAAGAAATAGGGTCTGTATCCTTCAACTTTTGGGATTCTATATATAAACATATTTCTAGTTTTATGTTCTATTTATACGAAATATGTATTTTTATTTGTAAGAAATTTGATCCAAAAAAAAATTTTTAGGAGGTCAAAATAAGTCCAAATATAGATAGTTCGTCTAACTCACTCAAAGTTTAATGGCTTGGACTGAAGATAATTTTGAATTGGGTTCAATTTCAACCTGTTCAGACCTTAATCCATATCAAAAGAGGGGAATTTACATGTATAATAAAAAAAAGTTGTCCATATTTTATTTACATAAAAAATAGCCTCAAATTAGCGAAACTATACATGACTATACAATATAGTTTGTCAGAAGTTATAGAAAGCATACACTAATATACATGTATATTACTTATACTTGAGTTATACACTAAATATACATTTACAAATATACACTCACTATACATTGCTATTTTTTTGTAATTATTTTAAGTGAAGTGGCTATCGATGTAATTTTTCCATCAAAAAAATCTTTAATTAAGCTCAATTTAATCTCCAATTCAATTCGTTCTAAGGCTCTTCACTTGCATTGATGTAATTCTATCTGTTTTATACTTACGATCATTTATCTATCAACTTGTAAGTTTTATTTATATATTTAAGTTGAATTTCAAATTGTGGTTATAAGAATAGATAATAATATATTAGAATTTTTGAGATTGAACGGGTTATGATCCAACTCAAATTTTAGCCCATTTGAATCCACAATAAATTTGAATGGATCATGATCCAACCTAATTTCTATTTCAATCGATTTTAACATTCCCAATTTTAGCTCAATCGCCTATTAAATATCCATATTTTTTTTTAATTGGTAAATGATGATAAAAGATCATGTTCTCGAAATACGCTACCTTCGTCCATATCTGTACATGACAAAATTTTAATGCATCCAACAGACTTTTTCGATCCAATTGATTGGTAGAAAAATATTCTCATTACGTTTGATTCTAAAGAAAGTAATTCTCAATTAATTTCGGAACGTGCTAGTACAAATTACCACTCCTTTGAATTATTTTTATTTTGTTTACTATTTTAATAATTATGTTTTGCACTTTAAATAATTAAAATATTAATTATTTATTCTTCAAATTATTTTTCAAGATTTAAGAATATATATCAACTAATATGAATATCATAATAAGTTACTCAAATCAATCATCATTTTTCAAAATATATACAAAATTTAAAATGAATAAATAAAATCGAACTAATTGAATACCAAATTAATGGTGATGTATAGTTGTGGGCATGGATTTATGTGTAGCAAGGACCCGAAGTGAATAGAATTATCACTCCTTCTATCCAATTGTTCACTATTAAGTATAATATAAAAATTAAAAAGTAGTAAATAATAAAAATAATATTATCAAATTATTTTTATTAAATATAAATTATCTAAATATTAAAAAATAACAAGATTAAAATAGACCACAAAATAATATATTTTTCTTTAATTTTATAAACTTAACAAATATTGTTGGCATTTCAAAATAGTATAACGAGAAATTAAATACGAAGTCCTCTATATCAATTCACATGACTCATTCATTTAGTCCCTCCCAAAAATAATAGTATATTTTTATGTTTAATGACAATTTAACTTTAAAATGCTCGTAATGAAATAATTTATAAACAAAAAAAAAATATTTGTATTTTATTTTAAATTTTGAAATCTATTTACTTTTAAATTTGATGCCAAATCAAATTACCTCATGCTCCCTATGTTCAGATTTAGTTGTCGAATTTTAACACAACACACTTACTAAAAAAATAATTTATTGATATAATAAATTTACTATTTTATTCCTATTAATTAATATTTTTCAAAAATATTAATTAAATTGAAGATATAATAAAAAGAATTAAAAAAAAAAGGAGTATGAATTAGGACAGGAATAGTACTGTAGAGAACATAATTTGGACAGAGTTGAGGGTTCTAAGTAGATATTGTTGCAGAGACACTGCTCTCTACAACTACAATTTTGCGCCAACTCAACGCAACCTTAATTTATTGTCGGGAAATACAAACTAAAGAATTTAATGCAAGAGAAAACAGAAAAAAGAATTTCTTTTTCTTTTTTTACTCCTCTCGTCCATTTTTATTTGTCTTTTATTGATTTTACATAAGAAATAACTTTGAATATAATTAATATAATATTTATAATAGAAAAATGACTATGATTAAAGTAAATTAAGAGCTCAATATAAAATTATCTATTAATTTCATAAACTGAATAAGTATTAGTGAACAGAAGAGTATTTTTAGAAAAGAGTCTATAGCTTTTCTTTTTTCATCAAATATGTTGAGTAAATTATGTCGGTCTCCATTTATTGAACTCCAACTTCAAAAACTTGAAAGAAAAGAGAGTTTTTTGGGCCTCATTTATGAACCACAAGTTTTGTAACAGCCTTCTTTTTAACTTGTTCAAGTAAAAACGTCTCATACTAGAAAAGGTATGTGAACCCCAACCTCCTCCTTATTTCCTTCTTTTGTTTATATTGTTAAATAGGTGATATTAATTTCATATTCTGATATTTTCCTTGTAACTAATAAGTAGCTTATTTGCTTAATCCAATCAACGTGTTACAGTCGAAATCTTGTGGATTAACAGTTTTTAAGCCCCACAAAAGTAGTTAGGCTGATCTTTTCATCAAACCTTAATAATGCTCCTAATCTATTCCTCGTTGGACCTTTTATGATTTGGCTTGGTGGAGGTGGGGGTCTCTTTGGGGTACTTATTATTATTATTTCCTCTCTTATGATATTATTTAACTTGATATGATATTTTAAAAAAGATAAATGATAATTATGTAGTTATAAATCATTCTTTTAAAGGTAAAATAAATATTTTAAAATTAAATTATTATTTAATAATATAAAAATATATTATTTGTTTTAAAACTGACCAAAATAAATGATATAGATTGAAACGTGGAAAGTAAGAAGAAAAATCTTCTATTTAAGACCGGAGCTCTCAAGTAATCTTCAAAAATAAATGCTCCTCAGCCCATATCTTAAAAAGTGGTCTAGTTGGTTCTAAACAATTAGTATTACAAACACTACCTAAAATTATTTTTGTGCTCTAAAATAATTTTAAGATATTTTAGTGGTTTAAAATAATTTTAAGATATTTTTGTGGCTAAAAATTATTTTATTAAGAGTCAAATGAAGATTATAAAAATTAAATTATTTTTAATCATAGTAAGATGATATTTTTTTGGGGATAAACTAAAAAGAAAAATCTAACTATCATATACAATGAAACAAAAGAGTAATTTTTTTTATATTCAAAAATTAAGAAGCGATTTCAATGTACATTTATATCTTTCCATGCATTTTCAAATGAATTGATTTAGTGAAAAATAAATTGAAAAAAATATGTTTTATTTCATAAATTTCTTATTACTTCACAATTATAAAATCTTTTATTTCTAATAGTGAAAATAAATCATTATTCTAAGCTCTCTTTCGTCCAAATGGACATGGACATAGTGCCAACTCATCAATGCAAGATGAAAAATATCACGCTAGAAAATTAACAACAGTACTGTTAGGAAGCTTGGTAAGAAAAGGCAATGGAAAGTAAAAGTAAACGGATTTAATTTAACCTCAATATTTGTAATACAATGCATAAAAATATACGTTAAAATTTTATTAAAATCTTACCAAATACTCTTTTTGTCTAACAATAATTATTTATTAGTGACTTGACAAAGAGATTAAGCAACAAACAATAGGAATAATTTATTAAATTTAGAATAATTTATTAAATTTAAGTCTTTTTTTTTTTTAAATTTAAGTCATTCAAACAGTAAAAAATGAATATTATTTAATAATAAAAATAAATAAAAATAAAAAAATAAATTGTTAGATATTCAAAAATATTATCGTACATGATTACAAATGGACAAAAAAAAATATTAACTTACACATACACATTTTTAAAAGTGGGTTATGCTTACTAATGAGAATCTAAATATTAACCCCTCTTAAATATAAATTATTTTGAGTTAGTTTTGAAAGGTATCGCAGCCTTAAAACAATTGGACAACTAGGAATAGAATTCATGAACTATAACACCACATACATTTTGTCTAATATTATCCTAATTAACCAATAGTAAAAAACATTTATTTATATTACAAAAAAATAGGGGCAATGACTGCATGCTATAAGCTAACAGATTGTTGCGTGTAGGGTTGGCTCAACCTTTTTCTCTTTTTTAATTTTGGTGGGGTAGGGGGAGTGGTGGGGGTTTGGTACTAAAAAAAAAATACTAGTTGACCAAAGAGATGATACCGCGAGTCCGTGCTTCATGGATGGCTTGCGTCCTGTACCCCAAGAGGAGACGTACATATATAATATTAAAATTCAAAAACTAAGAAAACAACAATACTCTACCTGCTAATTCATCATATATTTAATTTCTCCTATACCTTTTTATATGATAGATTACGAATTCATATCCTAAAAATAACTGTTAATATTTATATCAAAACTAGACATTAAGTGTCCGTGTGTTAGTATGGATTCAATAAAGATTTTTTATTACGAATAATATTGTAAAATTATTGTTGAAATATCTAAAGAAATATAAAATTAAATAAGTGAAGTAGATACGTCAAAGTCGACAAAATGAAACAAACATGTCATCCAACAATTACCTACTTCAGCAGCTTCTATAGCCTCTTATTGTATAGTAATAAAATTATTTTAATATAGTCTTTAAAATACGATTCATTCTTTTTGGATCATGCTAATGAAAAATACTTGATAATTCATGCTCCAAATCCTATGAGTTTCACAAAAAGAAATATATTAATAGTAGAATGCGGCGCCTAACGATCCCACAAATCTCGCCGCCAATCGCTCCTTTTAATATTTTCCTTATTATATCTATGTTAACTTCAAAATATATTATTAGTATAAGAAAATGGATGAAAAGAAAAAAGTTAGTAATTAGATGAAATAAAACTATAATAATAAATAAAAACAGGTGACAACAAAGATATCTGAAATTTGATTATAATATTTCAACAAATTATAATCTTTGAAAGATTTGTTGTCACTTAGAAGGATAGATGTTTAAAGAGGAGATAATGTGAAGCGGATTCTATAATAAAGGAAAACTGTTGCTAAATTTTAGATTCTAGTCTACGTGGGAAAATTGATGTTACTAAAATAAAATTTCTGACAGTTCAACAACATTAATCTCTAAAAAGAAAAACTTAGCTAATCAAATTTGTATTAGTAATTACTTTAGCTTTCCTTAGGAGAGAAATTACTCCCTCCCACCTATTTTATCACTGATGCGCTTTTTTAAAAATTAATTTGATTAATTTTTAAATTAAATTATATTAAATGAATATTTAAAAATTAAAAAAAATATTATTAATTACAACTTATTACATGTCAATATAATGAAAAAATATATTTTAAAATATTAGTCAAAGTCATATAAAAATAAAAATTATGACAATTAATATGAGACAAAGATGATATAATTTTTTTTTGTTATTCTTTTTCAGTATAATTATATTTTTGTGTAATGCAATTTATTTCTGCTAATATAATTTTCGAATCCAAATTTATACTATGCATAGTAAAAGAGGAGCGTTTGTAGATTCCCATGTAAATGAAACACAGTTGAGAGAATTAATAGGTGTACGAGGAATTCATCAAAGAGTCCTGGAGTTTGATGCCTTTGATTTTCTATGCACAATGTACAATGAAATATCCAAAGTAATAATAAAAGAAACACACACAAATGCAAAGTAACAGCATTTTTACTATTCCAATAAAACCAATATTGACAAGGAAACAAGGAAAATGAACAAAAGAACTTGGCCATCATTCTAATCATTCATGATAATATTTGTATTCCATCTCCATCCCACTTTTCTCCCTAATCAAAATCTAATCTATAAGTATATGATTAGCCATATAATCAAGTACTTCAAGAAATTAAACCAATCCCCCCACATTAGTTATTATCTACACTGCACTTCATACGATTAAACTAATTTTTTTCCTTCTTTTTTTTTTCTTCTGAAAATCATGATTAAGAAAACATGATTGTAAGGTAGCACTAATTCATACTAAATCTCTCCTCTTTTTTTTCCTCTTCATTGTTGTTGTGATCACATAATCATGACTTCAATCTTCCTAAGGAGTGATAATAATCTTCTTTTTTCTAGTCTGAAGAACAAATCCATGATTCCACCATACCTTCACCACCTCTTGTTGTCGCTGTTTCCTGCACTTTATCACCATGAAAATTTGCTGCATTGATACTGTTGTTGTTCCTCGCTGCTGCTGCTGCTGCTGCTGCTTGTTCTTGGGAAATCAGATTGGGAAGCCCACTCAGAAGCTGTCCATGTTGGGCACTGCTGTTCATACTAAACTCTTCATTTGACGATGGCATTTGGAATTGTTCATGTTCTTTCGATCCAATTGGGTATTTCTGAGAAGATTGTTGAAGAAGTGATGTGAGGATAGAGTTCTGTTGAATTGTATTGAAGAGACTAGAGTTTTGTGCGACTCCGCTGGAAAGTTGGTAATTAACAGTAGAATTAGAAACACTAGAGGTCATTGTAGAACTAGAACCAGAACCAGAAGCAATATTAATGTTAGGTAAACTACTCAACATTAATTTGGACGACGATGAAGAAGGGGAAATAAAGGGTGGTGGTGGTTGAATTTTCTGAGGTAAAGGCCTACGAAGATAATTAGGTGGTTGTGAAATGTTGAAAGGATTAGTATTAGAGACGGCAGCAGCATTACCAAGAGATGTTATTGCAGAATTGGATGCAGAAGCAAATAAATCAAATCTGGTTCTATGAGGGAAAAAGGAAGAAGTAGTGAAAGGTGGTGCAGGTATCCCTGTAAACTCTTGAACCATGGCTCTGAAATTAGTTGTATCTGTTGTCAACACAGTAGTTGGTGCTCTTCTCGAAGCTCTCGATCTTTTTTTCGGATTCCGTGCCGGTTGTGTATTTGCTTGATCCGCTGCCGCTGCAGCTACCGGCTCAGTAGTAGTTGTAGTAACACTCACGTTTCCGCTGCCGCCGCGGTGTTCTGACGATGAAGAAGGGAAGGAAATACCACCAAAGGACAAGGAATTATTACTGAAATAAGTAGATGACTTATCAGCTGATGGTAATAATAGCGGGTTGTTGGTTTGGTCGGACCTTATAGTTTTAACGGACCAATCGGTATCGAGATTGAAAAGTGAATTAGGGGTGGCTGTGAAGTTGTGTGACGGAGGTGGTGGTGGTGGTGGTTGGGGGCGGGATATGGGGTTGAAATAGTTGGCAAAAGGGTCAAACATGGAGGAATTTTGTGTGTGAAAAGCTGAATCAGAAGGAGCACGTGAATCGTACTCTTCATCACCACCAACACCGCCACCAGTACTTGATGACTGCAGACTAGCACTGTTGTTTCCAGAATCCATTATTTTTTGTTTTAAACAGCTCAGAAAACAAATGGAATAAAGCAACAAGAAGAAGAACAAAGGACAGAAAGAGAGAGAAAAAGAAAAGAGATTTTTGTTTGTTGATTTTAGTGCACTTACAGCAAAAACCTCATTAAAGAAAAGACAATCCTATATGTATACCCTTCAAATCCCTGCACAACAGAAGATGTAGATGATTGTAGTAGCAGTACTTCTTTTCCCCATGCTTCTTGTCTCTGAGCCACAACAAGAAAAGAGATGAACACAAAAAGTTAAAAAGTCATGATGAGATCCATATATCCAATTGATCCATCTCTGTTTTCTTTTAGGTTTTCAGAAGAAAAAAAAAAGAGAGAGGAAGAAAGAAATGGAGGAGGAGAAGGAAAAAAAGATTTAAAAGAAGAGAAAGAGAGGCGGCTTTAAGAGAAGCAATCTCAAAATTTTCCACTCAAAAGGAGGATATTAGCAGAGTGGGGTACACCCATGAGAGGCGCTCTTCTTGAAAGGGACTTGCTGGGAGGGGGAGTTTTCTTTTTCCATGGCTTTGTGATTTACAGTGTGAAAGGTTTTATATACTTTTAAAACAAATGAAATCAGTCAAAATAGAAGTTATTACCATTGCGTAAACAGGGCAATTGGAGTAAATGTTTGGATGGGTTTATATTAACTGTTTTTTACTTCAAATTATTTTGAGGTCATTTTAGCATTTTGAATAAAATTAAAAAAAATTTGAGGCATTGGGATAATATTGTTGTTCAATAAAATTTAAAAAAAAAATTAAAATGATAGAAAATAAATTAAAATTCCAACTTCAATATTAAGTACTATATCTTATTTTTCAAATTCCTGTAATAAAAATTTTAGATCAATCATGAATATTGATTATATGTGTTTTAACGTTATTTGATAAGAGACCAATTTTCATTTTGTAATCCTTTCCATTTTCCTTTTCTCTTCCCTCTTTTTCTTTTAAGAAAAATCTTAATATATACTGTTTTTTTTTCTTTTACATGAAATAATGAGGTAAGCATGAAGCCAAATATTAGAAAAGATGATGGTTGGTGAAAGGAAGAGAGCCACTAAATAATTACGTACGTATCACCTTTGATACAAGCTTACAAAATGTATATATCCATATCAAATAATATTATTAGTTACAGTATTTAGCATGAAACTGACAAGTCAAAATACTCCTAATATATACTTTTGTGCTATAATATTTACTCATAAAAATTATAATATTGAGTACTATTTTTTTTGTTAAAGAGGGAAACGAATATCACACCCTCAAATAAAAAGGGTATATTTGAATATTAGTTTAATTGGAAACAACTAAGTTGTTAAAATAACAAATCTTTTTCCAACAATCTTGAAATTTGAAAGATAAAAATGAGAGAACTTAATAAAAAATATTGCATGTTTGACGAAGTGGGAAAAATCAGAGTTTTTTTTTCAGAAAAAAGAAAAAGTAGAGGATATTATTACGACCTACAGAGAATCTCTCATACATGTCCTCTTTCAACTGAATTGTAGGTAAAAATCATCATTCCTTTGTGCTTTAACATCGTTAAATTCACCTCCTCATCACTTTTCTCTTTGCTACGGACAACAATCACATAAATTAAAATTTGAACAACATATAATGGTAAATTTTATCATTATTTTAGAGATAAAAAGAAATTACTTTCAATTCAAGAAAAATAAAATAATTATAAATGACCTCTACTTTTCAAACAACTAGAGTAAACTTTTTAGATAAAACCAAAGTTTTTTTTAAAAAAAAATTATATAATTAATTTTGCTTTTGATGGATGGATAGATCAGTTCAACAACACTTCAAGTTCGCTGCAACTATCGGAAATTTTGTTGTCATTAAAACTCTAATTTTTGTTTTTTTTTCTGTGTAAGTTATGTGTATTTCTTTGTTTTAATTATTTTATTATTTGATTATAGCTAATTAGCTACTATGTGTATATTTTTTACTCATTATTTTTTAATTAAATTATTTGTCCTTGAACTAAAAATCTATTGAAAAATAGTCTTAAGATCTGTATAAAGTTTATCATTGTTACGCCCTACGAATCATACTCTTCTTATTCCAATGATACTTGGATTTTATATTTATAATCCATTAACTTATACACAAACATTTATAATGTATTTATATCAATGTTTTCTTATAACACCCAACTACGAACAAAAACCCTAATCCTAAGGCTAAATCCCTCACGTTATGCTGAGTCTTACACGTAATATCATAAAAGCAGGTGGCAAGTGGCTTAACACTTATTTCTACTGTTTCTTAAATCCTAAACACTTCACTAAATTTTAATACCTTTTTTTTCCTTTAATTATTATTTAATTGATAGAATAATATATAGTACATATCATATGGAAATGGAATACTTTAAGATATATAGGATTATATAGATACACGTGGCATTAAATGCTGAGGGAATTGATTACCTAAACCTAGCTTAGCGTATGATGTTGCTTGCTCCACTTAAATAACTCCTATATAGTGTAACTTTGTGTAGGCACCGGTTTCAATCAAATCATATAATACATCTACTAATTACTATAAAGAGCCAAAAAATACTTTCAATACCTCAATATTATGCAAACATAATTTTTTATGTTAGTTATAACATTTGCTTAATTTTACAAATAATATAAATGAAACATCCTCTCTATCTTTGTAAGGTAGTGGTATGATCTGCGTATATTTTATCATTTTCAGACTCCACTTGTGTAATTTCACTAGGTATATATTGTTGTTTGTTGTTACAAATAAAATAAATGTATGTTTATATATGAGATTAGTGATATATTTGGTATAAGGAAAAACATAAATGTTTCTTATCTTTGTGATGGTCGTTTGTTAATTTTTTTTAAAAATATTTTATTCAGAAAAATAAATTTCTTACAATGAGCAGAATTTCTTTTTAATAGAAATATGTAAGAAACCTATATTTTATTTGGCCACGTCGCTATCATCCTTACACTCTCATAGTATTTACCTTAATTATATGTAAATGCTGAAATTATTACCCTCTATATTATTTGGCCCAAACTAATGATCATAGTGAGCCCATATTTCAAATTTTATTCTTCATTTTAAATATACGGGGAAATACTTGGGGAAAAAGTACTAATAATTTCTTAAAATATTTTATTATGATTTTCAACTTATTTTTTATTCTTAAAAATAAATTGGCTGTAATATTCATATTTATTATCATAAATTTAATCAATGATGGGTGAATTACAAGTGACAATTTTCCAATTTAATGGAGTGATATTGATCTTTATCATCATAAATTTAATTATTGTACAATGACTTACAAGTAAAAATATTTAAAAACTCCATGGTTGAGGTTTTGAAAGATTAAAAATGAGTTTTGTGATTCGATGAGAGTTTTGACAAATTGGTGATTGAGATGTCACATCAAAGTTATGGTTAAAATTTAAAGTTATTTGATGATAGCATTGATTATTCAGATGGAGCTTCATGGATTAAAGTTTGTAAGAGTGGAAATTCAATTGTTGTATGAATTTGTACAATATTATATGATAGGGTTGTTTGGTTGATGGTCAGGAGGAGTTATTCATGCATTAAAATTAGCATAACTTTATACTTTCTATACAATGTTTAATTATTTTATTCTTTTTATTATATATAAAAGATAGTATTGCTAATACATTAAATATTATTTTCCGGAACTAATATATATAAGTTATGGTGGAGTGTGCGATAGAAGGTGAAACAATTAATACTTGAATAATTGTTAATTAAAACCTACTTAAATAATTTATGACAAGTATTAGAGCCTATTTGGATGAGTTTGCAATTTTTTACTTTTTATTTTTTGGGGCTTAAAACAGATGCTTTAAAGCTTTTTTTTTTAAAAATTATATTCAAATATTATCAAAGTACTTATAAATTGTCTTGTCTTAAAAAGCACTTACAATAAGCAAAACAAAAAGGTTACTAAAGGGCATACCATACATCATGTTAGGTTTGGTGATATTTCATACATAGAAAATAATGTTACAAACATGATATTATTTATGTAGAATTTAATACATAAATAAGTTAGCTCCTAATTAATCAGCTATCAAAGGATCCTTAGATGAGTATAATATTGTATTCATGGTACATAAACACTTCTCCAAAAATAAGTTGGCTCTACCTCCACGAGTAGTGTAACAAAAATATTACTATGTGGATGCAATATACTATATTAACCTGCATATTTTTGAAAAAATTTTCTTCATTTTGGAATAATATCTTCTGTTTTGTTACCAAACATAAATAAATAAATATATTTTGTGAAAAAAGATGTTTTTCTTCTTACCAAACACAGTTTTATAGATAATTAAGTATATAAGATAATGGAAGTTGATTTTGACCCTCCATCTTTTTAATAATATTGCTTGTGTACCTTGCAAAAAGAGTGATGATACATTTTTATCCTAGCCACTGGATTCATACTGAAACCCAATTGAATTGTCATTCATGCAATATTATTCCGTCTCTCATTATGGTTTGTTTCTAGTACCATACTTCATAATATACCAAAAAGAACATTTTGCAGCGTGGGTAGGTTGCCTATCAAATAAATTATATTCCAAAATTATGCCACTCTTTAGGACCTTTGCATATTTTTTTCTTAGCTAGGTTGTTTGATTAATGAGATAAAAATAAGAATAGAATACAAAAATATTATGTTCCATATTTAATTATGAATATTTATTAATCATGAATACCAACTTATACCAAATGACACTGAATATGAGGGGGGTGAAGACAATATCTTTTAAATTATTTTAGGTATATTGCATTTAGAGATTATAGCTGATGACAAATAAAAAAGTTGTCTTTTCCTACTTTTTCCTAGTATTCCACGAATAATCGAAGAAGCATGAAACATGAACTCTTTAGTTAATTTAGGAAAATTAAATTAAGATGCATGAGACATGAGACCCCCCCTCACCCCGCAATGAGCGGGAGCCTTTTGAAGCACTGGGGTATGTTGTTGTTGTTGTTGAGACATGAGATTCTCGCTAATTATAGTATTAGAAAGGGATACATTATTAAATATTATTAATAGTAAATCTCATGTCGTCTACGATGGAGGCCTTTTTTTCTTTTTATCTATAAGCAATTACTTAGACGTAATGAATAATATTTACCACTATAAGAGGTTTGTGAAGAGAACCAACTGCCAAAGGAGAAGAAGAAATTGAAATGAACAGAAGCAACAAACAAAGGGCTTCGAGATGGCGAATTAGCTCTGAGAAAAGTGAGTTGCTATTTCTCATTTCTGCTGAAAGGGGAAAAAAGGTGTAATGTGCTTTTTGCACAATGTACATATATATACTGCTGCTCTTAACCAACTAATTAAGTAACTCAACTAATTCTTAATCACACCACTAATCTTAAATTGATACTTAACTAACTAAACTCCTACTAACAGCTCACTATTCTCAACACCCCCCCTCCCTCAAGCTAGGTAGTGTAAGCAAGTTCAATACTCCTAACTTGCGCAAGAGATATGTATGTTGTGATCTACTCAAAGCTTTAGTGAATAAGTCTGGCTCTTGATCCTTGGCTGCAACACGAGATGTCTTGATTGCCCCATCTTGGATCTTCTCTCTTACGAAATGCAAGTCTATTTTAATATGCTTAGTTCTTTCATGAAATGTAGGATTTGCATCAATTTGAATAGCTACTCTACTGTCACTGATCAGCTCCACTAGAGTTTTAATACCAATCCTTAACTTACAGCAGATTCCTACTAGCCATATCACCTCTGAAACAGCAGCAGCTATACTCCTGTATTCTGCCTCTGCTTAGCTCCTAGAGAAAGTGCTTTGCTTCTTTGATTTCCAGGAGATTAAGGAGTTCCCCAGCTTTACCACATAGCCAGTGATTGATCTCCTTGAATTAGGACATCCTGCCCAGTCTGCATCACAAAATGCAGCTAATTGTGTTGTCTTTTCTGAGCTTAGCAGAATTCCTAGGCCTGGTTCATTCTTTATGTACTTCACCACTCTGCATGTTGCTTCCATGTGTGATCTTTTGGGCCTTTACATAAACTGACTTAATATGTGGACAACATATGTTATATCTGGCCTGGTCATAGTCAAGTATAACAACTTTCCAATTAATCTTTGATATGATCTTGGATCCTCTAACTCAGCATTTGTTCTCAAATCATTTACATGTTCATATTCCACAGTGGTCAATCTTTGATTGCATTCCATTGGAGTGTTTGTTGGCTTAGATCCTGATAGTCCCAGTTCACCAATCAACTCAAGTGCAAACTTTCTGTGGCTCATTAGAATACCTTCCTTTGATCTTGCTATCTCAATTCCAAGAAAGTATTTCATTTCACCCAAGTCTTTGATTCTGAACTTTTTCTGCAAAGCTGCCTTGGCTTCCTGGATCAGTGCATGGTCATTACCTGTGATTAACATATCATCAACATAGACTAGGATGATCACTATGTTGTCTTCTTTCTTTCTTGTGAATAAAGAGTAGTCAAAGTGGCTTTGTCTGAACCCTGAGCTTGTCAGAACCTCAACAAGTTTCAGGTTCCACTGTCTTGAAGCTTGTTTGAGTCCATACAAGGATTTCTGCAGTTTACATACTTGTTTGTTCCCCCTTGACTGCCAAAGCCTGGTGGTGGAACCATGTAAACTTCTTCTACCAAGTCACCATGGAAAAATGTATTGTATATGTCCATCTGGTGTAGACACCACTGGTTTGCAGCAGCCATTGCAAGCACTAGTCTGACAGTAACCATCTTGACCACAGGAGAGAAAGTTTCTTGAAAATCCAGACCTTTCTATTGGTTATACCCCTTGGCTACAAGCCTGGCTTTGTATCTTTCAACTGCACCATCAGCTTCGTACTTCACCTTGAACACCCATCTGCAACCTATAGGAGTTTTACCAGAGGGAAGATCAATCATGGACCAAGTGTTATTATCCTGCAAGGCCTTTAGCTCCTGGTTCATGGCATTCACCCATAAAGGGTTTGTGATTGCTTCATTATATGAGTGGTTCTCCTTGATGGAGTTGATTTTGGACAAGTAGGCTTGATAGTTGGAATTGAGATTGGAATGAGATATGTAGGACTATATAAGATAGTGACAAGTGGAAGTAGAGACTGAATTTAACTTACCACATATGTAGTTGATCTTCTGGGAGGAACACTGGTTGCTGGTGAAGGAGATGTGTGCATCATGGGCAAAGAACCAGTAAGAGTGGGATGTGTTGATGGTATGGGTGTTGGAATGACTAAGGATTCTATTTGGGTGTTATGAGGACTCCATTTGAGAATATATGCAGCTTTTTGTCTTTGATCATCTGAAAAGGAAAAATATGTTCCCTGAATATCACATCCCTGCTAATGAAGAAAGTGTCAGGAAGCATATTGACCAGCTTGCAGCCCTTTTATGTAGAAGAATATCCTAGTAACACAGTTGCAACAGACCTTGGAGAAAACTTGTCTCCACTATACAGACTAGTGGCAAAGCATAAACAACTAATGACTCTCATGTGGAGTAATTCTGCCATAGACTATTTCAAAGGGAGATTTACCTGACAAAACTTGTAGGGGTAGCCTGTTGATCACATAGATAGCATTTAGGACACATTCATTCTAGAATTTCAGTGGCAAGAAACCTTGTAAATGAATGGCTCTAGCAACCTCTAAAATATGTCTGTGTTTTCTCTCAACTAGCCCATTCTGTTCAGGTGTGTGGATATAAGATCTTTGATGAATAATACCAAGAGAATTAAACAAAGTATGGCAACTAGAATTAAGGAACTCAATGCCATTATCACTTCTAAACACCTTCACTTGTGCACCAAACTGATTCTTTATCATTGTAAAAAATTGTCTAAGGATGACAATAACATCACTTTTCATTCTTAGTATTTACACCCAAGTCATTCTACTACAATCATCTACCAAAGTAAGAAAGAATCTTCAGCCATCATGACTAACAACTCTATATAGAACCTAAACATCTCCATGTATGATAGAGAAGATATTAGTGCTTCTACTAAAACTGCTAGGAAATGGCAGCCTAGTCTGTCTAGCCAGTGGGTAGATAGTGCAATCCTGAATGTCATGACATCCTTTCTCAAACTTCAGTGTAGAGATTTAGTGCAACACCTTGACAAGGGTATGTGCAAGTCTTCTGTGCCAGACTTCTATAGCTCCAGCATTATCTACAATATCATTGTTGGTCAGGTTGGCACTTATTATTTTGGTACTGGTCTCTTTCTTTATTGGCAGTTGTATGTTGTACAAACCATCAAATTCTCTACCAATCCCCCTCACCAGTCCACTGAATAGGTCCTACATAACACATAGATTAGGGAAAAAATGACAACACACTTCAAATCCCTGGTTAATTTGGACATTGACAGCAGGTTGTGTTTGAATTCAGGGATATATAATACATTTGTGATTATATCCCCATTATCTAACTTGCATTTTCCCACACAACCTATATCTAATATATGACCATCTGGCAAACACACTCTCCTAACATTCTCTTTAGTAATCTGACTAATTGCATCCAACAGTTCTTTACTATGAACCATATAATTGGAAGCTCCAGAGTCTGCTATCCACTTCCTAAAAGTTGCACTGTTGGTTGCCAAAAATACTTGACTCATACCTGTCTTGTCTGAGCTAGAAGGGATTTTCTTTTGGAGCATCTTCAGAATCTGATCATACTGTTCCTGAGTGAATGTCACTCCACTTCCTTGATTTGAGCTGCATGCAAGCTGAGAGAATTCTGCTTGTGATGGAGTTTTTCCTTGGAAAGGCTCAGGTCCAGCTGAATTGTACACTACATTGGTTATGTACTGTGGTGAGTATGTATTCTTCTTCTTGGATTTGTGATCTGTTAGATATCCATGGATTTTGTAGCATGTTTCCTTTGTGTGTCCTCTCCATTTGCAGTATTCACAAAACAAGTATGCATTTTTCCCTCTATAGTTTCCTCTGTCATAATTTCCAGATAAGCCACTATGATTTCCTTTGGCTGGATAACCAGATCCACCATTGTTACCTTGGCTCAATCCTGGCCTGTTACTGAACAAGGCTATACCACTTGAATCATCAACTGTTTTTTCCAAATCCCTTTGATTCTCCTCAAAAATTAGCACTAAATATGCCTTGTTGATGTTTGGTACAGGCATCATCATCAAAATTTAGCTCCTCACTTGTGAGTAATTCTCATTCAAACTTGTCAAAAACTGCAGCAAACATTGGTATTGGTAGTGTTCCATATACCTTCTCGACCCTGCACACTCACAACTAGGACAAGGCACCAAGGAGTCATATTCCACCTACAAGTCCTTCAGCTTAGTGAAGTAACTTGAGATGGATGAAGTTCCTTGTGTTAATGTTGTAATCTCCTTATGTAATTGGAAAACTCTAGATCCATTTTCCTTATCAAACATTTCCTTCAAATCACTCCAAACAGTATATGCATTAGAGGCATAAGCTACACAACTGACTAAATCAATACTTACTGAACTCATAATCCATGATAGAGCTATTGCATTCACTTTCTCCCATATATCGTGAAATGAGACTTCAAACTTATCCTTTGCATATCTACCATCAACAAATCCCATTTTGCTTTTCCCTATCAGTGCGATTTTCATAGATCTACTCCACAAAGCAAATTCTCTGGCCTAGTTAACTGAAAAGAAATCAAGGAGCTACCTGGTGTGTTACAAGCCTATAGATGCAAGGGGTGATTTGCATCAATTGTTGTACTCATTCTGATAGTTCTTCTTTCAGCTACACCTTCAGTTTCTGTCATCGCTGGTTGACTTAGCTTCAATTGACGATTTCGACCTCAAATGACCTAGCTTCCGAATCGATATCTTCAAGGAAATGAAAACGCGACGCACCTATTTTCAACCTGCTCTGATACCATGAAGAGAACCAACTGCCAAAGGAGAAGAAGAAATTGAAATGAACAGAAGCAACAAACAAAGGGCTTCGAGATGGAGAATTAGCTCAGAGAAAAGGGAGAGCTGTTATTTCTCATTTCTGCTGAAAGGAGAAAAAAGGTGTAAGTGCTTTCTACACAATGTACATATATATACTGCTGCTCTTAACCAACTAATTAACTAACTCAACTAATTCTTAATCACACTACTAATTTTTAACTGATACTTAACTAACTAACCTCCTACTAACAACTCACTATTCTCAACAGTTTGACCATGAGTCCATGACCGACAAGTATTTTGAGCTCTTGCGATAAGTATTTGCTTGCATAAGAAACAAATTGTCCAAGTAAATTTCTCCCTAACTTATACGATGTTTGATAGGTAGACATGAAATATATATTCGTGTAGAATTATTATATTATTTGGTTGTTATTTTAGCAATTCAATCAATGAACTAGTATATGTATAAGTTATGGGGAAATCTATGCATTATTTTATACAGGATAATATAAAACTATCGTGAAGCAAATAGTGAAGCAGATACACTGGCAAAAGAGGGAGAGAATATGTACAGTCTACATCATCAAATTACCCTAGACATTCTGCCATCTTTTGTCCAGAGTAAGATCGAAGCTGACAATAATGGAATATATTTTACGAGACTACAACGTAAATCAGTAACTGTGATATCAAATGTAACAAATATTACTAGGGGTAGTATGTATCCCCCTCCTATGATTTGTACTAGCAGAACAAATGCTCTGTCATTATCTTGTACTGACGCATATTAAACTTGGCAACTTCTACTTATTTCCTAACTAATGCAGGAACATTATCAATTTTTACAAAATTTTAAAACATAATTTGTGAAAACTGATGTGTTAGTATAAAGTGATTCACTAAAAAGCACAATATCCAGGAGTAGTAGTTTTCTTGGAGAAAGAATGATTAAAAAGTTGAAAAATAGGCATACAACCTTTAATAAATGGATAAAACTAAACCGACCAACCAAGAGCTACAGGCTATATCTCACATCGTGGGCCTTTAACTTTCAATCTCATTAACAAAAAAATTAGAATTTTACTTGGAACCATTTTTACTATATTATCAAATATAAATCACTTAAATAAGCTTAACTAGTATGACGTAAGTATAAAGAAATAAGTGAATAAAACAATAATTCTCACCACAGAATGGTACATAAATGAGTAAACCAGCTCACTATTAACTCTCTACCTAATAATACAATTTATTTCATTTAAAACATTTCAAGTCGTTTTTATTCAATCACACACCCTACATGTCTTAAATAAACATATCTGTCCTTTCTTCATAATATTTTTAAGAAATTTATCCAACGTTGTATTAACATACCATAAATCATACAAGGATTAAAAAAAAGTCTCTAGATGGCCAAAGGATAAAGCAATAGAAACTTATGGAATGAGATACTCAAACTTCTCCGAGACATGATTTTTCATGTGGGCACCTAAAATTAGTTTCAATAATCTCATTCACTACTTTCAATGGCCTTGAGTTTATACTTATCTTCCTATAAAAATAAAACAAATAAAAAGAAAGTAGGAAAATTGAGTTCCTCCCGACAAGCGCCTAATTTAACATTGTTATACGATTGAATGCTAATGTAGGTACTTGTGAAAAAATGATTAAAAGAAATTAAATAGTATTTGCTAGAGAATTGAGTGTTTTAATTGTAATGCATAACTATTTAATAGGGGATTTACGGCAAATACTAACTTAATTCATTATTGCTGAGATAACAATCTGCTTCTTCACATTTACTATGCTTGCATGCAGTTATCGATAGATAGAAAAAACATGACATCCACACTCGGATATTAGCAAAAGTATTACATAACATATTCAACCTTTTTTTCCATCTCAAACTTATGAATTATACCTCTAATTTTACATCAAACTTGGAGTTTTTCTTCAGGGATGAAGATAGTATAATCTGCCGCACTTCTTGCCTTCGAATAGGGAATATAATTATGTTGTTTTGTCACAATAATTTCCATGATATAAGTACGTTACTAGTCTTTACAAATGATGATATCTACTTTCTCCCGTGATTCTACAGTACTCTTTTTAATAGTGACATCATCTACACAAATATAATTGAATGATTGAGTTTCTTCTTTATGCACCATAAGTTAGGGATGTTCAAAATCAAATCAAATGAAAATTGATTATTTGAATAAAAAAAAGTTATTGGTTTGTTGATAATGGATTATTGATTTAACAGTTTCAGTAACAATTTAAATTCTTTTTAATTATTGAATTATTGATTCTTAACGATTTTTTTAGGTTTTTTTAACAGGTTAATCGTTAACTCGATAATAATTTAAATAATTATATTTGGACACTTGATATATAAAATGTTGATAGTTTCATACTTTTAATTTTTACTGTCTCAAACTCTTAGTTATTTCTACAATGTAACAGTGTTTGATTTTGAGCAAAAGGCAATTTGTCAACTCATGTGTGTGGTTCATTTGATTTGTCAACTTATTTCTAAGTAATTTTCAATAAAAAAATAATTTTGTCAAATCTTAACAATTAAATCGATTACTGAATCGATATCGATCAATATAACTAATAAACTAATAACCGATAAGTCAATATCTTAATGATTCTATAACGATTTAGCATATCTACAAATTATTAATACCAATAAGTTGAATTGATAAACTTCAAAACCAAATCAAACCGAATTGACAGAGAAGTTGGCCTTTATAATATACTATAATTGATTCTTGGACATCATATACTTCCAACCTTTTGATCAAGTGAGACTACATGTCATTGATATTTGAGCCAAATAGTTCTACCTCTTATTTGAGCTTTATTCTCTCTTCACTCAATTGTTTTGCCATATTAGAAAGGTCATCTAGATAAAGCCATATATTTTCTTTGTTGAGCTTGTTCCTCGAGCCTAAATTGACTCATAATTTCTTCTTTATCACTAGCCAACCTTCCACGATCATTGAACCCCTCCATGCGATCGTAGTTCATTTTGAGACCCATAGTTCTAGTTGTTATCAAAAATCATTTTGACCCATTTTTTTTTCTTTTGAACAAATTAAAGAATCTAAAACTCAAAATTTTCAAATTTGTCAACATTTCAATAAAACTTTAAAACTTAACTCACAAATTGTTTAAATAAGACTTGAAATAGCTAGCAGGAAGGTTGGAATAGTAAATTAATAAAAAATTTCAAAAATAACCCTTCAGATTATTATATTATCCAGCACTAAAAATTATATTTGTCCTCAAGCAAAAAGTAAAAGAATATCTAGCACACATATCAAACTTCATCATCCAACTAATCTCCTCAATTGAATGGTGCTTTCATATAACCTTCACTGGAGCAATCTTCTTCATCCTTAGCTTCCAAACCCTCGTATCTAAAATAATTATAGCCTCCTCCTCAAATGATAATTCTGGACCTAACTCTATAGAATCAAGCAAAATAACACAAGACTCATCTAGTACATACTTTCCAAGCATGGAAACATAAAAGATCGAATGTACAATTAATAAGCTAAGTGGCAAGGCCAACTCATAGGTCACCTCTCCGGTCCATCTTAAAATCTCTAAAAGGCCAACGAACCTAGGGATGAGCTTATCTTTTTTTTTATTCCGAAGCTCATCACACCAATCATAGTTATACCTTAAGCCAAATGTGATCGTGCATCATGAACTCCAAGGCTCAAACCCTTCTACCTGCATAAATCTTTTGTTGGCTCTGAGCTGTCACCAGTCGACTTTGAATCAAATAAACCCGCTCCATGATATCTCTAAGAAAGTTAGTGTCTAATGCATCCACCTCAAGAGCATCGAACTGCCTAATCAATGATCTACACCTCTTACCATACAATCCCTGAAAAGGAGTCATTTGAATGTTGGAATGATAAATGTTGTTGTAGGCAAACTCTTCTAAAGAAAATTATTGATCCCAATGGCACCTAAATCAATCACACATGTCTAAAACATGTCCTTTGATAGCTAAATGGTCTACTCCAACTGTCCCTCCACCAGAGGGTGAAAAATTGTACTCATGTCTAATTGAGTATCCAAACCATGATGTAGAGCCCTCCGCTCCTTAGTTTTACCTCTCAAAATTTTGTCTCGAATGATATACAACTTTTTATACTTAAACTACCTCATCCAAACTACTTAACCAAGGAAGAACGTGCCTCCACAAAGGCAAGACCACCACCATTCTCTGAAATTTACAATCAGAAAAGGTTGTTAGCCAGCCTTTGACCATCCCAGCCAATGGTCACTCCTCAACTCGAATAGACCTTCCATACTAGAGGACTTGTTACTTAAGTCATTTGCCACCACAAGATCTAAAGTTAACAAGGTCTTGAGCTTTTGAAAGCTCATCTCAAATACATCAGACCAATGGAAACCCACATTGGTCAGAATCAATCTCATTAATAAGGATATAATAAAAGATAAATCCAACACAAACCTTTAAATATCTAACTAACCCTACAAACCTACAAATTAATATGAGAAGTAAGCCTTATCCAACCTCTAACTACTCAATCTTGGTCGAATCCAAACTAGTACTCTCGTTAGACACTAGTTGTCCTAAGAATGCCACTGAATCAAGCCAAAACTCAAACTTGAAAAATTTTGCATATAACTATTCTTCCCTCAACCTTTGAACTACTATTCTCAAATAGTGAACATAATCATCCTCACTCTTGGAATACACTAAGATATTATCAATAAATACAATCACAAAAGAGTTTGCATATGGGCAAAATATCCTATTTATCAAGTCAATGAATGTTGTGGGGGCATTAATTTGCCCAAAGGATAACACCAAGAACTTATATTGGCCATAAAAAGTTCAAAAAGCTATTTTAGGAATACCATTGCTCTAATCCTCAACTAATGATCATCGAACCTCATATCTATCTTTGAAAACAATTCCTCCCTCTTAAGCTGATCAATCATATTATCAATCTAGGGAAGAGGAAGCTTGTTATTGATAGTTACCCTGTTTAATTATCTATAATCAATATCCATCTCATCAACCCATCTTTCTTCTTCCCAAATAAGACTAGAGCATCCTAAGGTGACATAGTAGGGTGAATAAATCCCTTGCTCAACAAATCTTACAATTGTTCGTTACTTTAACTGCTTCAATTCTATTGGAGTCATATGATATGGAGAAATGAAAAGGGCTTCGTGCCCAACTACAAATTAATAGAAAAATTAATATTCTTATTAGAAGGAATACTTGAAAGATCAATAAGAAATATATCTACAAATTCCTGAACCATGAGAATGGATTCCATGGGAGGTGGCTCAACACTAGTCTCTTGAATAAAACCTAAATAAAACAAGTACCCTCCATCAATTAATCTCTGAACATGAATGAGGTAAGAACACTAGAAACATGGGGCATCACTAAGGTCATGGTCGTAACATAACAGTCAACGATAGAACGATAGGACAAGAGTCAATTCATATCTAAAATGACATCAAAATCTGTCATCCCAATATGATAATGTCTAAATAAGTATCATACCCCGTTAGAGAAATAAGATAGGATTGATATACTCAATCCACCACCAAGAGATCACCCATGTGGATAGAAATATGAATAGGTACAAGCATACGATCATACATCAAATCAAATCTAGAAGCAAAATAGATAGAGAATAGAAGTATGTAGATCTTGAATAAAATAATACAAATATAGATTGATGGAAGATTAGGATGATACTTATAATAACTATATTAAAAGCCTGTCTCGGGCCTCTCTAAGAAGGCATAACATTGAGATCTTCTACTATTACTAGTTGGGATGACACCTCTACCTCAACCATGCGATGCTATAGTAACGCTTGCTCATCTACATAGAGTATAACTACCTCTATTTGTTTGAGCTCTACCCTAACCCCTGGCCAGAGGTGTTGACCCTCTTACTGTAGTGTAGTATACATGTCGGGAATCTAACATAAGACATTATCAAATCAATTACCCTATGTGGGTCTGGGCCTCACTATTAAGATTTGAGATTAGATAGAGTTCTCTGGTGGAACAGAATCAACGACCTTTTATGGATCAGTGTGCTTGATCTGTATGGAGGAAATAAAGTAGTAGTGAGCCCACCAAAGTGTACCCGGTAGGTTCAACTAACTGGGTAAGAGAAATTGAATAAGCATGAAATAATTAAGAGTCTCTACCACCTGTATCAGAAGGTTAGTACACAACATAAACATAAATAGGAGCAGTTAATGACAGTAAATACAATCATTTGATGCAATGCACATGAAATGTATGAATGTAATGGCGTTGCAAACTATGTATGAGGTGGAATTACGACCATCATAGGATCGATGTACATGTCTATCGGGTCGAAGCTACCAGATAGAACCTGAGGGTGTTGTTGGCTATATATACAAATATCTCAAGGCGTCACAAGCCATAATCAGAAGTATCTCGAGGCGTCGCAGGCCCCATACTGAAGTGTCTCAAGGCACCGTAGGCCTTATACTGTGATGTCTCAATGTATCATAATGTCTCAAGTGGTACAGATGCAATAAAATATGTGCATACCAATGCAACTATTCAAGTATGAGATATGTGCACACCAATGCAATCATTCAAGTATGAAATATGTGTATACCAATGCAACCTTTCAAGAATATATATAATAGCAATGCAAATGACAAATGACATGTACAACAACCACCACATCTAAAGGGCTATGTCAAGTGCATCAACAAACCACAATACCATCAATACATCTCATATTACCACTCTCTCATCAATAGTCAGAATCACAATGAAATCGAACTCCGTAAGTTCCCAATTAGGCTCATAATCTCGAATTTATCACAAATATCATCAATTTACCACAATACAATCCAAATGCTATCACAAGTCTCATATTATCACAATAATATCTAGAATTATCTCAATTCTCATGATTTCAACTCAGTTTATCAATAGGATATCCATTTACTCAAATTTCGACATAACCAGTATCACATTTCCATCAAAATTCTATTGTATCATGTCATTGACTCATAAATCAATCTAACTCTTACAATTATCATATGAAGATATCCACTAACTCAAAATTTAGTCCCGAAAAGATTAGCCAAACCTACCTTGATGTTGAAATCACTCTCAGACAAGTTTTCAATTAACTCAAACCTCCAAACCATCCCTGAATCGTTCAACCACTATAAAAAATAGATACTACACATCAAGAGATAAATTTTGATACCTATATTGACACGAATTAGGCTTAGAGAAAGAATGGTCAAAAGAAGGGCTAAAAATTAAAAGTTCATGAATCTAAAAATTAAATTGAAAATTAGGTTTTTCATTAAAAGTGGAGTCCATGGGTGAAAATTTCACAAAAATTGAGTTCAAATAGAATGAGAAATCATAATTTAAAGTTTCCAATTCATAGACTAAAAATTCCTAATTTTGGATATTCAAAATCATGAAATTCAAAACAAAATCAAGATAATAATCATGGAAATTACTTGAAAAGGTGTTAGAAACACTTACACTTACCTAATAATTTCCCACAAAATCTTTCGTCAAAAATCGCCTCAAAAGCTTTGGAGTTTTTGAAAACTAAGTAAAAATGGAGGCTCTTGAATTTTTAATAACTGAACAGGAAAAATACTCTCTGGGAATACGGGGCTTTAACTGCGAATGTGGAGAAGAAAAAGTGGGGATCAATAGCCACTACTCTGCAAATTCAGACAGGCTAGCGCGAATGCTAAGTAGGAACAAACAACGCAAATCGAACCTCTGCGAATGCAGAGTTTAGGTTGCCCAGACCTCCCAAATACGGATAAGAACCCTAATTGCACCGGAAACCAGATATATCAGCAGTGCACGACTAAGTTCAAAACTCAGAACAGACCTTTGGGACTCATCTAGAACCCAAGTTTCACAAATCAAATATGTATTCATACCAGAAACAATGATCTAGACTCAATGGAATAATTAGAATTTGATTTCGAAGTCTCCATAACATACTTACCAATGCAAGTCAAATAAACTAATTAAAAACTCAAAATACCAAAATTGCCCTCGACAACTCTAGAAAGTATGACGAAATCATTTCTAGCATTAGTTTCACCATCCAGAACTATTGGAACTATCAAAATTTTGATCCGATTCTGAACTCTGAATGTTGAACAAAGTCAAACTTTGGCTCCAAAAACAACTACAAATGTAACTTTGGACCTAAAAACTTCAATTCAACTCCAAATTCAGTTCTATAACTTCTCCTGGACCATATTCAATGTCCCGGAACTGCTGAAATTGATGAATTTTTGATTCAACACCTAAAACTCAAAATGTTACAAAAACTCACTTTTTCAATAACTTAAGTCTCTAAAAATGCCAAAACTCATATTTTCAACTTTTAAAACTCAAGATTTCAGTTCCATAGTTCAAAATAGGCCCAAAGCAACTTATGATAGGCAAAACAGTAATTTTTACAGATAAACTCAAAAATGATCAACCAGGTCAATACATAAAAATCCTTAATTTCTACAATTAAAAACCTCAAATTCTAAGCTAAAAATAAAATATAATCTATGAAAATTAAAGAAATAGGTTGAGAAATAGTTACACAATAAATTTACCTTGAAAAAACTTGAAGAATCTCTCATAAATGAAGTTTGGAATATTAAAATGGTAGAAATATGTCAAACCATCAACTAAAAATACTACACTGTTCAGGGAAAGCTTGTACTCCGCGAACACGGGAAAAGGTCCACGGAAACGAAACACACATGCTAGCAAGCCTCCACAAATGCGGAGGACCAATCCACGAATGCCAAGTGTAATAGGCAAAGCCTCCTCGAACGCGGACCCTCTTTCTGCGAACGCAAAGGTCTAAGTAATTTGACCTCTGTGAATGTAGAGTCTGAATAATTTGAACTCTGCGAGCACGAACATGGAGGCGTGTACGCGAAGAACAAATTAGCTGCACCAGATATCAGCTAAACAGAACATAGAAAAAACACGAAAAAGACCCTCAAGATTCATTCAGAACCCTATTAACACAAACTAAATATGAAACCCTACCAAAATGATGTTCCAGACTCAATGGAATCATCAGAATTTGAATTCAAGGCCTTCTTGGCCAAGAACCCGAGAATGATTGTTGAAACTGGTTTAGACTCAAATACCCAAAGTAACATCGAAAACTTTAAAAGTTACAACAAGAACATTTCTAGCGTTGGTTTTACTATCCGAAACCACTGGAACTGATGAAATTTCGATTTGTGCTTTCGAACTCCAAATGTTGATCAAAATCAAACTATGATCCCAAATGAACTGAAAATGCAACTTTGGGTCTGAAATCTTCGGTTTAATTCCAAATTTAGTTTTTATGTTTTCCTAGACCAAATTCGGCATTTTGGAACTAATGGAATCGACAGAATAGCGTTTCGACACTTGAAACTCAAGATGACCATCAAAACTCAAATTTTCTAACTTTAAGCCTTAAAAACTCTTTCTTTAGCAAAACTCTGATTTTTTACAAGGTTTTCAAAATTTAAATTTTAGACTCAACCAAAAATGACTCGAGGCAACTTTTGAAAAAGTCAAAATAATAATTTTACTGAGAATACGAGAAATGACCTTCACGGTCATTATACTACCCTCAATTGTCCTGCTTCGTCTTCAAACTCCTCAACCGCCGCCCCCCCCCCCCCCCCTCTCTTTGTCCTTCCT
>JAABOM020000084.1:17153492-17170733 GCA_011800125.2 Solanum clarkiae | reverse complement strand
GTAGCAGTTAGTCAATGCAACTTTCGACGCTCATCATGGGTCATCCGGAAACAGTTGCGCTATGTTTTTAAACATAGAGGTCAGGTTGCGTATGTCCGACCCCCCTTACCCTGCAATGGGCGGAGCCTTTGAGGCACTGGGGTAATGTTGTTGTTGTAAAGACTGACCATGAAAGAATATGAGGTTTTGTCAGACAATGCCTAATATTAATGGTTGGTAATGGTGGTGCAAGTAATGGGAAAAGAAAGAAATTTTTTGTGTGTGTGGAATTTACTACAAATAAACGTGTGTTTTTCTTAAATTAGTTAAGAATTATAACTTGATTAGTATATAGAAATATAAAAATGACTGACAACGACTGCGACAATAGCAAGTGGCTGGAGAATATTGAAAGAAAAAATCATTGCTAATGACTTCAAATTTCTTTAAACTAACCAGGAATTAAGAATTAATTAGTATTTAAAAACAATAAAAAATAAAAAATTGTGAAACAGAAATGAATTAAAAAAAATTAAAATTTAGAGAATTTTCAAAATGGCACTGATGTGTCATTGAAATGCTGTTAATGTGGCACTTTGTAATGCTAACACTTTCCATTGTGAGACTGGTATTGTAGTGTTAGGATGAGATTGAATTCACTTGAAAGTTGTTGAGTGAGTATTTAAATGCCCCTATAATTAAATTGCTAAAGTAAATTTTATTGCTAAATCGAGAAGATTTCTTTTTTTTTTCCCTCTATGTTTAATGTTTTACATACAGAACTTCTTTTTGGTTTAACCAATACTTAAGCTGTTTTAATGCAAGAGAAGAGTTTGATGTATCAAAATACATCATATCCACTTTATGTTTACTGCTTAAATTATTATTTTTCAATAACTAGAAAAATAAATATTGCACAACTTCTCAAGAATCCCAAATTTTTATTCTTATAATTGTCATTACATATATACGTGCCTACTCCCAACTGTGGAGCAAATAAATATACTTTATTCTTGTAATAAATATATAAATATATATTCCCCAAATCAGAACTTCTCTGCAAACAACTCATCAGAATATTTATAATTTCACTATTTTTTTTTCTTTTTTCTTCCTTTTTATGGTGGTTTCTTGATTGGTTTATTCTATGCCAGCCAATACTGAAGAAAAAATGGATGTATACGTGTTGAAGATGTACATATTGCTGCATAGCATAACCCCTTTTCCTACAAGGACCATGGAGGAGAAAAAAAAGGAACAAAACTTAGGAGGAAAATCGAATTTATTTTTTGAAAATATAAATACTTACTCTTCTGTAGCAAATTTTCGTTTGTTTGTTCGTTTGTAGAATTAGAGGTCATCTCATGTGTTTTTTCCCCACAAATGTTCATGTTATGGGTTTAATATCTTAAATGATACTCTTAAAATAAGAAATTGAAAGATTTCGATAATATTATTCGTTCAAAATTTTTTTGAAAAGATAATCATAAGATCTTTTCTAGAAAAGATAATAGTGCGGAAAAGTCATTATGCTCTTTGTTAAAATTGTTGAAGATGAAATGTCGTCAAGGTATATTTTTTAATTAAGATGTTAAATCGATCATCAGAAGAAGAATTAGCTAAAAATTAGTATACATTTCGAAAAAAATAAATTTCTCATTGAAAAGAAGCAAATAAAAGGTTTTCATAAAAATTTTGTGAAATTTAGATCATAAATTGTTTTCATCAAATAAAAATAATTCAATTGCATCAAAATTTCTATTTTGAAATAATTATTGAATCTTCAAAAACATAGGATCCAATCTTATTTTATGATATTTAAATGAGGTCAATCTTTAAAAAGAAAAGTCTATGGAATGGCTTAATTGATGCATGATTTTATTTCAATCTTTGGTTTAAAGCAAATTATTCTTCCATTTATATTCAATGGACAAACTTGCCGGTTAGAGAATACCTTCCGTATGACTATTAAAAATTGTGGTGATGTGAATAAATCTTTTCAATTCTTAATTAGATATTGAAAGGTTATATAGCAAAGATAGATAAAAAGAAAAATACCAAACAATTGAAATTTTAAGTGGTGATTTTATTGAAGTTTAACTTGGCTTAATATAGCCATAAACGTAATAAACAGAGAAAGAAACTATACAAAAATAAAGCTAATCGATTAACAGAAAATCTAATAATCTTAAAAAATAGAATTTTATTCACCAGTCCTTGACTAAATCAAAAGCAATAGTTCTTAACTAACTCAAAGTTCTTAACATTTTCTCCCTTGAACTTATTCCTCTTTTCAAGAATCAGTTCAAATCTGAATCAGTGCACATGCCAAACTTTTCACGTAATTTTTGAAATGCTTCCACTTTGAGAGGTTTTGTCAGCAGGTCTGCAAGTTGATCTTGAGTACCACAAAATAGTAAATTAATAACTCCATCACTAACAAGATCCCTTAGGAAATGAAATCTTATTCTTATGTGCTTAGAACGACCATGTAAGACTATATTCTTGGACAACTTAATAGTTGAAGCATTATTGCACATTAGCTTTGTACCAGTTACCTGTACATGACCAATTGCTTTTAGAATCTTCCTCATCCAAATAGCTTGACAAGCACATGCAGCGACTGCAATAAATTCAGCCTCTGTAGTTGACAAGGTGACGATAGGTTGCTTTCGGGATGACCAAGCTACTGCTCTTCCACTCATCATAAACACATAGCCTAAAGTACTCTTGCTATCTTCCATATCACCGACATAGTCACTATTGGTGAATCCAACCAGCTCGTTAGTTGCTCCCTTTTTATAAAACACACCATAGTTTATTGTACCTTTTTAAGTACCTTAGTACCCTTTTTGCTACTGCAAAATGTGGTTTTGTTGGATACACCATGAAATGACTAATAAGGCTTACAACAAACATGAGATCAGGGCGAGTGGCTGTGAGATACATTTAGACTCCCCACTATCTGCTTATATTGAGTTGGATCCACCTTTATGTCATCTTCATCTTTTTCAATCTTTTGTCCTAGAATAATAGGATTACAAATTGGGTTATAATTTTCTATTCCAAATCGACTCAAAACTTTTGTCACATACTTTCTTTGGCATATGAAAACATATCAGATCTTTGCATCATCTCAATTCCAAGAAAGAATCTCATTTGACTTAAGTCTGTCATATCAAATTCCTTTTTCATGGAATATTTGAATTCACTTAACAACTCTTCATCATCACCAGTAAACAAAAGATTGTCAACATAAATACTCACAATGAGAATTTTATCTCACTTTCTTTTAACAAAGAGTGTTTGCTTACTGGAACTGCTTTCGAAACCTTCCTTGATGAAATAGGACTCTATTCGACTAAATCAAACCCTAGTTGCTTGTTTTAGTCCATAAAGTGCCTTTTTAATTTGTACACCAACTGCTCACTTTCCTTTTTCTTATAACCTTTTAGTTATTCTACAAAAATATTTTCCTTCAACTCCCCATATAGGAATGCTGATTTGACATCTAATTGATACAACTTCCAACCCCTTTGAGCTGCAAAAGCTATGATCATTCTCACAATATCCATTCTGGCCACATGTGCAAAAACTTCAGTATAATCAATCCCATATTCTTGAGCATAGCCATTAACCACCAATCTTGCTTTATATTTGTCAATTTAACCAAGCTCATTTAGCTTGGTTTTATACACCCATTTTACTCCTATTTTCTTTGCATCAGCAGGTAGTTTCATCAAGCGCCAAGTTTAATTTTTTTCAATGGATTTTATTTCTTTATCCATGGCCAGCTTTCATTGTGGATTTTTGACAGCCTCCTCAATGCTTGTAGAATCTGATATAATTAACAAGGCCATCCTGTTTCATCTTGTTCGGACAAAGCTTCACCAGAGGTATAATCTACCAACCACACAGGTGGACGCTGATTTCTGCTTTTTCTTACTGCCAAGTTTGGTGCAACAACTGATGAATTATTTCCCGTTTGTGAATTAAATGTCAGCCTTTGTGACTTCTCCTTCTTGAGTTGTTTTATCATCTTCCTTGTTGTCTCCCCAATCTGATTCAATTAGTTGTTCCTGTTCAGAAACTGCATTCCAGTCCCACATACGATCTTCCTCAAAAATTACATCACGGCTACTATAATTCTTTTGGCAACTGGTTCAAACATTTTATATCTTTTAGATTCACCACTAACCCCAAATAAAATACAGGTCACCCTTTTTTCATCAAGTTTGGTTCTTCTAGCATCTGAAATGTGAACATATCCCACACATCCAAACACTCAAAAATAATCAATTAATGGCTTCTCTCCGCTCCATGCCTCTTCCGGGGTCATATATTTCACATCTAGAGTAGGTGATCGATTCAAGGCGTGAATCATCCACCTGACTACCTCAGGCCAAAAAATCTTAGGCACATTCTTTTCTGTCAACATAGATCTCACCAAGTTCATTACTATACAATTTTTGCGCTTAGCTACTCCATCTTGTTGTGGTGTATAAGTTGTGGTCAATTGCCTCTTCATGCCATGTTGCTTGAAGAAATCATTAAATTCTGCAGTATTGAATTTTCCTCCTTTATCTATTCTTAAGCATTTAATGGGCATCCTAATTTCCATTTCGACAAGAGCTTTGAAACATTTAAAGTGATAAAATGTTTTTGTTTTTCCAAAAAGGAAATAAGTCCATGCTTTCCTGAAAAAATCATCTATAAAGCACAATAAGTACCTCTTCTGGTGGCTTGATGCTAGAGTAATAGGGCCATAAATATCCGCATGAACTAGACCCAATATTTCTGTTGCTCTCCACTGACTCTTTTTACAAATTGGAGTCCGATGTTGCTTGCCTTTCATGCATGTCTCGCAAGTGGCACTTGGTGCCACAATTTGTGGCAAACCTTTCATTATATTTTTGCATTTCAAAGTGCACAACCCTTTGTAACTTAGATGGCCATAATGATAGTGCCAAAGAGTTGACTGATTAGTATTCTTGATTCGGAGACATCTTGCCTCAATATTTGTGGATGAGGGCTCAACAAGCAAAATAAACATTCGATTTGCACTCATCTAATCTCTTTTCTTGAAGTTGCCCAATGTTTAAGAGATTATTTGTAAGCTCAAGAACCCAATATACATCACCAATGAAATAACAAACTCCCTGTGACGACAATTTCACAGCCCTTTTTTCCAGTAACCCGCATTCTTGTATTGTTTCCAAGCTTAACAGTGTGAGAAAAAGTTGTGTCCAAACTTGAAAACAAATCTTGATTTCCACGCATGTGCTTTGAACATACAAAATCCAAGAACCACGCATCACTCCTCTTGGCTTCGTATAGTTCTATATAGGCTATTAACAACATCTCATCTTCTTCCAATTCTGCATAATTTGCCTCCTTGTACAACTTTGGACATTCATACTGAAAATGTCATAACTCGTGACATTTATAAGATTCAACAGTTGCTTTGTTGAAAGTTGTTCTTCCTCGTCCTCATCCCCTTCCCCTATAGGTTGCTCTTCCTTTGTTGCTTGTTCTTAAACGGCCTTCTACTTTGAGCACTTGATCCTCATCATTATTGTTTGGTCGGTGGAATTTTTGTTCATGTACCACTAACGAACGCTATACTTCATCAATCGACATATTGTCAGTATCTATTAATTCTTCGATGGATACGACAACATATGTGAACTTGTCAGTTAGAGTTTGCAGAATTTTCTGAACAATTTTCCTGTCTGGCATATCTTCTCTATTACTTATCGTCTTATTTGAGACTACATCACTCTTGCGAAATACTCAGTGATGGTTTCATCCCTCTTCGTTGTTAAAAACCTCAAATTCTCTTCTTAAAGAGTTAAGAAGAGATTTTTTCACCTTCAAATTTCCTCCAAAATTTCCGCTTCATTGAATCCTAGATGATCTTGGATGTGCGACGATCTAAGATTTGTTCAAAAATAGTCCGACCAATTTTTAGAAACAGATAATGCTTGACTTAGTAATCCTTGATTCTAGTATCGTCGAGTTGTGCCTGTTGTGTTTAAGTTAGTCTCGTCCCTTCTCTTGGTTCTTCAAAATCAATCTCCACCAAACTCTATAAACCTTTGGCCCTAAGCAGATTTTCCATCAGCTTACTCCAGTGGTCATAGTGACCATCAAAGTGAGGGATCTTTGTCAGAGTCTTGTCCTTGCTCATTCTATCTATTTTTCTAATCACTTGAAGATTGCAACTTCCTTTTCTATGAACCTAGTGGGGGCTCTGATACCAATTGAAAGATTATATAGCAAAGATAGATGAAAAGAAAAATACCAAAAAATTAAAATTTTAAGTGATGATTTTATTGAAGTTGGTTTAATATAGCTTAAACATAACAAGCTGAGAAAGAAAGAAACTACGCCAAAAATAAAGCTAAGTAGTTAACAGAAAATCTCACAATCCTAAAAAATAGAATTTTATTCAACAGTCCTGACTAAATCAAAAGCAACAGTCCTTAACTAGCTCAAAGTTCTCAACAAATATCATCTCAGTTTTAATCACTGAAAATAGCATTACATTGATAGGAAACAATTTACCTCAAAATATAGATTTTTCTATCGTGATCTCAAATTAGTCAAATTTAAAAAAAAAATAAAAATATAAATCAAATTAAAAGACAATATACAGCTAGTCTTATATGCACCAAAAACTCCCACATGTTTTTTTTCCATGAAAATAATTAATCTAATTTTCAAGAGGTACAAATGTATGAGTATGTACATTGAATCAATTTGATTACAGTCACCTTATTGGGATTTCCCTACACACTATAATTATGCAAAAAAGAAGAATTGTCCAATATGTTGAAGCTCAAGGGAATAATAAAACGTTGGTAAACATAAATTTGAGAGAAAAATATTTCTTCTATTACTCACAAGAATAGATTACAAAACAACTCTCAAACTCACACTTTTCTAACACTCTTTCTTGATTTTTTTTTGTGTATTTCTGGAGGAGCTCAGCAACTCCTTTTATAGGAAAAATTATACCCCATAGATGTCATTGGTGACATCACAAGGGGTATAGAAATTCAATTGTGAAATGCTGCTTTGCAGCATTTCTTAACTTCAATTGTGAAATGTTGCTTTGCAACATTTCTTGACTTTGAGAAAAACAAAGGCTAGACTTCTTCAATTCCCTCCTCTAGCCATATCCAGAATAAGCATCCGAAATATATTTTTGCATAGTTCTAACTTCTTTTAAGTCATCACTTTCGTCAACATGTCAGCTGGATTCTTCTTCGTATGAATCTTTACTAGTTTCAACACTTGTCGATCCATCACCTCGTTTATCCAATGATACCGAATATCAATATGTTTTATACGAGAATGGTACATAGAGTTCTTGCTCAAATCCAGAGCACTCTGATTGTCACAAAGTACCTTATATTTCTTTTGCTTGATTCCAAATTCTTGGAGATTATGCTTTAACCACGACATCTCTTTTCTAGCTTCCGCGGCAGCAATGTATTCTGCTTCGGTTGTGGATAAAGCAACACACTTCTGTAGTCTTTGACAGCCGTGAAATAGCTCCCCCTGCAAAAGTGTAAATGAATCCTGAAGTGGATTTCCTACTATCAAGGTCTCCGGCCATATCTGCATCTATATAGCCCTCCAAGATTGGATCAACTCCCCCGTAGCAAAGATATAACTTCATTATACCCTTAAAGTACCTGAGAATCCACTTTACTGCCTCCCAATGCTCTTTTCCGGGGTTGGAGATAAAATGACTCACCCTTTCCACTGCGTGAGCAATATCAGGCCTCGTGCACACCATCACATACATCAGATTTTCGGCTGCTGAAGAATATGGTACTGACGACATCTCCCCAATCTCTTCCTTGGATGAGGGACACGATCTCTTGCTCATCTTGAAATAGTTGGCAAATAGAATGGTAACTGGTTTGGCATTGTTCATGTTGAACCGTACAAGCAGTAGTTCAATATTCTTTTCCTGAGATAGCCATAACCTCCGGTTCTTCCTGTCTTGGATGATCTACATTCTCAATATATGTTGAGCTGGCCCTAAGGCTTTCATGTCAAAAGACTTAGAGAGTTCCTTCTTCAGCCGATTGATCTTTATTGCATCTTTCCCCACGATCAGAATATCATCTACATATAGTAGAAGAGAAATAAAATTTTCATCAGAAAACTTCTGAATGTAGACATATTCATCTGCAGAAGTTTTCTTGTACCCTTGACTCGCCATGCATGAGTCCAACTTCTTGTACCACTGCCTAGGTGTCTGCTTCAGACCGTACAAGCTTTTCTTCAGCTTGCATATGAGGTTGACTCCCAAAACCTCAACACCTTTCGGCTGCTCCATGTAGATTTCTTCCACTAAGTCTCCATGAAGAAAAGTTGTCTTTACATCCATCTGTTCAAGCTCTAAGTAATACTTGCGACTCTTTCAAGTATGACTCTAATTGAAGTCATCTTGACTACTGGTGAAAATATCTCGCCAAAGTCGATCCCCTTCTTCTATTGGAATCCTTTGACTACCAGCCGTGCTTTGTATTTCACCACTTTTCTGCTGCCATCCATTTTCATCTTGAACACCCATTTATTTTTCAATGCCTTCTTCCCTCGTGGAAGTTCTACGATCTCATAAGTCTGTTTTTCTGCAGAGACTCCATTTCATCCTGCATTGCGATAAACCACTTTTCTTTATCCTTATGTGATACTGCTTCATGCAAACTCTCTGGTTCTCCATCTTCAGTAAGTAGAAGGTACTCGAATTCTGGATATCTTCTCGATAGATCCGACCTTTTTCACACCTACGAACTTCTGGAACAATCTGAGGAGATCCACCATCATCTTGGCCTTGTAATGGCCCTGGAATGTCTGCCAGATGAGGTTGTGGCTCCCCCTGCTCGGCACCATCACTTTCCTCATTGTCTTCTACTTCTGGCATATTTTCTGGCACAACATCACCATTTCTTATAAATGGTTCTGTTACTGCTTCTGGCATCTGAACTGCAACATTTGTCTTCTGAGACACTGTGGGTTTTTCAATGTCGTCAATTGTTTGACTTTCATGGGAAACCACGTCCCTACATCTTATCACATTTTTCTCCTTTGGATCCCATAACCTGTATCCAAATCCTTCATCTCCTTAGCCAATGAAAATGCATGGAGTACTCCTTACATCTAGCTTCTGCCTGAGCTCCTTGGGTACATGTGTGTATGCCAAACACCCATATACTCTTAAGTGAGAGTATGATGGATCCTTTCCAGACCAAAGTTTCTCTGGAACTTCAAAATTCAATGGCACTGATGGAGATCGGTTGATCAAGTAACAGGCGGCTCTAACTGCTTCTCCCCAGAATGGCTTTGGCAGATTAGCTATACTGAGCATGCTCCGAACACATTCCATGATTGTTTGGTTCATTCTTTCAGCTACACCATTGTGTTAAGGGGCGCGTGGGACCGTCTTCTCATATCGGATGCCATATGATCTGCAATAGGCATCAAACTGCCTGGAAGAGTATTCACCTCCATTGTCGGATCGAAGAAACTTCAACTTCTTTCCTGTATCATGTTCTACCATGACATGGAACAGTTTGAAGTAATCAAACACGTGGTCCTTCGTCTGCAGGAAATACACCCATACCTTTCGAGAAGATCATCGATGAACGTTAGAAAGTATCAGTTGCCGCTAAGTGATTCAAACTCTAAGGGACCACAAACATCAGAGTGTACTAGACTGAGTAACTCTTATATTATCGTTGAAGAAGAATTAAATGAGAATCTATGCTGCTTACTAAATAAACAATGATTACAAGGATCTAGTGAAGCATCCTTGTCCACATTGATAAGCTCCTTCTTCATCAGGATAGACAACCATTTCTCACTCATGTGGCCGAGTCTCTGGTGCTATAAATTTTGAGAAGCCTCTTTTTCCACTATATTGAGGATGTCTGTGATTATCTTCACATGAGACTTGTATAACGTGCCACAAATATGTCCTCGAGTGACTGTCATAGAGCCTCTTGACAACATCCATGTGCCTTTACTAAAATGACTATCATAGCCCTGTTTGTCAAGAGCTATACCTGAAAAAAGATTCAGCCGAAGATCTGGCACATGGCGGACATCCTTCAAAGTGATTTTACTCTCGGAACTTGTCTTTATCTGGACATCACCAATTCCTACAATCTAAGAGGAACTGGAATTTCCCACCTTTACAGCTCCAAAGTCTCCAGTTTTATACGTTGTGAAGTATTCCTTATGTGGAGTAATGTGATAGGACGCTGCAATATCTACCACCCATTCGGTATCTTCTCTTGAGACGTGAATGTATGTCTCATCTTGGGTTGAACAATAAGCTACATCTCCAATAATAGTAACTAATGTTTCTCCACCCTTGTTCTTCGACTGCGAACTGCTCTGGCTTGCTCCTCTTTCTATTTGTAGCAGTTCTTCTTCCTTCGATTCTACAATGATGGCACTTATATGTTGGTTTCCTGCCATCAGTGAATCTGCCTCTACTCTTCC
Source organism: Solanum clarkiae (assembly GCA_011800125.2). NCBI lineage: Eukaryota > Viridiplantae > Streptophyta > Magnoliopsida > Solanales > Solanaceae > Solanum > Solanum clarkiae. The sequence continues at coordinate 17,160,227 of JAABOM020000084.1, read as the reverse complement.
TTTTGCCTCTCCATTTGCCTTTGCTACTCTTTTGTTGCCTCCCCCGGTTTTTTGTGACAAGAGCATGGGTCTGATCTGTGCCCATGTCCTTCTCCTTGCCTCTTCACTAAATAGAGCATTCTTGACCATTGACATGATAAGTTTACCATTTGGGGCTGAGTTGCTGAGTGATACGACCAGCGTTTCCCAACTATCGGGAAGGGAACTGAGTAGTAGCAGCGCTTGAACTTCATCGCCAAGTGGCATTTCTACAGACGACAATTGGTTAACCAAGCTCTGGAACTCACTGGTATGCTTGACAACTGAAGTTCCATTTTTAAGCTTCATATTGACTAAATGCCTCATCAATAGGACTGTATTCCGAGCGGTTTTGGCCTGGTACATGTCCTCCAACTTCTTCCAGAGGGCATATGCATTTGTCTCTTATGCAACATGGTGGAAGACACTATGATCAATCCATTGACGGATTTGACCTATAGTTTTTCGATTTGATTTCTTCCATTTTGACTGCTTGGCGGAATCAGGATTTTCACCTTTCAATTCGATAGGATCGAATAAATCTTTACAGCTTAGGAGATCTTCCATCCGAGGTCTCCATAACGTATAGTTGGTGGCAGTAAGCATAATCATGGCTCCAGAAGATGATGTTGACTCTTCTGTGGTCATTATCACCTTGCAATAGCTTAATTCACTAAAACGAGATTGGATCTTGAAAAAATGGAGCTCACCGTTACGTCCGGAATGGTCAAAAAGGTGGAATTGACACTTCAAGGCCAAAATTTCACTATTGGATAGAACAATAATTTTGAAAACTTTAGGGACCAAACTATAATTTTAGAAAGATCAGAGGTCAAATTGTAATTTCAGAAAGATCAAGGGCCAATCAGACATTTCTTAAAAATTGAGGGATCAAACTAAAATTTCAAAAAACTTAAGGGGTCAATTTATAATTTTTGAAACTATTGCAGATTCCGGCTAGGAACAGTATTTCTGGTCGTCTTCTCCGTCGTTCTCCGGTGAACAGTGTTGTCGTCTTCGGTAGAACTCCGATGAACAGTATCTCCGTCACTGACAAAATTCCAACAGAGTTGACCAAACTTTGACTGCGATTTCTGGGCTCGTTTGAACTCCAATTAGGTCGTCGTTTGGTGCGTCGGACTCCGTTCGACGAGACGAATCCAATGGTGCAATTTGAATTAGATTTTGAACAAAGCTTAGAAAACACGGTGAACAATATCCGACAGAACCCTGGTGAACAGTATCCCTGTCACCAAAAAAACTCGACCAACACTTCTAACTTGGCTTTGATATGACTTGTTGAAGCCCAAGAAAATAATAAAACGTTGGTAAATATGAATTTGAGAGGAAAAAATTTCTTCTGTTACTCACAAGAATAGATTACAAAACAACTCTCAAACTCACACTTTTCTAATACTTTTTCTTGGTTTTTTTTTTTTTTTGTTTTTGGAGGAGCTCAGCAGCTCCTTTTATAGTAGAAATTATACCCCATAGATGTCATTGGTGACATCACAAGGGGTATAAAAATTCAATTGTTTTCACGACTTCAATTGTGAAATGCTGCTTTGCATTTCTTGACTTTGAGAAAAACAAGGGTTGGACATATGTTTATCTACAACTCAATTATTGTGTAAATAACTTGTTTTCTTTAACACGATTTTCTATTTGGTATTGAATTTTTTACAAAATACATAAAATAGGGACGAAACATAAAAATATTTATGTGAGATTTAACTTATAATACATAAATAATCTCTTCCTAATTTGCCATCGAACGACCACTAAGATTCGAATTTAAATCCTTTTTTGTTGGGGAGTAACAATTAATAATTCAATTTTTGTTTTCTTTCCCTCCTAATCGCCAGATGCAAAAAACACGCAACAATTATTAGCTCTAACATAAACATAATCAATAATTAATTTCCTTTTTTTGGGTACTCCGTCTTTACTCTTTTCTGCCTCAGGTTCAACTCTTTATGCTTTGAAATAAATTAAAAATTATTTATTATTTTAAATAAATATATAAAGTACTAATAGATATATTTAGATTTTAAAATACAATTAATAAAATTAATTTAATAAGAGAAATATTTTCTTAAGAAAAGCAATAAATTTACATGGACCAAATAACATACCGGGTGAAAATCCCACAAATAGGGTTTGGGAGAGAAAAATGTACATATACCTTAGCAATATCTCATAAAGATAGAGCAGTTGTTTTCAAAAGATTCTCATCTACATGAACCAAATAAAAATAAAATGGAAGACTAATTTTATTTTATTTTATTTTTTAAAAAAAGAATCTTTGTAGATTTGATTGGTCACAGCAGCGTAAGAATTTTCGTAGATGACTCGGGTGTGGTCCAATCTAGAATACGCCAAATTGGAATTTTCATTATTAAGCTTTACCTAACCCCAATAAGCAAATTTTTGTTTAACATCTAAGTATTATTACTTAACTGATTAGACACCACTTAAACCTTTTTCTCTCTCATTCCTTTTTAACAATGATTTAGATTTTTTTTTTCATGTTTTTAAACCTATAATGGCTTTGTCAGAAAGGATTTAAAGTTTGTAATTTGTCAACATTTTATCATATAATTGACTGTATTCCTTATTATCTTTTTGTTTTTCGGCGTATTCCTCGCTATCTTTTAATATATCTGCCGAATCTGGAAATCAATCGAATCCAGTTTAGAAAATGAAACACGAGAATTATCTATATTATATGATTTTTAATATATTAATTTTATTTTTGAGGTGATCGATGATGATGTTAGACATGTATTGGGATAGAAATAAATAACATTGGATGTCTTGTGTAATAAGAATGTAATATAAAAACTTAAAGGTAAGTTTTATAAAATAATTGTTAGACTAACTATATTGTATGCATAGAGTATTGGTCGGTCAAGAACTAACACGCCCAGAAGATGAAAGCAATGAGAATGAAGATAATGATGAGATAGACGTGTGAATATAATAAGAGAGATATGATTAAAAAAAAGATTTTGGGACAAGGTGGGAGTAAAAATTATGGTGAACAAGATGAGAAAAGTAAGAATGAGATGGCTCAGGCATGTGAACAGAAGATGTATAAATACTCCAATGAGAAGGCATGAAGTTGGTTATGGTGGATTTGATGAGAGATAAAGATAGGTTAAAGAAGTATAGAGAAAAATGATTAAAAAAGACATACACATCTGCAGCTTATCAAAGGTATTCATAACCCTAGATATAAAAATATGGAGGTTGAAAGATTAGAGCATGAAGCAAATTGGTATGTAATTGAGCATAGTCTAATATTCCTTAATTCTCGGTACGATTACTATTACCCTCATATTATTGTATTCTTCAATTACTATTATTATTTATTGTTCCTTTTTCTCGATCATCACATTTATTTATTGTCAGTATGTTTTTAATTTTGCATTATTTATTTCTCCACTACTATATTTTTTTTTACAAACTTCTTTTGAAATATCTTTGAGCCGAAAATTTATTAGAAAGAATTCTTTTATATCTTCGTAAGGTAAGTATTAAAAAAATTTAGTACATGTTATACTGCCCAAACTATGTTGTCGAGGTTGTACTCTCCTATTTGATAAATGAAAATAAACTATATTATACCATATGTTTGTCATGACTCATATCCCTCAAGTTCTGGATTGTGAAATCCTTTCCCCTCCAAGAGTTGTAAAGAAAATGAATTTTCATAAGAAATTATAAGTTAAATGAGATAATTAATTGTTGAAGATTTTTATTTTGGGCTGTATTATTTAATCTTATTCAAACAATCAAACTATTGCTTGCCCTGGAAAGCAGGAATTATATAACCTTAAGGAAGAATCAATGATTTGAACATGTAGATAGGTATATATATATGTTATAGGCTGGAAACCATACCCAAAAAGTATGCACTTAAATGCATAGTAGTATAGTACATAACTGCATATACTTGCAAGTTTTTCATTATTAAATAAGAAGTTATGTAATTGTACTCGATGTGGAATACATCACACACACACAAATTCTAGTTTACCTACTACTTCTTTATGTCCCAAAATAATTATCACGTTTATTTCTTAAAAGTTGATTTGATTAATTTTTAAAATTAAATTAAATTAGCTAGTATAGGCAGATGTATTTGCCATTGAAACCAACGCATTTGGAAAACTTGGGGGGCATAGGAATATATTTTGCTTCCTGGACTTCGGTGAAAATCACTAGTTATTTCATCGATGGATTCTTGATGAACGAATTTATCTTTCTAAGTTATGTGTTTATTCCAACCGTGTTGGGTAATTCTTTATCAACTCGTTTTTAGTTCTAAAGATAATCTTTTCAAATTATTGAATTCTTCAAATCATACTAATTACATCATATTAGAAAGTCAATCCTTATGGGATTGGCGGCAACAACATAATACCCAGTGGAATCTCATAAGTGGGGAGGGTAAAATATATGCAGATCTTACCACTATCTCATTGAGATAGAGAGGTTGTTTCTGGAAGATCCCCAACTCGAAAATATCAGGTCCTAAAAGCAAAAGATACTAGAAATGAAAGAGAAATGACTAAAACGGAAAACAAGTGATAATATATAAATACAATAAAAAATAAATAAATATGAGACATACAATAATCAACATAAGATATAAAGACACTAGTACACGATTAATCCTACTAACTTGCTATATCAGAATGCTAGACATCATCCTACCAATCTATTAATCTTCCACCCTAATGCGACCTCCACTCATTTCTATTTAAAATGATGTCCTTGATTACGTCATATCCAGTCTAATCACCTCCTCCAAATATATTTTTTCGATCTGCCTCTACCTCTCCGCATGACTTCTAATTTTCTTTCATTTCAAATCAAACAAAGAAGTCTTTGATGTAAGGTAATGGGTCCATAAAAGGAGGCATTTTCCCCAAAGCCAATAGGATTGGAAGGTCAAAGAACTGTTATGAGGAATTGTACGTTTTGGTTTCTTTTCGTCTGTAGTTTTGTCTTTGTAGGTTTGTGCAATTAATTTCTTTTTTTGTGTGTGTATGTAATTTATTTCTTCTATTTTTGGTCAAAGTAATTGAATTGTCAGAGTTTGACTAGTCTTGGGATATAGTCTGAGTAATAATCATCATCGGATCCCACGCTCTTTAATTCTCACACTTCTGCCAATTTTATAACTTGCTTGACTTTCTGCTTCTTAGACTATTTGAGAGTATTCTTGTCCTCATAAATGCATTTGTTTTTTGGACATATATAGCACTTGGATACTTTAGTTTTTGTGCGCTTCACAAACGACACGAATGATCAACTCAATACCGATAGTCAGATGAACATCATTCGTCGAAAAAATTCTTTGATATATATTAACTGTTGAACATTTTTTATATAAAAATTATTCACCCATATTCTAAAATATGAATATCCTTGATGGAAATACTGATTCCGCCACTGTCCATCTGTGTCAATTATATTTGATTTCAAAAACAACAATAAGGGTAGATTTCAAAAAAAGATATATTTTTACATTTATTTATATTTTAAGGTTTTTTTTTTTTATCACTAATGAAATGAGTTATAATTTATGTTAAATCATAATTTCTTAAACTTCATGCTAAATTAAATTATATCATATAAAGTGAGATCTGTAGATTAACAAATAATACTAATTACAGAGGTTACTATGGTTTGGATGATAGTAATATTTTGGTGACAGATTTACTCCAACGTAAAAAAGGAAAGAAAAGAACGTGGCCTAGTTCGAATTGCGGTCCATATTATTGGTATCATAGAGTAGGGTTATTATTATGATAGAGTGGGGTTAATTAGTTTCAACTTAGGCTACTTGGTAGAGGATGATACACTTCATTGTCCTTCTATTTTTGTTCTTTGAAATTAAACTAAACATTTTAGGGATGCTATATTTGGATATCATTATTTAACTTTATGTATTCTTTAAAAGTATTACTTTTCGAAGAAATATCAAATATGCAGTATCGTCCGAAGTTAGACTTGATAACTCCTGCTCTCCAAAGGTTTATAGGGCTAAAGTTCAAAAATAAATTTTGTCTGAAAATCCAAGTAAAAATGGTTGAACTGCAACCATATGTGCATGAATCTGTAGCAAAAAAGCTTCAAGTTTTGGCAACAATGACTGAAATCGTCCGCATATAACTAAAGATCAAATAAAAATGACTAAACTTCAGTAATATAAAATTTTAAATATTGCATACCTGAAGTGTTTGAACTAACTAGATTCGCAATTTTAATCAATACATATGACATAAATGATGGCCACAGAATGAGGGGTTTTATTCACTTTTTATGAGTTAAAGGTTCCTAGTGAAGGAAGCGCTAATGCATAATTTGTCTTTTAAATGGGCTAAGCTTTAATTTTGTGCTAAAGTATCTTAATAGGTATACATCACTATTATATATATTAATTTTATACTCTTAAATATTTACATATTTTACCACAAGTTAATAATTTTTTTACCATTTACTTGGAAAAATATATTTAAATACACATATTTCTAAAAATTAGCTTCTATTAGTAATCATCTGAGCGGTTAAATCTGTCACGCCCCAAAGTCCCGTAGGGTGGACCGACACCCGCAATGAACCCCCTCGGGCTCCACCCATAAACTGTATACTTATCTTTCCATTACCTTTAAGATTATTCTTTTGGTAGCCATAATATTGGAG
>JAABOM020000084.1:17130258-17153392 GCA_011800125.2 Solanum clarkiae | reverse complement strand
CTGCCGAATCACTCATGTTATGATCTTCTACATCCTGGGTCTTCCCGTTCCGTCATCTGGCTTATGTTCTTCATGTAACATTTAGGTGATCTCGTAGTTCTTGGTCTGTGAAGATGCATTGTTAGGTGCTCCATTTTATTTTCCCATTGAGGTCGCTTCTCTTTTATTGTTTTATTATCGTTCTATGTTCTATTCGGGGCAACACAGGTTGTGCTCTCCGAAAACAGAATTTCCGATCAAGTTGGCCCTTGCGAACAACTTGATCCACTATCTCCCTTCAACCCTTTGAGCGAAATGCGGCAAAAGAGAAGGAAGAAAATCTCATGGACCGACCCCATCATCTCCACCCCGTAGGAACTACGAGATCATCCCAAGGATGCCTTCGGCATCTAGGGGTCACGAACCGACCATGGAATTTTTAAAAAATATTAAAAAAGATAAAAATTATATTTTGCAAAATATCGTGAAATGTGAGCATTAAAATTTTTTTTATTTTCCTATGTTTTAAAAAAAATAAATTGGATTACAAATTTGTATTTTACAAAATAATGTTAATTGTTAATACAGTAAAAAAAATTCACAATTATTTAGTTTAACAAACAAAAAAAAATTTAAAAATTTTATGGTTTTAATAGTTACAATTTCAAGAACGAATTAATCTTTATTTTAAAGAAAAAACATGTGTCCAACAAAATATGAAATTTTAAAATTATCCACAAAACTCCAACTTCTAAACAAATTGAAAAACTTTTAAATTAATAAAACTAATCATGATATTCTAAAATAAGTTGAGAATGTAATAACTTAAGCTCCACATAATTATATTTTGATTGACCAAATGTATGAATCATCATTAGATTACTTAGAGGTATTTTGTTGTATGACTAATGTTTATCAATGTCTTTAACTTTTATTTATGAATACTATTTTTTAATTTTATAGATTCAATATTTTTTGTGCATCGCGCGAGTATGAATACTAGTTATTTATTAAGGCTAAAGGAGAATTTTAAAATTAAAATATTTTTAATTTTGGTAAGATAATATTCCTTTTAGCACGGTATGAGAAGAAAAGTGTGTCACATAAAGTAGATATAGAGGAAGTAATACTTTTATCATAGAGTAACAAATTTAATATTTTAAAAAATATAATAAAATGGAATAACAACAATATATTTAATGAAAATTTTATAACTAATATTTGAGAAGGAAAAAATACATGCAGGTTTTGTGATTACCTTGTGGAAGTAGAGATAATGTTTCCCAAATACCCTTATTTTGATTGTATAATTTTAAGTATAAAGAAGAAGAAAATAATGAAGGCATAATTGCAATTAATAAAAGAGGCATCGCAAGGCCTATAAGAAAAAAAGATGAACAACAACAAATAACCCAATAATTGAAACATAATAATAAATAGGAATGGATCAATATATACGCTTAGAGATGTTACGTCATCCGATATTGATTGAAACTCTCTATATATAGGTATATATATTTAGTCTCTCCGATGTAATATTGGAACCATACTACTATTGAAAGAATATGATTGTATGAAACTCGAAATCTCAAAATTCTAAATCTATCTCTAATAATAAATAATAATGGATATCATAATATATAATTGTTAGTTAATAAATAATAAAACTAAATTAAAAATAATGTATTACCTCTTAATGTGTTAACCAAATAAAAATAATTATTTATTTTTAATATATGGATCAAATAAAAATAGACCGGGGGAGGAGCTGTGGATCTCACCCTACATAATCCATTGGGTAATAATTTCCTATGATCCGCAACTCGTGAACTTCTGAGAAAGTTATTCACTCTTGCTTCATAGTGATGCTTCCATCAAAAAGTAAAAGAAAATTTTATAGGTTAAATAAAACATTTTAAATTAAATTATTTTTAAATATATAAATATTTCTTCATTTTAATTAATAGGCTATGGAAATAAATGAAGTATAATTTTTCATTTTAATTGAATGTTGTAATTGTTATGAAATAAATCTAGAATTAACTAGAATAAATTTTATAGCGGAACAAAATCTAAAAATAAGAACACTGAAAATTTAGAAAGAGAGAAGAAGATGTTTATTTATCTCAATCCATGTGAATTGTTTCTTATCGTTCTCTTACATTCTGTGGAGGCTATATATAGCAATAATGAGAGAAAGAAAATATTTAAAATAATAATACTTTGACAAGTGGGTGGGCCCCATTGTCCATAGTATAATAATTTATTATTCAATTTGAATAATCATTTTGTCTTCCAACACTCCCCCTTGATTCTTCAAAAAAAAAAAAAAAGGAAAGTTGTATGTGACCATAATATGCATTAGTTGCCTTGTTAGAAACCTTGCCAAGGAAAACCCTGTGGGAAAACATCTTGGCTAAGGGAAAAAGAGTCCATCATGCATTTTTCCCCCTGATGAAAGCTTCATTTGATACTTTGGAGACGTCGCATTCCAATCTTATATCTTAACTTCTCGAACGTTGACGTTGATAATACCTTAGTGAATAAATCTGCAAGATTATCACTTGGACGAATCTGTTGTACATCAATTTTACCTTTCTGAAGATCATGTGTGAAAAATAATTTTGGTGAAATGCGTTTCGTTCTCTCTCCTTTAATGAAGACATCTTTCAATTGAGCTATACATGCAACATTGTCTTCAAATATGACCGTGGGTACCTTGACATCATTTTTCAGTTCACACTTCTCTTGGATGGAATGTATTATCTATCTCAACTATATACATTCTCTACTTGCTTTATGAATTGTTATTATTTCAGCATGATTTAAAGAAGTAGCAACGATGGACTGCTTTGTAGATCGCCATGATATAGCAGTTCCTCCGTATGTAAATAGATAGCCTGTTTGAGATCGAGCTTTCTGTGGATCTGATAAATAACCTACATCTGCATAACCAACAAGATCTGCATAGTCCTTGTTAGTATAAAACAAACCCATGTCAATTGTACCTTTCAGGTATCGCAAAATATGTTTGATACCATTCCAATGCCCTCGTGTTGGGGAAGAACTGTATCTTGCTAGCAAATTAACAGAAAATGTTATATCAGGTCTAGTAGAGTTAGCAAGACACATAAGTGCTCCAATGACACTGAGATATGGTATTTTAGGATCAAGAAGTTCTTCATTCTCTTCTGGAGGATGGAATAGATCTTTATTCGCTTCAAGCGATCTGACTACCATTGGAGTACTAAAGGATGTGCTTTGTCCATATAGAATCTTTTTAAGATTTTTTAGTATAGGCAGATTGATGAACAGAAATCCCATCTGATAAATGTTCAATTTGCAGACCTAGATAAAGTTTTATCTTTTCGAGGTCTTTTATTTCAAATTATTTATTTAAATATTCAATTACCTTTGGGACCTCTTCAAGAGTTCCAATGATATTTATATCATCAACATAAACAACGAGTATTACAACTTTGATCCTGTTTTCTTAATGAAGACACATGAACAAATGACATCATTTAAATATCCTTCATTTATCAAGTACTCACTAAGGCGATTGTACCACATACGCCCTGATTGTTTCAGACCATATAATGATATTTGCAATTTGACTGAGAATATTTCTCGAGAAGTATTACATGCTTTAGGCAATTTAAATCCTTTTGGAATTTTCATGTAAATTTTGCTGTCAAGTGAACTATAAAGGTAAGATGTAACTACATCCATTAGATATATTTCAAAATTTCCATATACAGCTAAATTGATGAGATATCGAAAAGTTATTACATCCATAACAGGTGAATATGTTTCTTCATAGTTGACACCGGGTCTTTGAGAGAAAACTTGTGCAACAAGAAGTGCTTTGTATCATACAATTTCATTTCTCTCATTTCGCTTTCACACAAAAATTCATGTATAGCCAACTAGTTTTACACCATCAGGTGTTTGGACTATAGGTCCAAATACATCACACTTAGAGAGTGAATTCAACTCAGATTGAATTGCTTCTTTCCATTTAGGCCAATCATCTCTACATCGACATTCTTCGACGGATTTAGGCTCAATATCCTCACTCTCTTGCATGAGTAAGTGCAATATTGTATACGAAAATATTATCCACTGTAACTTTTGATCGATCTAAATTTATCTCATCACTAATAGAACTTATCGGAAGTTCTTCATTTACCCGAGTCTCGAGTTCACTGATTTCTTCAGGAATATCATGGTTTCTTAATTCTTGACCTTCTTAAGGAGGTTTTTTTGTAGTATCATCTTTATTATTCTTTGCACTTCTTTTTCTAGGATTTTTATCCTTTGAACCCAATGGTCTACCATGCTTCAGGCGTGTTTGGGATTCAGAAACTGTGATACTAGCAGATGGTCCCTTTGGGACATCAATCTTGATAGACACATTCACTGCATGGATATGTGACTTAGTTATCCATTTTAAATCAGTAAATGCATCTGGCATTTGATTTGCTATTGTTTGCAAGTGGATGATCTTTTGGAGCTCCTATTCACAGATGCGTGTTCGTGGATCAAAATGAAATAGCGATGAGATTTTCCATGCAATTTCTTTAATTTCTTTTTGGGGTTCCTTTTTCTCTCCCCCTAATTGCAGAAGAGATTTTTCTTTCCTTTCAAAGACCATCATCAGTGACTTATGCCTCCTCAACCTATCTGGAGTAGGTCTTTGCCGAGAAGTCAGATAGGATATAAAGTCCGTATAAAAAGATCGCTCGAGAGGGGGTTTTGCCACACTTTCCAAATGAGTTGGTCTTTGATGATGAGAGAGAAATCCTTGAACGCACTGTTTTACTCAGATGGGTGAAAGAGTGGCTGAAATGGGTCTCTTGGTACCATATTGTTGAGACTTTCACTTTCTAAATAGAAAGGAAGAGGTCAGGCCCACCTTTCACAAGAGTAGAAGATGGTACTCAACACTTGTATTCTATTCCCCATTATTTTTTTTCGCTTTCTAGAAATATCATAAGAGAAGAAAGAAGTTCATGTAGGTCGGATCCTATCATAGATAAATGCTATCCTTACTGAATTTCAAAGTCGGATCAATAGGAGTACCCACATTGCTCCTAACAATCCAGTCTGAGTTGAAACGACAAGAAGAATGCTTAGTGAGGAGACAACACCGGAGGGAGAAAATTCTCGCGAATAAGGAAGCACGTCGACTCCGAAAGGAAGGGAAAAATTATTTCATCAAATCGACAATCTACAAATTTGACAGTAAATAAATCTCCTGTCAACGGTTCAAGGTATCAAATTATAGAGGGTGAGTCAAACCCAATATATATACCTAACCTTCGTTGAGGGCCCATCTTAGTACGTTGGGGTGGTGCTATAAGCACATATACCGCACAACCAAAAATTCGTAGATGAGCTATATTTGGTTCATGACCAAATACTAATTGTGACGAAGAATATTTATTATAACTGGTTGGTCTGAAATGTACAAGTGCTGCTGCATGCAAGATAGCATGACCCCACATGATAGCAGGTAATTTATATTTCATAAGCAGTGGTATTGCTATCAATTGTAGGCGCTTAATAAATGACTCTGCAAGGCCATTTTGGGTATGAACATAAGCTACCGGACGTTCAATTTTTATCCCAATTGATATGCAGTAATCATCAAAAGCTTGGGATGTAAATTCATCAGCATTATATAGACGAATAGATTTAATTGGATAATCTGGGAATTGCGCCCTTAATCTTATTATTTGTGTCAGTAGCCGCAGAAATGTCAGGTTGCGGGATGATAACAGGCATACATGAGACCATCTTGGTGATGCATCTATTAGGACCATAAAATATCTAAACACTCCACTATGTGTGTAAATAGGTCCACATATATTCCCATGTATACATTTCAAAAATTTAGAGAATTCTATGTCGACCTTCAGGGTCGATGGTCTGGCAATTAATTTGCCTTGATAGCAAGCAACATATGAAAATTCATCATTCGCAAGAATCTTCAGGTACTTTAGCGGATGACTATTAAAATTTTCAATAATTTGTCTCATCATTATTGATCCAGGATGACCTACTCGGTCATGTCATAACACAAGAGTTTTTGGATCAGTAAACTTCTCGTTTACGATTGAATGTGCTTCACTGCCGTAAATTTCTACATAATATACGCCAAACGATAAAGTCGGTAATTTTTTCAAAATATATTTCTTTCCCGAGACACTCTTGATTATACCAAGGTATTCAACATTCATTTCATTTAGTATCTCAATATGATATCCATTTCTGCGAATATCTTTAAAATTTAGCAAATTTCTGAGGGATTTAGAAGAGAACAATGCATCTTCTACAATAGTTTTTGTCTCCTTAGGCAGAAATATAGTAGCTCTTCCGGAGCCTTCAATAATTTTTGCACTACCAGATATTGTAGAAACATTGACTTTTCTCTAAGTAAAGTAGAAAAATATTTCTCATCTTTAAAAATTGCATGAGTTGTTCCACTGTCAATTACACAAATATCTTCGCGGTTGATTATTGATCTAAACAAAATGTAAGGCATATCCATTCCTTTTAAAGAGAAAAGTAATTAAGTGAATATTTATTTAGATCTCATGCATTTTAATGAAAGTCTTGCATAAACACCATAATAAGAAAGACCTAATTTTATTCATTTTATATGAGTTATAAAAATACGAATTCATACATAAAAATAGAAGTGAAACAATCAAATAAAATTATTTTAAATATTATCACACTTATCAATGTCCATATTTTCATTATTATTAAAAAATTTCTTCGGATAAAATTTAAATAGTCCACTACATCCAAATGCATAGGTTTTATATTTGGGAAGATATTTAATAACCAACATGTCTTTGATCAGTGCCCTTTACCTTCATATTTGTGACATATACTTTCTGAATTTATCTTTAGAAAAATTTCTGGCTTTTCTTTCCTTCTTTTTAAATTACTGATCGTGTCTCGGTGCGAGACGACTATCATGATATTTCATTAACAATTCATTGTGTCTTTCAGCAATAATAAGGTGAGGAAATAATTTAGAATATTTAGTATATTTCGTACCACGATATTGTTACTGCAGGAGCATTTTTGTGGAAAAAATGTGGAGTATATTTTTTTTTCAAACTTATCTTGTTCAGTGATTTTTTCTTAGCATAAATTCAGCTGTGATATAATTTTGAGCATCGCTAAATTATATTCAGTTATATTTAACCAATCATGACGTGATTGTGGAAGGATGACCAACTTCAGGTGGCCGAATATTTCTTTTAGATTCTTCCACAATTTTAACGTATTTGTAGAAGGACGACCAACTTCAGGTGACTGTATCATTCTTTAAGATTCTTCCACAATTTTAGGGGATTTTTTATTATAAGATATTGTAATTTTAACCGCTCGTCAAAATGGTGACGGAGAAATATCAAAGTTTTGACACGATTTTGACTGGATGTTTATTGTCATCTTTAATGGTGTCTACCAGACCTATTAATTTTAAATATACTCCAACATTCAGTGTCCATGATAAATAATTTATTCTAGAAATATTAAGAACGATAAATTCAACTTTAGAAATATTAAATATTTAATAAAATGAAATTCTTACCTCTTTTATTATCTGTTTAAAAATAGTTTTAAATGGGCAGAGCCTCGTGCTGATAATGTGTTATGAAATAAACTTAGAATTAACTAGAATAAATTTTTATAGCGGAACAAAATCTGAAAATAAGAAGACTGAAAATTTAGAAAGAGAGAGAAAGATGTTTATTTATCTCAATTCGTGTGTATTGTTTCTTATCATTCTCTTACATTTTGTGGAGTCTATATAAAACCATAATGAGAGAGAGAAAATATTTAAAATAATAATACTTTGGCAAGTGGGTGGGCTCCATTGCCCATAATACAATAATTTATTATCCAATTTGAAGAATCATTTTGTCTTCGACAGTAAAATATTTTTGGAGAAAAAGAATAATTTTATTTTTAAATTATTAAAAATGTGATAACTTATGCAACATCTTTTTTGTTCCAAAAATACCATTGTCCCTTTTTTTAAAAAAAAGAGTTAAGTATTGAAAATTACCTTGAAATTTAGCGCGAGTTATTAATATTAAAAATCGTCTCTTTACTTTACTAACTCAACTTAAATACAGCTCTGATCTTGCAATATAAGTGAAGTATACCGCTAAAATTTTGCCAACTTAAGGGATGTTTGTGGGGGTCGTTTAGTTGGCAACATGTAATCTCGGGATAATTATGGGATAACTTATCCCATCACTAAGGCAAAAATAGTGGGATAAATAGTCCACAAATTACCTTATACCTCCAACCAAACATGGAATAAATAATCCTACATCTTATCCTGAAATTATTATAACTTACACCTCACAAAAAAAGCGACCCCTTAATACTTGTGCTAGATTGAGGATATATATGGTTTAGTTGATCAAATATAAAGATGTTTTTAAAATTTATTCGAAAATAAAACTAATAACTTTTGATAAATATTTTTAATATTTTTTTAAAATATAATGATATTGTCTACCACTTGATGTGATATTTTTGGGAAAAGCAGAGGACGAAAAAATGGTGATCGTTAATTGCTGAGAGGGCCTACGCAGGAGAATGACCGTCCATTTGGTTTTCAATATATATTAAAATCATAGAAATTGTACCATTATCTTGTCTTCTTACAATTAAAAACATAAAATATTATGATTTTAGAAGGGGCCACCTTGGCGTTTGCTTCAGTATTTCAGGAAAAGTTTTCAATCAATAACATAAAATTTTATAAGTACTCATTAACCAATCTGAAAAACTTTTTAAGGGTCGTTTGATTTGTATATATTACGCATGAATTGTGGTGCAGTGATTATTAATATAAAAATTTTGATGCACGGGGTAATTTAGAACTTCAAAGTTACTGATGGTGGGGGTGAGGAGTTGGGTAATTTAAGACCTATATAATCATCTGAGATGAAATCATATTAGATGAAGTTCAGATTTTGTTTGAATATGAATTTTTAATTTTAAGTTTTTTTAGCTTACAAACATTTTTTTTAAAAAAAAGTAAATTTCATAAATTATAAAAATAATCAAAATTTTCTTAATTTCTTAAACAATTTTATCAAATAAGTAAAAGCTCACAACAAAATTATAACATATTATCACAAAATTATTCTAAAAAAATACAATATTTATTGATCAAATTTTAGTTCAATAAAAAAAAAAATAAAATTGAATGAGTTAGTGTACTACTCTTGTTGAGGTAATGATAAATTTGATTGGTGAGATAGCTCGGTACAAATGATTAAAGGTTGGTAAGATATCTAGGTAACGAGAACTGTAGGGAATTGAATTATATTAGCGCGATCCAACAATGAACAACTGCCCAAAACTACAATCAACCTGAAGTCTGAAGACTTTTAGTACTGTACTCTATCCCCAGACTAGCATCCTTCGCCCAAGATTAATAATGTTAATGTAACTTAAATTTAATTTACATATGAGATAGTAGTTGGTAGATATAAAATGGTAGTGTCACGATCCGAAATCAGAATGTGATGATATTTGTCTTTGACCCACCGAGATAAGTCAGCCTAAATAAGATATAACACGATAATGCGGAAGATAAGACGTAAGTAACAGTCTAAATACAAAGATATATAGAATCCACAATCTAAAAGCCAATCCAAGATTAGTGTCACATGTACAAGCCTCTACTATAACTAAATTTGAAAAAGAAATTTATACATGCCTTAAAATCTTTGATTCTTGAATAGAATAAAATTAGTAAATAAATAAAAGTCTGAAGGGTCCGTTGAAAAGGACTAATTATGCCCTCTCAGACTATTTCAAAGGTTGTTCCAAAATGAGAAGAAACGTCAATCGGAACCGGACTCATAACCTACACACAAGTGTAGAAGCAAGGGTAAGTGTCAGCCTACACAGTACCCAGAAAGATTATCTAAATACAGATAGAGAATAACAAATACAAGTACTCCTTTCATGCCAATCCAACCTCCACATTACAATCTACACTCAAAAAATTAGGACATGCAATATACATATATAGACAATCCAAGTAACATGGTGCAGTCAACAATCATATTCCAAATTCATAAATTCAAATGGACCCATCAGTCAATGCCATCATTTATTCAACTATAAAATCTTCATTAGTTTAATTATTCATTGGTAGTACCACGTCATCTCTCAATTTCTCAGTAACAATCTTATTATCTTTGTACAAAGTTACTCAACAAGGAGTCTAGGTTTTTATTAATATTCTTTTAACAATCTCTTCACAGTACCATCGTTATACATATCCACAACACGAGTATACCGTATAACAGTAGATCGTCTTCAACAAACTTGCAAGTACATAATTAACCATCATATCACACTTCATATAGATATCCATATTAATGTAATGAGTGAAATGAAATGGAATGTAATGAAGTGTAATTCATACAACATAATATCAAGTAATTGTGATGCATGTCTATCCTATCAACTCAGATTGGAACCCATGAGAGCCTCACATGCACCATGTATTAACCAAAATCATTTTCCTTCGGCATTCATCTTTTGTCTCTAGTCAAAATTATTTACCTTTTGCTTTTTTGTTACACTTTGGCAGAATCATTTTCCTTCCGTATTTTTATCATTTCTAGCCGAAATTGTTTTTCTTCGGATTTTATCAATAGTGGTACTCAATCAATATTTCAATGCAACACATAATCATATTTCCAATGGCATGAGAGTATGCAAAGAGTCCACTCTATCCATACATTCAATAATCACGTCAAATCAACTTCATCATTACTCCAAATGTAGAATCATCACCGATTGGGTCATTCATAAATACTGCTACATCATTTATTAAGTTTTCAATAGTCCATCTATCGTCATCATTCAAGCTTGTTCTTTTTGCCTTAGTGATAGATGAGTTTACACGATCTATTCAGGAGCATATTCTATGGTGTATGTTGTTTGCATACATCCATTAAGTGTCATTTTATGAATATCGATTTAATACACACGTAAAATCATTTTTAAATATCAATTCTTATACCTTCTTCAAACATTAGTTCTTCTAAATCTTTTTTTATGAAATTCACATTTATAATGATTTAATACACATAAACTAAACATAAACTTAGTATTTGAATTATCTTAATGAAGTCTAAACTGATACCAATTAATATTTACACATAATTTGTACCAAAGCATATTTTAATGAAATCCAAATACATACCGATTCAATACACATAAATCAACTTCTTCTATTTTAAATTTTTCATTGAATTTTTTTAAACTTTTTTAAAAAATATATACATCAATATAAGAAAGAATTTCAATTAATCTATCAAAATATAAATATATTTTAGTCCATTTTAATATCAAGTTCATACAAAATTTGTGTGTGTATGTGTGTGTTCTATTGTAATTATGTAGAAGGCATGACTCCTAATTTTATATCAATATTAACACATTTATATAGATAGCATGATGCTTTGATTCATACCAATATTAAACATATTATATAGAAGACATACATGTATGACTCCTAATTTTATAACAACATTAAATATATTATATAGAGGAGATGACCCCTAATTTTACACCAATATTAAACACATTATTTAAAGAACATGACTCAAATTGCACAGACAAAACTTCAACCAAGCTATTGTAATCTATATTGAAACTATGTATAAATCCTTCCAAATTTTAATCAACATATCTACAAATAATTTATAATCAGAATAAGAATAATTTTCAAGTTCTAACAATCATGATTAATTATAATCAAAATAAATAATTAAATGAATACCATAAAAATATAGAGAAGTTTCTTTACTTTTACGTTAAAGTTCATTCAGTCTTGTTTATTATTTTTTAATCAAAATCAGTTAGGTGAAAAATCTAAAAATAAATTCCAAATAAATCATTAATATACCCAAAAAAATATAGTTATCATACTGATTGTCTTATACAAATAAAAAATAGGAAAATTTTCAATTTACTAGGAATGAAAGAAAAAAATATATTATATTTATGAAACTTGATTTATGACTAGTTGTAAAATTCTAAGTTACAAAATGATATTTATGGGATGTGTATTTAATCAATTTTAGATCCTTTAATTAATATAGTCAAAATAAATAACTAAAAGAATACCCCCAAGAAAAAAATAAAAATAAAAAAGTTTCTTTACTTTTACATTGGAATTGATTAAGTATTATTTTTTAAATTTTAATCAAAATCTGTCAGGTGAAAAATCTAACACAATTTTCCAAATAAATAATTAATATAACCCAAAAATATAATTAGCATACTGATTGTCTTCCACAAATAAAAAATAGAATTTTTTTCAATTTAGTAGGAAGGAAAGAAAAAAAAAAGAAATATATTGTATTTATAAAACTTGATAATAGTTGTAAAATTTCAATTTACTAGGTGATATTTGTGGGATGTGTATTTCATCAGTTTTAAATCCTTTAATTAAGATACTTAAAACAAATGACTAAAGGAATACCAAAAAAGATATAAAGAAGTTTCTTTACTTTTACGTTGAAATTCATTCAGTATTTATTTTTAAAACATCACTACTTCCATTTATTTCAAAATCATCAGTCATTATTTGTGTTATGTACTTTGTCTCTAGTTAACAATCCATGAGGACTAATACAGAGCAAGTAGTGTCTCATTACAAGATTACTCCATAGAGAGCAAATTATTTTGTTGGTACTATGTCTTGCATCCATGCAATACTTATTTTGATTTTTTTTTTTCAAATCTCACTTTTGAGAGAAGTTGAAGTTGCATTATTGTTATCAATAGAAATGTCCCAATATCTAGCAGAAGACCCAAAGTTGAGTGGAATTTAGGCTATTTGTTAGGGGAAAACAATCCAAAATATTTTTCTAGTTCAAGACTCTTGTTATTCTCATCAAACGTAGCAAATAAATAGGTCTCAATGGCTTTATTAGGCCTTCTTGGACTACCCATTCTAACATGTTGAATTAAGTTCTTCTAGTAAGTTGTTGCATTGTTTGTTGTTGCTGCAAATGCGCCAGCAGATGGCCAGCCACTCTCAGACACAACTATCTCTATCGAACCCCCTCCAACTCTAGACATGGCAGCGTATACAGCATCCAACATTGCATCAAATAAGTTCCTGTATCCAAATGAACCATCTTGTACCACCACATTAGGTGCAGTGCAAAGAGCATAGGGGAGAGAAATGTCTCACGGATTACCAGCATAGCTAAAATAAGGATAGATGTTAACGAGCAAAGGCGAATTTATTCCCTTAAGAACCCAATAATCGGATCAGTGAATGACCTAACATCGTTCTTGAACAAACCCCATGATGGCGGAAAAGAGTTACCAATCAAACTCATGTCTAGGGTAGTTGAGATTTTGATGTTGTTTCCCAAACCAGCTGAAGAAATTGCATTATATTCTGAATGTTTCTCATAGGGAAGAAGAAGATACTGGGTTAGTGAAGATGTGCCTGTTACGGGGCTGACTTCATTTCCTGTAACACCCGGTGAAAAGATCAAACTATCACTAAAATTAAACTTGCGGATAACGCGTCTTCCCATGCTCCATTCGCAAATCTGAGACCGGATTTGTGATCAATGCGAAAAATTGAGTCGGAAAATGGTCACGAATCGATTTTAACGCGACCGAATCAAATTAATTGTTTCAAAAAAATTTATAAAACAATGAGCTTTCCATGCCCCTTCCGCGATGCGCTAGGGACGCGGAATCACACTTTGTTATTTTTTCGAAATTTCGACAAAGTTTGAAAATTTGCGAAACCAGTCATATTACACTGGTGCGCGATGCGCACAAGTACATTTTTGGACTATTTTATTCTTTTAATTGGGAAAGGGTAGTTTTGACCTTTCCCACACCCACCCCATAATCGTAAACTAGTCAGTTTTAAGTATAATTTAAGTCCAAAACGCAGAAAAACCCACCTTCATTCTTCAAACACGCTCTCAAGAAAACTCAAGCGTAAAGACAATCAAGAATGGTGATTAGGATTTTCAAGAATTCTTCCCAATTCTTTCAAGAAGTTGATCCTCAGGTATGTAAGTCCACTCTAAAATTATTATTTTTAGAATATTTTAGAAAGTATAACCTAGTTTCCATCCCAAAAGTCTCAAGTCTTAATTGAGATTATTTTAGTGAAAATCTTGCAAAGTTTAGTAAATTTCTTTACGAATGCATAGATTCTTGATTAATACTGATGATTCTTGATTCTTTAATTATTACTTAAAGTAGTGACTCCAAGATTTAAAGCTATAAATGATTTCATGTGAATTCATATGGGTTCCATGAACACCCATAAAACTTATAGTTTAAGACAAGTTAAAGAATTTATTTCCTTGAATCATTCTTGCATTTTAGCTGAGTAAATTATATGTTAAAGAATGTTTGAGAAGATGCTAGATGTCAATCAAGTAAAAAAATTTAGTTGAGAAAGCTAAGCAGTAAGCTGGGCGAAGTCCCCAAGAAAACTAGATTTCAAAAATTTATAATTCTTTAAGTATGAGCTATACAAAAGTATTTTGGGAGTAGTATTGAGCACCAATATGGATGAGAGTAGAATAAATTACTTGAACTCGTAAACTATGTAGCCAACATAGAATAAAATTGTACTACGGTACCTTCCTCATTAGCCACTGATATGACCCAGTTTTGAGATGGATCCACTCCCCTAGTTCTTCATCCCCTACCCAGGCAAAGTACGGAACGGCCTTGGCAGCGTGGGCAATATGCTGTATCATCACGAAGCTCATAGTGATAGTTGTCGATTAGAGAAACTCCCCAAGAAGTAAAGTTTATTATTCTACATATTAAGATTTAGCATTTCATTATTAAAGTATTTCTTTATTTATGTTGCATATTTGATTGAGTTGAGCCAAGTATGAAGCCAAGTTTTTGAGTACCTTATTTTATATATATTTAGTTATGCTCATTAATGCATTAATGTAAGTATTTCTTTTATATTGAGTTGCACTTTGACATGTTAAAAAATATAAGTATATATTTCATATGCATGATATATTTTGTTAGTTAAGCTATCTTCAGGTGCAGTTCTAAAGTAAGTATTCAATCTTTATTACCTTTTTGATATATTTTGTTAGTTAAGCTATCTTCAGGTGCAGTTCTAAAGTAAACATTCGATCTTTATTACTTTTTTGACCATATTATATACGTACATTCCATGTATTGATGCCTTTGTATTTGCATCGTATCACGATGTAGATGCAGGTGTCTATGTTAGTAGATACTTAGTAGGACAGTCCCCATCATTGGTCGGTGAGGCCTCTTTGCATCCAAGGGAGCTCGGGAGTATTCACTTCTTTGTTATTATTTTGTTGAGGTATCTATGAGTCTACCCTGGTGCCTTATTCAGAGTCAGTACTTTAGAGGCTTTATAAACTAGAAAGATATTATTCCAGTTATTTTTTTAAACTGTTTGAGAGATTTTTGAGTTAAGATGTACATATTGCTATTGTATCTTTACATTCATGAAATTTGAGTCCTTTCCAGTTCATTTTGGTATTATTGTCTTTCGTTAAATAAGTTAGCCAGGCCAAGTGGTTCACTTGGGACCAGAAATGATTTTCGAGTGCCGGCCACGTCATGGCATAGACTCGGGGCGTGACAAACTTGATATCAGAGCACAGAGTTCAAGTGTCCTAGGGTGTCTATGAAGCTGTATCTGTAGGATCTTGTTTATGGTTGTAAGGGCCCTACTTCAATAAATGAGGGACTATTGACATCTAAGAAAAGTTTCCCTTCTTTCATACTCTAGATCGCGCAATAAAGTTATTTTCTAAGAAACTTGTCTATATTCGTGCAGATTCCAGATTCGTTCGACTACCTCTCATAATTAAGGTAGTTGGAACAGAAAATTCTAGATCCGTATTGTTGAGTTCCCTTCAGATAAAGTATTCAGAAAGCAAAGAGATCACACTAGGCTTGAGATGAGCCAACTAGCGTGCCTAAGTTATCGATCCATAGTATTGCAGTCTTATTCATATAAATCATGCAGTTAAGTTAGAGCAAGATATGATGTATTTCCAGGCTATGTTCCCTAATCGTTATGCAGATGTTATTCTTGAGAGAAAAGTTAAGATATGCCTCTAATACCTAGTAGTATCCCCTCCCCTTGAGAGAAAGTGATTGAAGGCTCTTTTAAACCATGTGACAAAACATTCTTAGAGCTAGAGAGAGGTAGAAATCATGAAGAGTGAGAATAGAAATTGCTTGAAGTTGACAGGTAATAGTCATATGGTGAAAAAAATCGTGACCCTTCTAAGTTGGGTTAAAGGATAGTTAATATTTCCTAGCTTCCATGATAAGGTAGAAAAAGAGTTATCAGTTAGTATAAGAGGGTGCACATTCGAACATAAAAGGAGTTGAGGTTGAAGTAGCATTATGTTAGTAATAGTGAGTATATGTGCTGAGTATAAGAATAGAGGACATAAGGTAGTTGATCTAAGTTAGGCTCATGATTGTGAAAAGGAGAGCCATGTGAGATTCATAGAGTTATAAGCTTAGTTAGGTGAGAGGGTATAATGGGTGAGTGGATATCATCTAACTCACGAAAAGAAGTGTGATAATAGATTATACTTAGACAGACCATGAGTTGGAGAATTATTTCTTATCACGAGGGTTAGTGATCTAACAATTCTTGACCTTATCTAGTAGTTTAGAGTTACTAAAGTATATATGTATATGAGAAGTGTGGATGCATATGTTAAGTACTTAACCTTAAGCTTGAAATTTAAGTGAATATCATGTACGGAGGGGACAACAGGATGGGAGTGACACTATTGGTTGGAGGTCTAGTCTAGTAGTCAAGCATTAGCGAGAAATTAATCTATTGACTTGAAAGAAGTATGATGTTACAAGAACATAGTATGTTATCATTAGTGGAAAATAATGAATTGAGGCTAAGCTATTTGATAAGAAGAGGGCCTAAGATGTATATTAAAGAAAGTCTATACTTGTGAGATATGTTGAGTAGGTATTTTCCACGGGATCTTAGTAGGCCTAGGTTTCTAAGATTTTATCTAGTAGTTATGAGTTGGGGTAACAGTGATGGTCTTAATTGGGGAATTGCTCTGATAGGCTCCCCATAGTGTGTGTTCGGGATTAGGATGTGACTTTCAAGGAATGTTATGTGTGAGTGTGGTGTAGGTGCCCCTTTGGTAGGAATAGTGGATTGAAGATAGTTCGTTAGATAGCAAAGGGCTTAAGATGTGTAACCATGATAGAGTAAAGCTATATGAAGCTCTAAGCTATGACTGCTACAAGAATCTAGATAGTATAATTGAGTTGTCAAGGTGGAGCAAGCTAATGTAGACCTTCTCCACTACCCTTAAGAGTTGAGCCCAAGGAGGATAGCCATAGATAATGAGGAATCTCTATTATAGTCCAGGCTTTCTTCATTCAAATGTAGGTGGACATAGAAGGTGAGGATTAGCGGATCAAAAAGGAAGATATTAGAACATAAGTCATAAAAAGAGACTATTATGCCAATAAGAGTAGCAAGAGCGGGAGATGCCTATAAAGATATATAGCAGAAAGTTAGAAGTTGGCACCTCGAAAGAATGTTTTAGTAGCGGTTTCACATCTTTGAGTAGTATGTAACAAGAGGATATAAACATTCTGTATATAGTGGAGCTCCAATCATCTAGAGGGTTATACTTACAACATAGTGAAGACAATTAGTTCACATACTTAGAGAGGTGACATTTGAGCTAAGGGAGACATGTTTAGATAATGAGCCAAAGTAGACCTTGAGCTTTGATAGTGATAAGTTGATCAAAACGGGGCGTCAATGCTTTCCTATATCATATTCCTTGTACTTCATCATGATAATGCTTTATTCTCGTCTTATGCAAGGGCACCTTGCCCATGATCCAGACTCATTCACCCCATATAGATACGTGTTCATGTTCAGCTTTTAAAGTGAGAAGTGATAACTTCATTTAGCAATTCTGATCTTATCTTATGAACTAATAATTTTCAGCCTTTTTGTTATCCAAGGCAAGACTGGAGCTTTCCAGCATATACAGTTCCCTAAACTTATGATGAGTCCCTAGTGGCATTATATCATGTTACGAACGTCCTCATATCAAATTTCCTGAAGGAATTATGCTTACGATATTGTACTCTAAGCCCCTCTAGAAATTCTGTCTTTGGTATGGATAGTGATGGTGATAGTTGATGAGTTGTGTTAAATGAAAGGGAATGAGTGATGATTATAGTACGCTTATTCCATTTAAGGTTACAGATAGAGATGAGACCTAGTAGTATATAACAGACAGGAAAGGGTATATTAGTATGCCTCCTAATAGGAGTTAATAAGATTGTGGGTATAGAGATGCTAACATAAGTTTAGCGAATCCTAAGAAATGTTGACCTCTGAGAAGCTATGAAGTGATTAGGATGATAAGCTCGAAGGTGTAGTCGCCATTAAGTGAGAGATAGATGCAGGCTACTGGTGACTTTTGCAATGGATTCCAAGTAGATGTATGGGACTGGTATTCTTTATAAGAAAGCCTCTAAGGAAGTGCAGAACATAATCCATATGGGTTAGATTAGCATAAGTATGATTATTCTGCGGGTAGCACTTTATGACCTTGAGTTAGGCTTGAAGATAATGGGAGTGTGAAATAGATTTAGGTGATGATTAGAGTTGTAAGCTTCGGTTAATAAAGGGTAAAACTCGAGGAAAAGAGCATAGTAGTGAAGAGGACTAGTGATTCTTAATGAAAGCCCATGGGAGTTTAGAGAATAAGTATTGAGGATTGCCTTTGTTTTAAAGATGATTATCTCGTGAATAGCACCTTGAGGCTTAGAAGCAGGCTTGAAGGGAAGAGGAGGAGGAAGTGAGATGGAGATTGAGTAAGAGCTATACGCTTAAGTTGATAGAGTTGAGTTTTTCACTCAGTCATTGTTCACCCATGATTTGGAGTATTTGAGTAATTAAGTTCTTGATATGTATATTCCTGAGTTCTAATGGAGACTATTAAGGTTAATAAGGGGTTGAAAGTTTGAGTTATTGAGTATCGCCTCGAGTCTTGAGTTTATTCGTTCCTCACTACACAACATCCTCATCATTCGAGGATGAATGATCCCAAGGGAAAAATATTGTAACATCTAGTGAAAAGACCAAACTACCCCTAGAATTGACTTTACACATAATGCATCTTCTCATGCTCCATTTGCAAATCTGAGACTGAATTTATGATCAGTGCGAAAAATTAAGTCGGAAAATGATCTCAACTCGACTTTAACGCGACCGAGTCAAATTAAATTTTTTCCAAAAAATTCATAAAACAGTGAGCTTTCCCCTCTCCTTTCGCAACGCGCTAGGGACACAGAATCACACTTTGTTTTTTTTCGAAATTTTGACGAAGTTTGAAAATTTGCAAAATTAGTCATATGACATTGGTGCGCGGCGGGCACCAATACCTTTTTGGATTGCTTTTTTCTTTTGATTGGGGAAGGGTAGTTTTGACCTTTTCCACACCCCATAATCCTAAACTAGTCGGTTTTAAGTATAATTTAAGTCCAAAACGCAGAAAAGCCCACCTTCATTTTTCAAAAACGCTCTCAAGAAAACTCAAGCGTAAAGAAAATCAAGAATGGTGATTAGGGCTTTCAAGAATTCTTCCAAGAAGTTGATCCTCAGGTATGTAAGGCCATTGTAAAATTATTATTTTTAGAATATTTTAGAAAGTATAACCTAGTTTCCATCCCAAAAGTCTCAAGTCTTGGTTGAGATTATTTTAGTGAAAATCCTGCAAAGTTTAGTACATTTCTTTACGGATGCATAGATTCTTGATTAATAATAATGATTCTTGACTCTTTAATTGTTACTTAAAGTAGTGACTCCAAGATTTAAAGCTATAAATGATTTCCTGTGAATTCATATAGACTTCGTGAATACTCATAAAGCTTATAGTTTAAGACAAGTTAAAGAATTCCTTTTCTTGAATCATTCTTGCATTTTAGTTGAGTAAATTATATGTTGAAGAATATTTGAGAAGATGCTAGATGTCAATCAAGTAAAAGAATTTAGTTGAGAAAGCTAAGCAGTAAGTTGGGCTAAGTCCCCAAGAAAACCAGATTTCAAGAATTTATAATGCTTTAAGTATGAGCTATATAAAAGTATTTTGGGAGTAGTATTGAGCACAAATTTGGGTGAGAGTAGAATAAATTACTCGAATTCGTAAACTATGTAGCCAACATAGGATAGGATTGTACTATGGTACTTTCCTAATTAGTCACTGAGATGACCCAGTTTTGGGATGGATCCACTCCCCTAGTTCTTCGTCCCTTACCCCGGCAAATTACGGGATGATTCTGGCAATGTGGGCAATACGCTGTATCGTCACGAAGCTCATAGTGATGGTTGTCGATTAGAGAAACTCTCCAAGAAGTAAAGTTTATTATTCTACATATTGAGATATAGTACTTCATTATTAAAGTATTTCTTTATTTATGTTGCATATTTGATTGAGTTGAGCCAAGTATGAAGCCAAGTTTTTGAGTATCATATTTTATGTATATTTAGCTATGCTCATTAATGCGTTAACGTAAGTGCTTCTTTTATGTTGAGTTGCACTTTTGACACGTTCAAGAATATAAGTATATATTTCATATGCATGATATATTTTTTAGTTAAGCTATCTCCAGGTGCAGTTCTAAAGTAAGTATTCTGTCTTTGTTATCTTTTTGACCATCTTATATACTGTACATTCCACGTACTGACGCTTTTGGCGCTGTATCATATCATGATGCAGATGCAGGTGTCTATGTTAGTAGATGCTTAGTAGGACAGTCCTCATCAGTGGTCGGTGAGGCCTCTTTGCATGCAGAGGAGCTCGGGAGTATTCACTTCTTTGTTGTTATTTTGTTGAGGTACCTATGATTCTACTTCGGTGCCTTATTCAGAGTCGGTACTTTAGAGGCTTCATATACTAGAAAGATATTGTTCCAGTTATTTTTTTAAAACTATTTGAGAGATTTTTGAGTTGAGATGTACATATTGCTATTGTATCTTTACATTCATGAAATTTGAGTCCATTCTAGTTCATTTCTGTATTTTTATCTTTCACTAAGTAAGTTAGCCAGGCCAAGTGGTTCGCTTGGGACTAGAAATAATTTTTGAGTGTGGCCACGTCCAGGGTGTAGGTTCGGGGCGTGACATTTCCAACAATAATGTACTTGTTAAAAACATAATTAAGTAATAAAAGTGTACACTCTAACAACTTAAGCATTTAGAGGAGATGGTCACGTACACCAATGTCGACTTAGATAAGCATAGGTGCTGAATTCGAGACTTACTAGCACATATCACTAGTATGAACTCCACGGTCATACCTCACATGAGGGTGTTTGTTGAGGTATGATTAAATAAATAAAAATGTATTCTCCTTATACCAGCTTAAGCATTTAGTGTAGTTGTTCACATGTCAATACTGAATTAAAGTAGGCATAGGTACTGAATTCAAGTCTTACCGCTATATATTATCAATATGAGCTTTAGGGAATCTTACCTCATATGTGAGAATTTGTTGAAGATTAGACAATTACTACACACTTTAATAAAAACTTATCCTCGTTTGGTCTTTATTTCTATTTTAATTATCTCATTTGATGTAAACATCGATGCAAGTTATAAGTATCTAAATTTAACAGCTGGCCAGAAATTTCTGACATATTCCTTTGTATCCAATTATTTGCATTTGAAGGGTAATGTTTTGGAGATCAAAATTGGGAACTCCTAGCATAACTTCAATATTGGAGCTTCTTAAAGCTTGTAAAGCTGCTTGATTTAGATCATAAAGCCTCATTCTTCCTATATTTCTTGACTTGTAGAGTTGTTGTCACGACCTGACCTCTCAGGTCATAATGATGCTTGTTAGATCCCGCCTACAGGTAAGCCAACCCAATGTCCACGTCACCTGTCTTGAATCAACTATGATAAAGATACCAACAACATATAAATATAGTGAACACAATCTACCCACGAGCTGGAACTGACCTGTACAGAGCTAGTATAGACTCAAATTAAAATGTACATATTTACATACATATCCAGAATAACCATCTACACGTACAACTCCAAACTACATATACAAGGCTAGTGTCTGAATATAAAAGACGACCCACTAGACAAAGAGAGACTGCTGCAGAATGTCCAGAGCTGTTGATGCTCACTAATGTCTCCTGAATCGTCAGCGCACTCCTAACTCAACGACTGCAACTAGTACATGGACCTGCACCATGGGAAGATGCAAAAATGTAGGGGTGAGTACAAGAAAAGACGCTTAATAAGCATCATCAGCCAACCGAGTAAAATAGTGAACATAAATAAAGCCCAAGCATGTAGAAACTGCAACAATGTAGCAAAACAAACTCAGATCAAGGCATAAGCATGTCAGGAAACCTTCAACCACAATGGAACGAACCAAAATGAAAAATAATGATGAATTGAACCAACCTAAGTGGTGAACATCCATACCAACTGGTAAAGACTGCATAGGCTAATACTACATTCGCCCCCCAACTGAGGCATAGTGCTGTACGCGAGTGCAAGACCCCAATATCTATGCTTGTATGCCAACTGGACCCCCATAAGCCTAGAAGGTACACCCACGCACAATATAGAACCAACAGATCATCACAAAAATCCATAGAACCATCACAGAACCCCATAGAACCATCACATAACCCAACTCTCCACATCATCAGAACAAGGGTCAGTTGTACGTGGGTGTAAGGCCTTAGTGTCTAAGCGTGAAAGCCCCTTGAGCCCCATAAGCCCAAGAAGTACACCCATGTACAATCAGGGAGTGAATAAGTAGAGAGGTACAAGGGTAGTTACAGATGGTATGAAATCTCAACCTGTGTAGGATATAGTATCACATGGGGCCATGAACCCCTAACGTTACTGTTGACACCCAATTTTGGTTCTCCACATTTAATTAGTCAAACTTTTTAGAAATTTCTTAATTTTTTTTACATGATATATATATATATATATATATATATATATATATATATATAAGATCATAAAATTAAAAAATATTTT
>JAABOM020000084.1:17115288-17130158 GCA_011800125.2 Solanum clarkiae | reverse complement strand
CTAGTCTATAACTACCCACACCCCCTCGAAAAACATGTATTTTGTCCATAATGTACAAAAGCAAAAGAAAAATAAGCCTTTCATTTTACTTTTCTATAATTTAAAAAAAAAAAAACTGAAAATTTGATATGAAATGTTATACATCCAATATACGAGATTATACAGAATTATAAGAGGTATATATACACTCATATATATTAATATACAGTTTTATATACTATTTTCCAACTTAAAAATTTGTCAATCTTCATTAGTTGATTTCTCTCGAGCAAAAAGACGGAATCTTGTAAATTTGTGAAGAGATAGATCTAGAGATTGTGTATCACTCATAATAAGTGAGACATTATGAATCATAACAAAATTTAATTAAAAAATATTTTAGTAATTTGGAGCAATTTATTGTTGAGATTTTGCTTATGCCATCGCGCTTTGTAATGTGGAAATTCTAAAGCTGTGGATGATATTTTAAAACAATTCTTATTGCGTTGAATTTGTTTCATCAAAATCTATCCCTACTTTGAGTGGTGAAATTTTTGAAAGTCAGGAGGGCATTATGGTCCCATGGCAGCCCTCTATAGCCCTTAGGCGCCACCTTTTAGGCCAATTTTAAAAAATATCGAAAATCTAGGCTTAATTATGTAAAAAATAATAATAATAATAATTTAATGAATTACTGTAAAATGTAATATTGTATTGTATTTTCAGTTTTAAGAAGCTAATGGTAAATAAGTAACTTAAATCGAGGTAAACTTATTCGATATGATAAGTTATTCTCCATAATTTCAAGTTTTTCAATTCAAATTTCTTCATATGTTCATTAATCTCTAATAAAATCTTAAATCATAGCCTAGAGTTTCAAGAAAACAAATGCAAGAATTCCAAGAAAGAATTTCTTAATTGTTCTTCTTCTTCTTCTTCTTCAGAAATTAGGATTCTTTTTCAAGAATTCTAAAGATTTTAAGTCAAAAATTGAGGAATCAAAGTGAAGCCCTTTAACCCATATTTTTCTAAGTTTTTCCACCCTAGAAATTCACAAAAAAGAATTTCTTTTCTCAGGAACAAGCATCAAGGTTCCAGGATCAAAGATTTCCTTCAAGATAGCTAGTGTTCTTCGAATTCTGATTGTAATAATCTTCTAGGTATGTAAGGCCACCTAAAATTCTATTTTCATGCCTAATGTATATTTATTATCAAGAATTCTACTCAAGAGTCAATTCAATTTCATTCTTATGATTTTATGGACAAATTTTAGAACCTTATCATGAAATTCTTATTGTTCCATTATTATTATGCTAAGAACTTCATTGTTGAGTATATCTCTTTAGATTCTTGAAGTATTACTACATTTACAAGAACCCTAGATGAATTTTGAGAATCATTTTATTATCATGCTTTAGTTGCATTATTGAAAAATGACTAAATTACTACAAGTATTTGAGAAGTTAAGCATAGTTTGAGTTAAAGAATTATTTTGAGACTGAGTTAAGAAGAGATAGTTAAGAAAAGCTAAAGCAAGGCTAAGCCCCAAAAATTTTAAAGAAACATTTAAGTTTCTTTTTTTTTTCTCTCTTAAAATTATGAGAAATCAGTTTTCCTCTTTTAAGAGACTAGTTTGAGTAGTTACCTCAAACCTAGAAAAAATAATGTTTTTAAACATTTGAAATGAATATAATAAATTATTTTGAGAGTAGTATCAAGCACTGTTGTGGGTACAAGTTCAGATAACTTCAACCCTATAAACTATGTAGCCAGCGTAGGATAGAATTATATCAGATGTACAACTCCTTATATGTCACTGAGATGACCCAGTTTAAATGGATCCATAAGTTCAGGTTCGTCCCTTACCCTAGCAAGGTATTGGATGACTTTTGCAATGTGGCTAAACATTGTATCATCATGATGCTCATAGTGATGGTTGTCGGTTAGAGAAACTCCCTAAGTTAAAGTATATATTATTTTCAGATATAGACTGAGTTGCATTTATTTATGTATTAAATCAGATGTTTTACTTATTTTGCATTGCGTAAGTTATCGAGTTATTCTCTGCATTAAGCCTATCATTTGAACAGTGTATCCTGAATTTTCTTGTTTTAACCATTTTACATACTGTACATTTCACGTACTAATGTCCTTCGGCTTTGCATCATTTTATAATGCAAATTCAAGCACTCATGATCGCAGACATTCAGCAAGACAACTGTTCAGTAGCAGTTACTGAGACCTTTTTGCTTTCAAAGTACTCTAGTTAGTTAGTCTATTTTATTTATTTTATAGTTAGGTGGTCGTGGGTATTATTGCGGCACCTATCTTTAGTATAGTAGAAGCTTCATGGACAGGGTTAATGAGTTAGTCTAATATATTTATTCAGATGTTTTATGCATTATTATTATTTGTATCAAGAAATATTTCAGATTCTATGTGAAACATTATTCAGATTTTTTGAGTTTTATTAAATATTTTAAAGGTTCATATTATAAAACTTTTGCATGCATATTAAAGTATTCAGATGAATGAGTCAGACAGGCCAAGGGTTCGCTTGCGAACTCATACTCCCAGTAATTTAGATATAAAATTTAGAAAAAGAAAATAATTTAGATATGTTTCTATCACTTAATAATATACATATCAAATTTTCAGTTACTCCATGATTTGTAACTACAATTAGACTTCTAGAAATAGTTAGTATTATCTCGATTTTGATAGAAATTGGTTAATTCTTTATTTTTAAACTTCTATCACAATTGATAAAATTTTATAAAAATTAAATATTCAAAAGTTATAATAATATCAGAAAAAGGTCAAAATTGCCCCTGAACTATGCATAATAGAAAAAGGTCAAAATTCCCCCGAACTATGCAAAACAGATCACTTATACCCTCCGTTATATTTTAGGGTTAAAAATACCTCCGCCTTTAGCCTAATAGACCACAAATACCTGTCAAGAGTTAACAATACTAATATGACATTAATTTCGCCACCTACTCTTGCCAACTAGAATATCCATTAAATTTGACCCAAGTCATAATTCATTAACCCTAATCCACTAATAAAAAATCCCACCCACTAAAAATAAATTCATATTTCCCTGTAACTCTGTCCCACTTCGGCATCCAAACTCACAGTAATCCTTCTACACCGTCCAATCAAGACAATTTATTTCTTCAGCAACAATAATTTCAACAACAACAGTTCAATCAACCGAAACTTTATCAACAGCAGATGCAGCAGCAACAAATGCAGCTTTCTTTCATCCCAAGCAACCCTTGAAACTCTTTGTAGCTTTCCCCATTCCCTACACACTGTGAAAGAAGAAGAAATAATAAACCCAATGTCATAAAATGTGATAAAAGACAGATATATAGTAATAGACGGAAACTTTCAGAATAATAGTTACTGAAGTGAGAATTTAGTGGATTGGATCTTTCATTAATGAGTTAGGATTATGTATTGGATCAAATTTAATAATATTCTAGTTGGCAATGGTAAAATTAATGCTACGTAGCTTGCCACATCAATATTGTTAATCCTTGAGGGATATTTATGATCTATTAGATTAATGACCAGAAAAATTTTTGATCCCAAAATATAATAAAGAATATAAATAATATAATTTAGGGACAATTTTGACCCTTTTCCATAATAACATTGAATGAAATATTTTCCCCCTTGTAATATCTTACAACACCAATTACCATAAGCAATATACTCGTTATGTTTAACATAATTACATGATATATCACTCAAATATAAAAATTTGAATGAAATTTAAATTAAAATGTATAATCGATTTTATTGAATAATTAATTAAGTTTGATATTCTATCAAGAAAGTGTTTTATTATATGTAATTGGTCATAATATCTATCTTTAATGAGATGAGAAGCTTGATCATAACTTTGGAGTGTCAAGCTAAAACAATGATAGTGAAAGCTTTGACACATGGAACCAAGTGTCTTGTATAATCCAGCTTCCATGCATACATCCAAGTATATAATATAATTGAATTTATCTCTCATAACAACACCATAAGTCTTCTACTTGCAATTTTATTTTTTGTAAAAAAAGAAATGTCAAGAAAGTTGATAAAAGAAGGGATGAAGAAAGTATTGGGGCATTCATTAAAGGAGGACTTCCCTATACTTGAAGGGCATCCAATTGGGCAACAACATGGAAGAAGTTGGAAACCTAAACAAATTAAGTGATAAAGAAATGAAGATGAAGGAATTCAGAATCTATAGATGGAGTCCTCATAATCCAAACCAAAAGCCATTTCTTCAATCATTCTTTATACACCTTCCCTCATGTGGCCCCATGGTATGTATTATTAACCCTTTTGTTTTATTTTATGTGATATTTTTTCCTTTTCTTTCATCTTAGAAAGAACATATCTTACTACTATTGTTAGAAATAATTTAATTTAAAATTTTATTAATCTTTGATGACATGATTTATGAGCATAAAAATCTCTAAGGATTATTTTGGACTACAAATTTTAAAAAAATTTCTGTTTTTTAAATTTTATATTAAATCAAATGGTGTCACATGAAATGAATTGCAGAAAATATGAATTTTTCTTGTATTATTTTTCTAGTCGTTTGCCTCGGTTAAAACGTAGGTGGATTTTTGTTGTAATTGTGTATTGATATCTCAAGTCGCACTACACCAAATAAAAGATTTAGTCCTAATAATTTAGCATAATTGCTGTTAATACTCTATATAAATATGTCATTAAAGGCTTTAATAATTTTGGATTCAATTGACTGTTATTGAATTAACTGTTAAGCTATGAAAAGCCCCTTGTAATTTTAGAACAACAAAATTAATAAAGATGGTAATAGAATCTTTTAAATTTAAGAGATTAAAAACAATTTAATTAGCAAATATATTAGACTTTTAAGGGAAAAAAAAGAAAATTATATTAAAAAATAATATTTTAGTTCCTCAAGTTTATCAAAAGTAGTGTAGTTATCTTCAAAGTAATAAATTTATTGAGCTTTAAAATATCAACATTTACGTAACTTAAATTAAACTCAATATTTTATATATTAAAATAAAAGATAAGAAAATTCAACTACTTATTATTATATGTATACACACAAAAGATTCAAATTCAAGTTAACAAAGAATAATATAGTAGAAAAAATATATGTATAGGGAAGGGAGAGATAATATTTTGAAAAATAATGAAGTAATTAGATATTACACACATTAATATTCTTAATTTTAAATGGAAGAGATGTGAATAACAAAACAAAATAAAAATTTTAAATGTTTAAAACTTCAGGAATAAGCAAAACAACTAGATTTGGTTTATGCTAATAAGAACAAGACTTGATTATTATATCAAGCCAAGTGATAAGATAATGAAGAATCAACGTTAACAATTTAAAACATGTTTCGTTATCTCTATTTATATAATTTATTATAAGATGGAGGGTGGGGTGAGGTACATAGGAGAGGGAGAATTATATTTCATTAAGGAACAATCTCATAAGGTGAACTTTTTTTAAAGGTAATATCATTTTATCTTATCCAAACTAATAAACAGAAAATAAAGGTAGTAAAATACAAAATTTTTGTCTAACAACAGAAGAAAAAACAAAAGAAGAAGTAAAAGGACGAAACAAAATCATGATAAGCTCCAAAATTATATGGAAAAAGGTTCGGAAATGAGAATAAGATAAATGGAAATGAAATAGCACAAAAGCATGGAGGTAATAAATGCGAAATAATTACCATGACTTGTACTCTCTCCATTCCCTTTTATATATAGTCCTTACTATAAATGTATGATCCTTAATATCTGTCGTTTCACAATATCAATACATAAATTACACTCTTCTTCTTAGTTTGCCCTTCATAGTTAATACTTTAAAAATATATACTTTTTGACAAACTAAAAGGACAATTACTATTAAATAAGGGCAAAATGGTAAACTTATCTTTTTTCTTAATGCAAGTGTCATCACAAAAGGTGACATGTAAAAGAGAACGGAAGGAGTATTTCCGTAATGTAAATGCACTCTTTACTTTCCCGTTGAGAATCGATGAGTGCAATTGCATTCTTCAATTACAACAAGTTTCATGCCAACGAAGTAACAAACATGAATGATACTCTATTTCACCCAAGTCTAGTTCTTATGTGGCCTTCCAAGTAGACCAGCTGTTAATTATTATCCAATAGAAATTTTCTTCTCACTCGTCTTAAATTTTAGCATTTACTTTGAAAAGAGTAGTAGTCAATATATAAATTCTTATTATTGTAGGTTCTCGATGCATTGGAAAAGATAAAAGGAAAGGTAGATTCAAGTTTGAGTTAGAGGAGGTCATGTAGAGAAGGGATATGTGCGATGAACATAAATGGTGTTAATACATTAGCATGCCTCAAGCCTATTGATACAGATACTAGCAGGCCAATTACCATTACTCCTCTTCCTCACTTGTTTGTCATCAAAGATTTGGTCGTCGATCTCACTGATTTCTATCAACAGTACAAGTAATTTCCCTCAATGGACCTAGTTAATTTTGATTATATATTTGTGCAACAGTTAATTAGACATGCTTGACAGAATGTTAGAAATCATCACATTAGTTTATGCCTGCTCGAGAATCTGTGGCAATCGATCAGCACTACGTATATTTTTTATGTTAGAATGTACTGACAATTTTAATTGTGTCTAATCTTAGTATTTTTAACCTTTCGGATGAGTGATTTTATTTTGTGTGCGATGTTCTTTTCTTATACATAGTTTGAACTCAATTGAATATACCATACATGTCAGATAACTTGCCATTATATGTCGGAGTTGTGATTCTGATAATGCAGGTCTATTGAACCATGGCTAAAGACACGAAAGGCCCCGCCAGATGGTAGAGAGTATAGGCAAACACCAGACGAGAGAAAGAAGCTCGATGGCCTATATTGTGTGCTTGTTGCAGTGCTTCTTGCCCTTCTTATTGGTGGAATCCCGAGCAGTTCCTTGGACCGGCAGCCTTGATTAATACCTATCGATGGATCTCGGACAGGTTTATTCTTACACACTAAAAGTTGGGTAAGTATTTTGCTCGCAATTACTACTTGGTTGTTTGATCAAAGTTTCAGTTGAGATGATTTTGCAAATGAGAGATTGCAGTCGATAAAAAGGATGAAAGACGTTTATACCGATGCAGGGCAATCGGAAATTGCACAGCATGTTGCCCCAAGAGCCTTAGACCTTCTGATGCCATAAGCAAGATGAAGACTAGGCACTTAACTGGGATACCAGTGGAGATTCTAAGCAATAATAAGACTAGCCACTAAACTAGACACCTTCAAACCCAAGTTTGAGCCTTGTTATTACGTCCTTTACTTTTTCGGTGATCATTTATAATTGAAATTATATTAATTAACGTGGAGTTTGGTGCTATCTCTAGATGATTTTTCGCTTGATCGATACAATCAAACCAGGAAGAATTACTCAATCCCAGATGAACAATCATGAAATCAGTATAGGGGCGTCAAATGACAGGTTGGATTGAAATTGAGAATGTTAAAATGGGTTGACGTAGAAATTGGTAGCGTTATGATCCGTCCAAACTTATTTTGAATTTATACAGGTTGAGTTTAAATGGATTAAAATTCAGGTTGGGTCATGATCCGTCCAATTTGACCTCTTTAATTTTAATAATTTTAACACATTATTATTTATTTTTTATAGTTATAATTTGAATTTTAACTCAAAAAATAAAATCAAAAAGTTATATGATAGGAATAATTACAAAATAGACAGAAGTAGAACGTCTTAGAATGGGTTGAAATTGAGGATTAAATTGGGTTCCATTGAGGATAGATTAAGATTTGGATGTTGAAATTGAATTCAATTAAAGTTATCCTTGTTAAGCGAGTTCTTCCATGTTCTAAATGGAGGGCTCGCGTGCCAAATTTTCTCAACTTGAATTCCGTCAAAATTAGTAGCAAATTGCAAATGGTTGGCAAAAGGTTGGCCACCAACCATTTGCAATTTGTCAAAAATGGTAGGTGAATTACTCCTATATAAAGGAGTAATTCATCCTTCATTTAACATATTTAGAGAGGGAAAAATACAGAGAGAGTCACAAAGAGAAAGTAAAATAGTTTGTGAAGAAAAATTAGAGTGTGTGCTTAGAAAATATTTTTTTCTAAAAGAAATAGTGTGTTCACTATTTTTGGTATTTTCCTTTGAGTGCCTACCATTTATAATAGTAGAGAAAATTGTACACTTGTGCCTACTATTTGTAATAGTAGAAGAAATATATTAGAAGTGTTGATTTTTGGACGTGGCCCAGAAGTTTTGAGTGAACCACGTTAAATTTTCTGGTGTCTATTTTGCTTTATTTTTCCTCCTAAATTTTATTCCTCACTCCGCTGCGTGGGCTCCAACAAGTGGTATAAGAGTCTGGTCTAGGTTCATGACAATGGAGGTAAAGACAAGCAAAATGATCAACCTGAACGGTACAAACTACCGTGTGTGGAAAAGCAAAATGAAGGATCTTCTCATGATTACGAAGATGCACTTGCTGGTATTCTCTACCGTCAAATCGGAAGGTATGTCCGAAGATGAGTGGGTGTTTGAGCATGAATGAGTTTGTGGATATATTCGACACTTTGTCGATAACAACGTTTATAATCATATTTGTAACGAAACTCATGCCAGAACACTGTGGAACAAGATTGGAGCAGTTGTATGCTTCAAAAACCGACAATAACAAATTATTTTACTTAACTCAGTTGATGGAAGTAAAATATCAAGAAAACACTTTTGTAGCTGATCACCTAAACAACATAGAAAGAATGGTGGACCAGCTATCCGCAATGGGCATAAAATTTGACGATGAGATAATTGCTCTTATGATTTTAGCTTATTTACCCAAGTCATGGAAAACTTTAAAAATTTCTTTGACAAATACTGCATCAAATGATGTATTGAGCATGGAAGCTGTTAAGAGCAGTATATTAAATGAAGAAATGAGACGTAGATCTCAAGGTTCTACCTCTTTCTGAAAATCAGAAGTTCTGATTACTGAAAAAAGGGGGAGAAATCAAGTGAAGGTTTCGAGCTCCAGAGACAGGGTTCGAGAAAAGTTAAACAAATATGCAAATGTCGAATGCTATTACTGCAAGAAGAAAGGTCACATCAAGCAATTTTGTCGAAAATTCAAGAGTGACTGGCAAAATAATAGAGACAAGAAGGGGAAGACAAATAGTGATGATGAATAAGGAAATCTTGTAGACGAGTTCAACATCAGTTATGACAGTAAGATTGTTGGTCAATTAACTCAAGAGACAAGTCGAATAATTGATATTGGTGAAACCATTCACAGCATGTCACACAAAAATCTCTTCTCATCTTACACACATGGAGATTATAGTGTTGTAAAGATGGGAAATGGAAACCTATCAAAAATTATTAGTAAGGGAGATGTCTGTTTGGAAACAGACAACGGCATGAAACTTCTTCTAAAAGATGTAAGGCACATCCCCGACATGCGCCTAAATATAATGTCTATAGGCAAGCTTGATGATAAAGGTTTCCAAGACAAATTTGGAAATGAAAAAATGGAAGCTTACCAAAGGCTCCCTTATCATTACGAGAGGACACAAACTCTCAAAATTATATGTGATGCAAGTAAAGGTCTCTGATGAATCTATAAATGTGACGAAAAATGATAATACCGCACTTTTATGGCATAAGAGATTTTGTCATGCTGGTGAAAAAGGGATGTCTAAATTGGTAAAAGATAAAGTTCTACCTGATTTAGATTAGGTATCATTACAGAAATGCGAAGATTGTCTAGTTGGGAAACAGAACAGGGTCTCTTTGCAAAGTTCTCCACCTTCCAAAATGGAGAATGTTTTAGATCTGATTCACTCTGAGGTATGTGGTCCACTATCAAAGTCATTTGGTAGAGCCAGATATTTTGTGACCTTCATCGATGACCAGTCGAGGAAGACCTGAGCTTATACCATTAAATCCAAGAATCAAGTGCTAGAAGTCTTCAAACAATTTCATACCTCCGTTGAGAGAGAAACTGGGAAGAACATCAAGTGTGTCCGCACAAGATAATGGCAGAGAGTATATTGGATCATTTCATGCTTATTGCAAAAAGCATGGTATTAGACATCAAAGGACGCCTCCAAAT
This sequence comes from Solanum clarkiae, assembly GCA_011800125.2. Lineage (NCBI taxonomy): Eukaryota > Viridiplantae > Streptophyta > Magnoliopsida > Solanales > Solanaceae > Solanum > Solanum clarkiae. The sequence continues at coordinate 17,120,001 of JAABOM020000084.1, read as the reverse complement.
ACACCACAGTTAAATGGTTTAGCTGAGAGAATGAATCGAACTTTGATAGGAAGAACAAGGTGTTTACTCTTTCATTCAAAGCTAGATATTTTTTTTTAGGTTGAAGCACTACTTACAGTAGTGTATGTGCTAAATCGCTCACCGTGTGCTCCACTTCAATATGAAGTTCCAGAGAAAATTTGGTTAGCAAGAATGTTTCTTACAAACATTTACGAGTATTTGGGTGCAAAGCCTTTGGTCATGATGAAAGGCAAAAACTTGATGTCAAAACACGACAGTGTGTATTTATTGGCTATGGTCAAGATGAATTTGGCTATAGGTTCTATGATCCAGTGCACAAGAAGCTGACTAGGAGTCGAGATGTTATCTTTATTGAAGATCAAACCACTAAGGATATAAATAAAGCAGACAAAGAAGGCTTTACTCCTATAGATGATTCAACAAGCTTAAGGTTGAATTCTTCAATAGAAGTACCAACTCAAGTTGAAGATGAGGTTCATGATGACCATCCGCAAGATACAGATGATGAAAGTATTCCCCAAGAAGATTAACCAGAAGAAGAGGATGTTGATGGTGGTCACACTCAACCACCAATAGATGGAAAGTCTCTAGTACTTTTAAGAAGATCTAGTAGAAATGTGCAGCCTTCTACTAGATACCCGGTTGATCAGTGGGTTACACTGACTGACGGAGGAGAATCGGAAAGCTTCAGTGAGGCAATGAACGATGAAAACAAGAAAAAAATAGATGGAAGCCATGCAAGATGAAATAAAATCCTTCCATGAGAATAAAATTTTTGATCTCGTAAAGTTGCCAAATGGTAAAAGGGCGTTGAAGAATAAATGGGTGTTCAGAATCAAACATGAAGTACACGGAGTCCATCCATGCTTTAAAGCGAGATTAGTCGTCAAAGGTTTCAGCAAAAAGAAGGGCATTGACGAGATATTTTCACTTGTTGTGAAAATGACATATATTTGTACTATGCTAGGACTGGCTGCAAGTCTCAATCTGAAAATTGAGCAAATAGATGTGAAAACTGCCTTTCTTCAGAGAGATCTAGAAAAAGAAATTTCATGGAACAACCAGAGGATTTCAAAGTGAAGGGAAAAGAGGATCATGTATGCAGATTGAAGAAAAGTTTATATGGCTTGAAACAGGCACCAAGACAATGATATAAGAAGTTTGAGTCTATCATACGAGAGCAAGGCTTCAAGAAAACTACTGCAGATCAATGCGTGTTTATCAATAAATTCTCTGAAGATTTTTTTTATTCTTCTACTATATATAGATGATATGCTGATCATTGAAAAAAAATATTTCAAGAATCTACAGTCTAAAGGTGCGATTGAGTAAGTCTTTTGCAATGAAAGACTTAGGATCAGCAAAACAAATTCTTGGTATGAGAATTACAAGAGATAGAAACGCCAGGAAGCTTTGGGTATCTCAGGAAAAGTACATTGACAAAGTACTTCAGAGATTAATATAGACAAGGCTAAAACGGTTAGTTGTCTACATGCTAATTACTTTAAATTAAGTTTCAGTATGTGCCCTTCTACTGACAAGGAGAAGGAAGATATGGTTAGAATACCATATGCCTCAACAGTTGGGTGTTTGATGTATGCCATGGTGTGTACACGATCAGATATTGCTCACTCGATTGGAGTAGTAAGTCATTTCCTTTCGAATCCTGGAAAGGAACATTGGGCAGCTGTTAAGTGGATTCTCAAGTATCTTCGAGGTACATCCAAAATATGTTTATATTTTGGAGAGGTAGAACCTGTGTTAATTGGATACACAGATGCAGATTCAGCTGGCGATGTTGAATCAAGAAAGTCTACATTAGGATACCTGATTACATTTGTAGGGAGAGCTGTATCTTGGCAGTCGAAATTGCAAAAGTGCATTGCGTTGTCTTCTACAGAAGCAAAATTTATAGCAGCAACAGAAGCCTACAAAGAGTTGTTATGGATGAAGGAATTTCTTAAAGAACTTGATGTCAAACAAAACAAATTTGAGATGTTTTGTGACAATCAAAGTACCATCCATCTTTGTAAAAATGCCTCCTTTCATGCAAGGTCCAAACATATTGATGTAAGATATCGTTGGATAACTGATGCATTGGAGAAGAAGCTACTATAACTTGAAAAGATCCATATTGATGAAAATGGATCGGATATGAAGACAAAGATTCTACCAAGGGAGAAGTTCGAGTATTGTCGAACAGCTGCAGGAATGACAGAACCCTCCATTTATCGGGAGGGGGAGAATTGTTAAGTGGGTCATTCCAAATGGAGGGCCCACATGCCAAATTTTCTCTTCAAACTTGGCAACTTGAATTCTGTCAAAATTGGCAGCAAATTGCAAATGGTTGGCAAAAGGTTGGCCACCAACCATTTGCAATTTGTCAAAAATGGCAAGTGAATTACTCCTATATAAAGGAGTAATTCATCCTTCATTTAACATATTCAGAGAGGGAAAAATACAAAGAGAGCCACAAAGAGAGTGTATTTATTTCTTTTGTGAGGTATACCCTAAATTATAAAATAAAATAGTCTGTGAAGAAAAATTAGAGTGTGTGCTTAAGAAATATTTTTTCTAAAAGAAATAGTGTGTTCACTATTTTTGATATTTTCCTCTGAGTGCCACTATTTGTAATAGTAGAGAAAATTGTACATTTGTGCTTAATATTTGTAATAGTATAAGAAATATACTAGAAGTGTTGATTTGTGGACGTAGCCCAAAAGTTTTTGGTAAATCACGTTAAATTTTCTGGTGTCTATTTTGCTTTATTTTTCCTTCTAAATTTTATTTCTCATTCCCGCTGCGTGGGCCCCAATAATCCTGAGCTCAAATATAAAATGTTGAGCGGATTGGGCGAATTTACCTAAATGAAGGTAAAAACTATGACAAGAGGACAACAAGAACTTAAATAAACAATAAAGACTTGACGAATGAGTTATTTTAGTCCTTGAAATCTCTACCATAATAACTAATGATTAATAATTAAATGATACTTCCTTGAATATGTGTTTAATAAGAATTAATTTAAGATTTTAAGTTGGGAGATTATAGTATATTCATTACTATATGAACTTAATAGAATATATATTATTAAATGTTTTAAAAATAAATTAGTGTTGTTGGCTGGGATTGGAATCTTCAAATTTTCATGTTAACAAAGAGTCCTTGAACCAATGAATCAATGAATCAACTTGTCATTTTGAAAATTGATTTCTTTAACTAGTATTTAATATATTCTTTAAGAATTATACAAGTAATATATCGAAATTAGTCGGATGATTACGGGTTTTCGTGCCCCAAAATTTACATATAAATTCGCCTTGGGCAATCTTCATAATTTGCCCCTCATAAGAAATATCTTGTAAAAATATTTTTCATCTATTTAATGAAAATTTTGTGGACAAAATTGCCCTCTATATTGAATAAAAAAAGTTTATATTTTAATAATTAAATGAAATTAAGAAAAATTATTATTTTTTCTCGCCCCCTCCTCCCTTATTTCTCTCTTTTTTCTTTTGATGTTTTTTTTTAATTTTTTTTCCTTTTTATAACGTAATTTGTTTCTTTTTCTTATTTCTTTTTGTGCGTGTGTGTGTTTCTTTCTTTCTTTCTATTTTTTTCTTATATTTATTTTTTCTTCTATTTTTTTTAATTATGGAACTATAAACAATATTTATTTATATACTTTGTATTTCTTTTAAATAAAATGATTTTCAAATTCAGGTGTCAAGATTAAAGATAATTTTTTTCATATTTATTATTTTGAATATATATGGTATGAAATTTCACGAGATGCTCTGTAATTCTTATTTTAGAGGTAATATTTAACATAAAAACTTTTAGAGAACAAGTTATGTTACATGGGTAAGAGTTGACATAGTTTTTATATTTTGATTTATGAGATACTCTATAACTCTTGTCTTAGAGGAGAGACTTACATCAAGAACTTCATAAAGTTTGCCCTATGAGCAAGATTTGACACTATTACATGGTCTATAACTCTTGTCTCTTGGCCCGATGATTTCCGAACAACAAGTTAAGACCAAAGGACATAGTTTGACTCTATCACATGATGTTTTGATTTATTATATGCTCTATAATTTTTGCTTTAGAGGCAACACTCAGACTAAGAACTTCACAACTAAAGTTCATAGGCAAGACTTGATAACTACATTGTGTTTTGATTTGTCATATATATAACTTTTGCATCTTAGTTCAACGACTTCAAAACAAGAAGTTAAGCCCTCATAGGCAAGACTTGATATGTCACATTTTATTTTGATTTATGAGATACTAGAGGTAAATACTTGTTAGTCCAAGGACATCCAAACAACAAGTCAAGTCCCATGGGCAAGATTTGACACCACTACATTATGTATTGATTTATTAAATGTTCTATTACTTTTGCCTTAAAGGCAAGTATAGCCTGAGAGCTTCAAAGAACGCGTTGCACCAATGGGCAATTGTCACGATCCGAAATTTAGGCGTGATGGCACTCGTCTTCTCTCACCAAGGCAAGTCAGCGTATAACCCACCTATAACATTAAACGCGGAATTATAATCAAGATGAAAGTTCAATTTAATGTAATTCCCCCAAAACCTAGTTGTCATGTGTACAAGCTTCTAATGTATTACAATAGATTCGAAAGAAAATAAAGTATCAATGACATTGTCTCTAGAATAGAACAAAAT
>JAABOM020000084.1:17082437-17096440 GCA_011800125.2 Solanum clarkiae | reverse complement strand
TATGAGGTAGTGGTAAGGTCTGCGTACATTCTACCCTCCCCAGACCCCACTTGTGGGATTTCACTGGGTATGTTGTTTGTTGTTGTTGTTGTTGTTGCTAAGTTGCTCGGGTGCGGGTGTTCAATACGAGTGTGAATCTAAAGGTCTGATCCTGCATGATCTAATTTTTAAGATTTGGGGATATGGATCCATGTATGGATGTGGGTGCAGGATTCGCCTGAAAATTATAAAATATCTGAAAATAGAGTGATAAAACCTAAATTATGAGATATTGTATGGAGAACTTGAAGAGAATCCTGGAAGGAGATTAAAGGAAAAGACGTGACATAAATATTTCTATATAAAAGGTATTCCATTTTCTTTAATTTAATCTTAGTTTTTGTATTGATTATAGAAATCATTAAAACTATCCAAACTTTTTCCATTGAATTTGGTCAAAGTACCCGAAATCAGTTGACCAAATCGGACACGGATCCCACACCCACACCCATGTCGTGTCGACACGGGTGCGGCACCAAAAGTGACGAGTCTGAGCAACTTAGGTTATATGTGCTAACTTCTTAAACAAAATATAAGTTTATTTGCTATAATATATGAGGATTAGTTTTGTCATTTTAGTTTCTTTAATCCATGTGTTACTAATACCCATATACTTATTTCATGTTCTGTCTTGCATAAATTAATACATAGATTCCCGTGCAACTTATGCAGTTATCAGTTATAAGGAAAAGAAAGAATGAAATATTGTATTTATTATGTGGGATTTTATATGGAGATCTAGATGATTGTTGTGTACTGTTTCATAATGGACTGTATTGTATTGTGTTATATTGTACCGTATAATATTGGTTCAATGGATATAACATTTGAATAGATTGTGTCGTTCTCCATCATTATTTAATGTCACACATTCGTAATTTGAATGATAAAACTTAGAAGACATTGTAAGGTACGGGGTAGATCTACTATGAAAAAGTAAGGTAAATGATAGAATCATTAAACAAATAAGTAAAGACAAAATGAGAAGAAAATATTAAGGTAATAACACGATCACTCCTAACCGGTTGTTACACAAAATGAGTCTTTTCGTCGTTATCTAACAATGGTTTTAAATGATACAATGCAATAGCATTTAAGTAACAATCAAAACAAACATTGTATTTAAACTAACCATACAATACAATACTACGGTTAACAGCCATCCAAACAAGCTGTTAGTGTATGAGCAGTAGCAGGTACAGTACGCTAGTGTGTAAAAATAGCTTGCAATTTATGGCTGGAGAACGTTACCAAGTTGATTTGCCCTGAGCTTATAAGCTGATACTTTGCTTACCTATTATGTCAAGTACACACATTATGAAGCATGTTGTAAACCATTTGTTCTGTCTTGAGAACTATAGGGACGAGTGGAATTCCTATCTTCAGTGACAGGGAACTTCTGTTACAAGATATCTGCTACTTTTTCACTAGTACAAGTATTAGGTGCTCTCTCCACCAAGGTCTAGAAGATGAGTATTAGGTGCTCTCTCCACCAAGGTCTAGAAGATGAGAAAGAAATTACTTGCCTTTTTAACCTATACTAGAATTTAAATCTGGTTTCTCATGATCTATCTCAGTTTTTATTGAATGCGAGGTGGATCTATTATTTTTTTTGATAACAAGGAGAACCCGCAGCTGCTACCATTTGGGTGCGCACAGGGTAAATCTCCGCTCTTATGCAATAGCTTTCAATTCATTTCGCTCTATTTGGAGCTGTTACATTCAAATACTCAATAAATTGATGTTAGAGTATGTCCAGACATATTCATTGTTATGAGGATTTATGGCAACTTGACTACATTATCAATGAGCCTACGGTAAAGTCTCCTCTTTTATCCATGTTTGAGACCAACAATATAAGCTCTCATAGAAGCTTTCATGGCTGAGTTGATCGAATGATTCGTCATTCTTTTTTTTAAAATAATTTAATGGTCAAATGATTTATGCTCGGTCATTAATTTGGAGATACAATCTCCTAATACCTGCTTCTTTGTGATTTTTGTGTTTGGACCCTCAACATGTGCAATTGTTCTCTCTGGTGAAGTTTAACTAATCTTCCCCTATGACAATATTGATTTTTGACTGAAATCTTATTGTGTACTGTACAATGTGATTTTCTTGTGTGCGCTTAATGTACGAAGGGATCATCACAAACTTCCTTACAATTTGTGAGTGGTTAAGGTTACATTCTCACAATTGACGTTTACATGTCCCTTACTAGGTGCTCATGCTTGTATGAAACCTTTCTACATTCTTACATTTGACATTTACATGCAGACATTCAATTTTTGCCTATTGTCGTGGACCTTTGCAGCAGCTGAGTTTGTTGAGGTGGGCTAATCATCTCTCAACAATTTGATAGTTTGGAAACATAAATTTCTCTGATGGTAAGATGGTCGCAATATCTTCAGATTGGTTCTGATACTTGTTGCCACCTCTTGGCTTAATGAATTTTGGACCTGGTCGATGGGTAATACAACAAAGTAGGTGGCTGTTTGGTTGCCTAGCAAAAGTTTCCTTGTATAATTAATTGAGATTAGACAAAGTCAAGTTTGAAAACTTAGCTGAAGAGGAATTTGATGTTGCAGAAGGGCAGCTTCTTGTATGCTTTGGGAGCATAAATTTCAACCTCATAGCTACTTTTGTCTTGGTAGTACAATGTCAAAATAACAAACTTCAGAGTTTCTAACGTTGAATAATTTTCAAGCACAGAAAGTTGTGATTTGTAATAAAATTCAGGTTACCCTATTAATTTACCATCTTAAAATTAAACTAGCGATGGATGTATTCTCAAAAAGTGATTATCACTTCAAGGTTTAAAAGTCCACAAAATACATTTAAATCATCGGAGGGAGGGATGTCCAAAATGATGACAATCTTACTATTTTCATTTTGGTTTAATAAATCAACATTCCATTAGTAAAATACATTTAGAATTCCTGTTGAGTGTACCAACACATAATAACGTGTTCTTTGGTTCATATTTTGGAAAATTGTTTGTGCATATTCTCAAGCTTCTTTTAGGTAGTTATTAAAACCACATAATATACGTTACCCACATAATAAGCCTTTGAGAACACATGCATAAACTTTTTAAAACATTCCAGTCAAAAATAATTAGCTCCTTAATCAAAACATATTACACTTTATAACAACAATAACAATATACTCAGTCTTGTCTCAAAAACCCATAAACTAGATATGACAAGAAATTAGGGGTAGAAAAAATAAAACAAGAGTAGGTATGTGGACCATCTCCCAAACCCTTAGAATTACAAAACAATTGGCAGCCATACGTGAGCTGCTTAATGTTTCCTACGTGAACTCCTCTCCCCAATTTGACTTTGTTGAAAAAATAAAATAATGAAATAAAAAGATTCTCCCAAGACCCATCGCTAAATTATTTTTCCTCTAAATATCTTGAGATCCTCCTTTGTTCCATGACCGGGTCTTTTGGTCTCCCCTTTTACACCACAAACACCAAACCAACAACAAAAAATTAATTTTAACCAAACAGAAAGCAGGAAAAATATCCCTTTGCGTGATACATTCATCATTACTAGCATTATTTTTGAGTCTCTTTCTTTTTCTCTTCTTCATCTGTCTCATGCTATCATTCCATTTTCCAACTTTCCACAACCAGAAAGAGAGAGAAAGAAACACAAAATACAAAAACAAAAATAGATATTGTTTTTAAAGGGCAAGCACTCCAGGAGATGATATAGAGATTATGACAATTATGTACTCTTCTCCTGGGGGTCAGTAACCATTTTTCACACAACCAATCTCATTAAATGTAACATCTTTTTTCTTTATGGGTCCTTTATTTTCTTGGTCTGTTATCTATTTTTTAACTTGGCCTACAAGTCTCATCTCTTACATAATATAGTGGCACATATCTTGATCACCAAAAACAAATCAACTATCCAATTATGGAAGAAGCGTTTCCTGAAAAGAAAACAGGTTGTGGCCTGTTGAATGCTGTTTTTGGAAGGAGAAACATTTGGAACAAAAGATCAACATCCACAGGTTCCCTTCCTACACCAAATTCCAACAATATAACGCGATCTTCTAGCACTCAAAATCCTAAAAAGCAATCCAACGATGACAATCCAGCTGATAGGATCATCCCTAGGCCTAATCCAAACCAATCCAAGGGAGTTGCGAATAAGGGAAATTTGCAAGGTGCTGCACCTGTTCATAATCAGCAGAAAAATAATGTACAAGGGTATAATAATCAAGGAAGAAAAGTAGCTCCACCCTCAACAGGTTTATCAGGGGAGCTTGAAAACATGATTCAAGATCATCAAAACTCAAAGGGTGCTAATACATTAGTCCGTGCATCGTCTAGCAACGTGATGTTGTTTGGTAATTTGGGTAACATTAGGCAGCAAGGTGGGGGTAATGGTACTGGTCCTACAACAACTTCAACAGCTAATCATGTTCTTGATTATTTACCAAGAACGGCTAAAGAAGAACCATCTCAGAATGGGAAATATCCGACTAGTGTTATGGGTAATGTGGTAAAGAAAAAGGGTGAGGGGAAAACAGGGGGCTCTGTTTCCCTTTGCCGCGCTTTGTCCACAAGAATGGACCCTGAGCAATTAAAGATTCTTGGAAATGAGGATTACAAGAATGGGAGATTTGCTGAGGCTTTAGCTTTGTATGATGCTGCAATTTCAATTGATCCCAATAAGGCTTCTTATCGAAGCAATAAATCCGCTGCTTTGACCGCTTTAGGAAGGCTTCTTGAAGCTGTTTTTGAGTGCAGAGAAGCTATAGCAATTGATCCTCATTATCAAAGAGCTCATAATCGTTTGGCCACCCTATGTGTCAGGTATGTAAAGAATTTTTTCTATAATCTCTTTTTTATTATTACAAAAATGATAATTGTTTTTGTGTTTAGATTAGGAGATACAGAGAAGGCTATGTACCATTACAAACTAGCAGCATCAGAAGCTGATCCTGATGTTGTGACAAAGTCTAAAAACATTCAAATTCATCTCAACAAGTGTACTGAGGCAAAGAGGCAAAGAGATTGGAACACACTACTCAAAGAATCTGCCCTTGCCATATCGGCTGGTGCAGATTCTGCATCCCAGGTTAACTATTTTACTCATTAAACCATAAGAATAGTTGCTTTTTGCTATGTTGTCATGAGCTAATCTTTTGTTCTTGATGGGAAAAAAAAAAGATATTTGCTTTGAAAGCGGAGGCGTTGGTGAAGCTCCATAGATACCATGAAGCAGATCAAACTCTGAAGAATGGTCCAAATTTTGATATGGATGAATGTATGAAGTTCTTTGGCCCTATTGGCAATGCAAGCTTGTTAGTCGTTCAAGCTCAAGTTGACATGGCTGCTGGCAGGTTAGTGATATTACTCATATTCAAACCATTCAACATTTCACACCCCCACTCTTCATAAATGACAAAAATGTAGTCTGTCTAGGTCATAGTTGTGGTCCTAAAGATGCCAATAAGCAGGATTAGGACAGAAAGTAAGACTTGATTATTATTTGATTATTGACAACAAATAAAGTGTTTGATCCAGCTAACAACTCCAAAGGAAAATGCGTGTGGGAGAAAAGTGAAGAGTACGTATTTGGTCGTCAGGTTCAATTTGACATATGTAAATTACCCTCAATCAATGTTCTGCATTAATCTTTCATTATGACTCAGTTTGATTTGATCCAGTCAAAATGAACCATAGACTTATTTAATATTCCCTCTATGAATGATAGTACAATAACAACAAATCCAGTGTAATTCCATAAGTGTGTCCAAGGAGGGGCAATATGTACGTAGACCTTACCCCTATCTTTGTGGGGTAGAGAGGCTGTTTCCGATAGACTCCTCTATGTGGTCTCATATAATTCAAAACTAATTGAATTTAGCTATATTATCAACTAAACACGTTATTGTTCAATCATTAGTCATCGAGTTATAATGATTGTTCCACGATAGGATTGACGATGCTGTAGCAGCAGCTCAACGAGCATCCCAGCTAGATGGGAACAACAAGGAAGTGAACATGATAGCTAGGAGGGCAAGGGCGGTAGCGAGTGCTAGAACAAAGGGCAACGAGTTGTTTAAAGCTGGAAAATATGCAGATGCTAGTGTTGCTTATGGTGAAGGACTAGACCATGATCCACATAACTCAGTGTTATTGTGCAATAGAGCAGCTTGCCGCTCAAAACTTGGCCAATTTGAGAAAGCACTTGAGGATTGCAGTGCTGCACTTAATATTCGACCAACTTTCACCAAAGCTAGGTTGAGGAAGGCTGATTGTTACTTTAAGGTGATTTTAATTTTCCTTATGCTTTGACACTTATTTTAACCATCACGAAATATTATATTATATATGCTCTATAACAACATTTTGCCGGAACAACTAAAAATTATCTTTATGTGTGATATATATACTAGATGGGAAAATGGGAAGCATGCATACAGGAATGTGAAGTGTTGATGAACGAGACACCAGAAAATGAAGATGTGGGACAGATGATTAAGGATTGCCAACAACAACTCAAAAAATGAGTATTTTGCCAAAGATGTGAAGAGCATGAATGACATATTATGGTGGTCATTATTTTGTCAATTAAATTTGAATGGTATCATCACTTGTAACCCCTACACAAAAGGTCAAAATAGAAAAATACACCATGAGGAAAAGAGTGGTGAGGGAGGGGTTAAGAGAAGGATTTATAAAGGTCATTTAGGGAACAAAGAACAAAGAAAAGATCAAAGAATTAAGAGGCTTGAGTTAGAAAGTAGGATGTAGTAGACTTTATTGGCTCATCTCTTTAGGGAAAGAAGAAAAAGAAAGAAAGGAATTCATTAGGGTGCTTTGGAAACAAAAAATTAAAGCACTATGGATTTTTAGTGAATGAGAACAATTATTTTACTTTATCCCGTTTTCTTAATATGTAATTATTTTGTTTAACATGGTTTCCTTGAATTTTATTTCTCCATTTTGGCTTGTTTTTCTTTCTCCCCCCTCACAAATATAAAAACTACTCTCAAAATATTTATCATATTTTTCTTTTACTTATTTCTTAAGAAAAAAAAAATTAAACAGGAGATGTTTGACTATTTTATCTTTATTTATATATTAAAATATAATCTCTTTTTATTAAACATTTATTTTATTTATATGTCCTGCTTGAGGTATTTGTAGTCTTCAAACAAGCGTTACTAAAAGAATGAGAAAACAATATTAATTAATATATCTTGAACTCCTTAATGATAAATATTTTGATTTTTTTAAGTAATAATGACAAATATTTTGAAACGGAGGAAATATAATTTGTAATATACATATCTTGGCATTTCACTCTGGATTTCTTGCTTGAAAGTTTGTTTAAAGCAAATGATATTTTTATCAATAATTTCCCCATATAAAAAATGGAGGGGGTCCTTCTAATTGTATTCATTAAAGTGCATCACAGCTTGGTTAAAGCTGTTTCAAGACTTTATAGAGTTACTAAACTTATAGTAATTTTTCTCAATTAGGGTCCTTTAATCATCAACTAGACGGCATGATCGAGAATAATAATAATAATTAAGTAGGAAAACTTAAGGATATGTAATCTTTTGGTCCCTCCACCTAATTTCGTTTCCTTTTATTCTAGTATTGTTGCACGTGTATTCCATTCAAGTTGTATATATTGTATAAGTTATATTTAAATTACATTGTGATGATTACTCCACACTTTTAGGTGAAAAATATCAGATATAATGCTGATGAACATATCCAAATGGCTTTTCTATTGAATGAAAAATGATCATATATTCTCTGAAACTGCCAATATGTAGTTAAAATATATGATGACTTGCATTTTTATATTAATAGGTGTAAACATGCAATTCATATATTACCTTATATTTTTTATGGATGATATTCTTAGTGTGTATCTTATTTCGACTATTTGTTTAGTGTCTCATAACAAAACTTCGTCGTGCATATCAATATTCCTCTTGGAAGTGCACGTACAATTATCCATAGGAGAAAACAATTTATTTCACTTCAAAGGATCTTTGGTGTTTGTAAAATTTTGATACTTGAAGCTCTCATAGAATGTCTACTCTAAATGCAGAAAGAAGTAGCAACTTTTTATGTGCCTAAACTTCTAATCATGAATAAAAGTTACAAGGAAGATTTATTTGTAACAATAACTAAACAAAACCATCTCACTTGTACAGGATGTCTACATACATTTCACAATAACCATAACAAGAAAGCAGAAACAGTACTCGAGAGCTTTACCTTAAAAGGGAAATAAAAATTAGTTCATAACCTGAAAAATTCTTGAACTCACACTAAAAGAAAGTTAGTTCACAAAATGAGGTATTTTCGATCTCATCGTTCACCGCGCTGTGAGTATCGGATATCCAAAATACTCATATGGGTCATTGAATCTGCAGCTTTACCTTCTTATTCCATAAAAATGTTAAGAATTTCACCTGAAGTATTCTTCTTCCTAAAGTAAAAAATTGAAATTAGTCAATGAAATGGAGACGGGATCTCGATTATCCCATGCTATATATCTAGGTGGTCAAAAGAATAGCTAAAGTTCTAGCATGATGAAAACCAAAAAATTTTGAAACGGATAGTTAAAAACTAGCTATTCTTCTTCTTTTCAGGAAGTAATTCTTAATTAGTAACACAATTAAGAATTTAATTTGATTTCATAAAGTCCCATTCACCCATTTAATATTTTAATTAAGTATAAAAACTCATAAAACTTTGTAAGTACTACCAATTAATTGTTAATTAGTATAGCAATAAAAAATTATAGTAAGATTTCATTAAGTCACATTCACCCTAACTACTAACCTTTGTAACGTAGGAGCTGAGCTGGCATTCTTATTGACCTTAAAACTATTAATCCTACACATTTCTTACAATTTTAAGGCATCATTAAAGTATATTAATGAAGATATAACCATTCATATACAATGAATTTGGTTTATATTAGACTTTTTTCCCCAACTTTTTAGCTTCACAACGTTTTGGACATAATGATCATTTAAAATTACGGTTACTATTTAATATTTATATTTAATTAATTTTTTAATTTTAATTTAATATAATGGCAAAATGGTAATTCAACTTTGCACTTGATAGCTTCCCATTTTTAGTATAAATAATACATGTAGGCAGAAAGTGACTTTCTTTACTAGAAAAAACTTAGTAACTACACATAATATGCTAGCCTATTAGGGGCGGCAATTAGGCGGATCAAGTTAAATTTGAGCGGGTTATAATGGATCAAGATAATAATGGGTCAAGATCCAACTCAATCCGAATATGCTTAGATCAAAATAGGTTGGGTCAGAACGGGTTGATGAATGGGTTAGCGAGTGGGTCAAAACCCAACCCGACCCAACTTTTACTAAGTTTTACTTATTTTATTTCTTCTTTTTCAATATTTTAGTACTTAATTAAATATTACATTTTTCTTTATTATGACTATATAGAATATATGAAATTTAAAAAAGTGTTTTAAAAATATTTTGGCAAGATCTTTTTCGAGTCAATTCAGGTTGCATATCAACCTAATTGTAAATGGGTTCAAACTGATTGAATTGAGATGAATTGAACTAATAATTGGACGCGTTAATAATCCACCCCCAACTTTAACGAGTTGGATGAGTCGAGTTTAATTTTGTCACCCCTACCTACCAGTGACTTGTTACAAAAATATATTATGTGTAAAAATTAACATGGCATGGTCTTGATATACATGATATGGTTCTCAGAATGATACAACAACAACATACTCAGTATAATCCCACTAGTGGGGTCTGGGGAGGGTCGATTGTACGCAGACCTTACCGCTACATCATAGAAGTAGATAGTGAAATTAAAATTGTTTGAATCTCAATTTTAATATGGAAAAAGGCCTATATATTCTTCAATTTTATTACTTAGAGCTAATATATCTTGTTGTAAAAGTAGCTCAAATACATCTTTAACGTAATAAAAATGACTGATCACATATATCCTTTTGTTCAATGAAAGGAAAAAAAAATTTTAAATTTATTTTTTTAGTTTTCAACTTCTAAAAAATTCATGTAGGAGTATATATGATCATTTTCACATATGATTTTTTAAAAAACAGCTTTTTGTTTGATCATTATTCAGTTTCTTCTTCTTATTTCATTTTTTCCTTGTTCTTTATTATAAAAATATAAGAAATAAAAAGAAAAAAGTGTGAGTGGAAAAAGATTTTTAAAAAAGTAAGAAAATTTTTTAAAACTAATTCTTTTTGCTATATTGTGATTTATTTTATTGTATGTATCTATTTAAAAAAATTAGGGCATATATGGTGGATTTTTTTACAAGAAAGTTAGTGGGAAAATAAAAGTGACTATTAAAATAACAAATACAAATTATTTGTTGAATAAAGAAAAATATTTGTGAGAAGGATTAAATTTATCCTTTACATGAATATTTTTTTAGTTAAAAATTTATAAAATAAATTTAAAGTTGATTCTTTCACTTCTCATTATAATAAAAGGGTATAAAGAGTCATTTTTACAACATCAAAGGTGCATATGAGCCATTTTATAACAAAATATAACAAACCCTTTTCCTGTTTTAATATTCATGGTATATATAAATAGTGATCCGTTCAATTGATTGAATATGATAATTGATCAGTATTATATATATTATTTACCTATACATATTAATAATATATATCATATTTTTCAAAACCTTATATACTGATTATTGTAAAAGATATGAGATATATTTTGATAGAATATTGATTTTGAGTTGAGAGATTTAAGGAGATGGAAGAAATGAAAGAGAGGAAATTTTAGATTTTAAAGCTACTTTAAGGAAAGAGCTTTTTCTTTTTCAATTACTTCATTCAAATTTATAACTTGAAACATGAGTATGGGATATTGGCCGCTAATATCATAAAATATGGCTGCTTTATGTCATTTAATTTTGAATATGTGTAAGTAGATATTTAACTTGTATGAAATTGAACAAATAAGCATATACGTTCAACATATATAGCACCTTATGTGGCAATTCCATCCTAAATGACGTTTGGTGTGTAATATGTTATGTAGAACGTGCATGTCTACTTATTCAATATTAACTAAATTTAAGTGTTTATTTATACACATTCAAAATTAAAGGGTAAGATGTTCGCTAAAGTCAAGATAAAAGAACAAATTTATAAATTATGCCAAATTTGAATATAACATTTATCTACAAGTGCCACCCCAACCCTTTTACAAATTAATCCAATTTGTATTCACTAGCATATAAATTTCAAGTCTTTCCTAGTTAAATATATTTAATTAGCAACAGTGAATATACTTCTTTTTTCTTAGTTATCTGTTCATATTATTATTGATTGATAGCATTGACTTTAAATAATTTGGTTTGATTGGTGTATAATAAAAAATCAAAGTAGTTTTCCGCAAAATCCTTACGTTACAAAGACGTTGACATTAGTTGGAAATGAAGAATAAAATGTTGTGGCACCATAATTCTAAATGTTAAATTTCTGTTGTGACCAAAGTGACTACTATTTCCTGAGAAAATCTTTAGTTTTTCTGTTGGATCTGAACATTAGATTATATCAATTTTGTAATCATTACCTAATTTAGTCAATAAAAGATATGTGAAAATTAATTATAATTATTCTTTTTAAAAAATTAAAAACATATATTATGTATTTATTAATAGGAAAATCGTCAAAAATACTCTTAAATTATGTGAAATGAACAAAAATATCCTTCTTTTATAATTTGGTACGAAAATATCCTTGGTATCAATACTTTGATCCTAAAATGCCCTTGCAATTGATAGTTTGGTCCAAGAATGCTCTTGCCATTACTAAATGGATAAACAATATTTCTTTTCAAAATAAATTGTTTCTTTTTTTTAAAAAAAAAACATATTTTGTTCCTAACAAATACATTACTTTTAGATAACATTTTCTTATTTTGTTTATTTTAAAAACAGTTTAACTAATAAAAATGTTGGAAAATATATTTTTCTTAACCTCATTTTATCAATTAAAATAGAACATTATATCCTTGTAACAAATAATATATGTCATAAATATAAGATCATAGTAAATTTATCATTAATGTTTATTTAGATAATAATAAAAAAGACTATAATAAAACAAAAAATATTTTTAATTTTAATTTTTTTCTTGAATTAAAGTGGGATAAATATTTGCTAATAAAAAAATATAATTAAAAAAGACTGTGTTCAAAAGTAAAATAAATAACAAATTTATTTGAAAAAAGGACATTTTTAACCTATTAAACAATAACAAAAATATTTTTAGATCAAAGTATTGACGAAAAAAATATTTTTAAATCAAACTACAAACGAATCAGATTTTTATATATTTCACATAGTTTATAAATATTATTTAACCCTTTTTCCCTTGATTAATTTACTTTAAAGATAGAAATTGTTGATCTTAATGTGGAAGACCGGTAGGTTGAGGACAGAATACTGCGATCCCTTTGGAGTTGGATAATTGAAATGATAACTGATGCCTATGTTTGGAGGTAGGTATGATTCATTAAATTTATTATATAATTGTTCTTTAAATGTGTTGAAAATTAATTTTCTTACACATAATTTTTTGGTAAATCTCGTTAAATCTAATAATCATACTACTAAATAATATCACAAAGTGTTGATCGAAAAAAAATTAAATGTCGAAAAAGTGTTTCTAAAAATTGAAAGTCGGTAAAGTGCTGATTGAAAAAAATATCCAATTTTTAGAGGTTGGTAACTTTAAAAAACTCTCAAGTAAGGAGCCAAATGAATTAAGGTGTGTTGTTTGAACGATAAGCACCTTTTATTTTTAACTCGGAGAGCTAAATGGGAAAGTAAAAAAGAAGTGTTGCATTGATTCGTTACAATAAAATGTAATTAAAGGACAACTTTTATCATTTCTCCAAATAAGTCCAATTGTCAATATTATATTTACAGGTGAGCAAAATCAAATTAAAAATCACACGACGTTCTAAATTTGATAAAAAAAAATTTGACTTGATTTGGTGTACAGAAAAAAAAATTGATTGAATTTGTTTGATTTTAAGATTAAAAGTCAATTTGAGACCAAATCGATTCGATATTATATATTCTTTCTGTCCCATATGACATCATTTTCTTTTGATCCATCTGAAAAAGAATGTCACCTCACTCTAATTGGAAATAATTTAACTTTAAAATTCATCTTTTACCCTCAATGAAATGATTTTCAGCCATATAAATTTGTAAGAATTGTTATGGATCACAAGTTTTAAAAGTCTTTCTTTTTGCTTAAAAATCGTGACAAATCAAAAGATGCCACATAAAATAGGATGGAGGGAGTATATAACTTTTGAATTTTATTTATGTACTGAAAACGATCAAAATGCCCTCGAACTATTGAAAATGGTACAAAAATACCCTCTATTCACATGTTGAGCCTAAAATGTTTTTGTCATCCATCTTTCTGTCCAAAATGTTCTTTCCTTTGACGGAATATTTTTGGGTCCAAAAATACCATCCATTTACCTTTTTGGCTCACTTATACCATTGAAACTAACAATTCTCTCTTTTTTCTTTTTTTGGTTTTAAATATTTATTATGTTTTATTTTTTATGGAATAAAATAAATTCCCATCTCTATTAGATTTCTTTCCATAATTTATCAAACAGAAATAATGTATCTCTTTAAGATCAAAGCAGTTTTTTTTTTAAAAAAAAAGTGATCAAAGTGATTTTTAAAATGATTAACCGATTAAACTTTCTAAAAAAGAAATTACAACAATAACAACATACCCAGTGGAATCCCACGAGTGGGGTATGGGGAGGGTAGAATGTATGCAGACCTTACCACTACCTCATAGAAGTAGAGAGGCTGTTTTCTGGGAGCCCTCGTCTCAATAACCCATAAGAAAAATAAACTCGATATGACAAAA